>CM026214.1:19601597-19839097 GCA_014839995.1 Xenentodon cancila | reverse complement strand
CTGATATCTATTTGGGGTTCACCTTTCCCTTTGATCAGATGACCATTAAATTGCGCTGAAGAACTTTGTTGCCATTGGCACCGTCTGGTTGAACCGGTACAGATGTCCCATGCAGTATGGCCACACCTGTGACCGAAACGGGTTTCAGGGTGTTAACATGAAAAATAAAGCTTTTCAGTGTAAAAGAAAAACTCAGTAGCATATATAATAAACACCTCATCTGGCTTAGCTAGAGATTAAAATGTTTATTTTAGATGCATGAGTTCCATCAAGAACACCAGGAAGTTTGTTGACTCATTAACTCAAGTTTTACTCACTCGTTTTGCCTACTTTTATCCGTTCCAAGGGGCTTGCCGTACAATCTGAGTTGCAGCAGTTGCTCTTACAGAGGATCTGGAGCTTGACTTTCTCCCGGATGGGGATTTAACAAATATCGAAAAACAGGATTTTTTGGAAACTACACCCAATTATTGTCTCCATAATTATCCAAGATATCCGAGATCTATAAGCATAGTAAGTGGAAGATGTGGGACCCTGGATCAACAATCCAGGGTCTATAACTGTTTGAACACACACACACACACACACACACACACACACACACACACACACACACATATATATATATATATATATATATATATGTATATATATATATATATATATATATATATATATATATATATATATACACACACACACTTTTGACTGCACACAAGCACAAAAAAGCACAGGATGGAAAACTATTCAAAAATCTGTGTTTAACTGGAGAAGTGAGGAAAGCCACAAGTGCAGCGTCATTTAACAGCAGATCATAATCAGCAGGTTTGGTCGACACACCCACAGACTGAGAGACAGAGAGAAGCATGCAGCTCCGTCACATTCCTGCAGCATTACACGGGTGTACAGGCATGTGTGTGTATGACTGCAGTGTGATAGAGTGACAGTCTCCTTCGCGACACCAAACCGCAGTTGAGTGATGAGCTGTGGCCGCACCTCAGCATATGTGATGAATGAAGGTTGAAAAATCCACGAGGGCGGTGCAGCATTTGCGTGTGTGTTTGTGTTTACGTGATTATATGATGAGGTTTGACGTCTTGGAAAATGTCTTGGAAAACGTCACATTCCTGGTTAAACTGAAGTTAAAGTTGAGGAAACCGATGAGGAAATGAATGTATGTGGGTTTTGTTTTTGTTTCTTTAGAGGGCCTGTCCATTGATTAGTCATTCAGTCCATTGTCTTTAAAGCAAAACGCTCCAACAAACCCCAGTTACCCTGAATAACCCCGTGCTTGCGTGGGTTCCCTCCGGGTACTCCGGCTTCCTCCCACAGTCCAAAAACATGCGGTGTAGGTTAATTGATCTTTCTAAATTCTCCCTAGGTGTGAATGTGAGCGTGATTGGTTGTTTGTCTTCCATGTGGCCCTGGATAGACTGGCGACCTGTCCAGGGTGTACCCCTGCCTTTCGCCTGATATGCGTCGGGATAGGCTCCGACAGACCCCCGTGACCCGGAAACAGATAAAGCGGGTATAGATAATGGATGGATGGATTTTGCATGAGCTAAAAATCAAGTTTCTAATTGTGAGATTATCAAATGGAAAAAAAAGTTTCAATGGGCAGCACTGAGTTATGAGTTATGACTTTATTACTGTAAGGTTTAATTTTATATATTGTTTTTTTTTCTTTTTTTTTAACTGTTGCAGATATTAACCCTTTAAATGAGCTGAGTTCACGCTTACCTGCAGTCTGACGTTATCGGTCTTGTTGTCACCTGGTTTTGCTCATTTTTATGAATGACTTTTTTTTATGAATTGTCTTTCCTGTCACAATCTAGTCAGTGAAACGAGAAGAAAACATTCTTTGCATGCCAACATAGCAGATTGTTAATGAAATTATAATGTATGTCAACGCGCTAATCAGGTAAGTGATGATAAGAAATGATGACGCTGACCTTTGACCTGTATTATGCTGGTTATTTACATATGCAGGTTCAAAACTTTGAAAGTCTTTATAATAATCTTTGTTTTTTAGCCTTCTGTCCTCTGCTGTAGATATATACTAAAGCTTTTTGTGCATGTTAAAGTTCTGCATCATTTCAAAGATCACAACTCAAAGACCACCCCAGCGGAAGTTCATCTCACCCAAAAGCGATGCCATTCCTGGAATTCCTGGAATCTATATCACCTTGTATCACATATGGAAAAACCCCAGTTTGACATTTTTAAACAAGGAATGAGGAGCTGCCTGGGATCCCTTTATTTATGAGCAGTCTGTCCTAATGAGAGAAGCAAACCTTTAAATGTTTGGGAAATTTAAAGAGACAGGAGCTAAAAACAAATAATTTCAAACTATTTCAAACAACAATTTCAATTTCAAACAATTTTATTTCTTTCAAAAAGAAGTTAAACTGATATTTTAAAATGAAATTTAAAAAAGCTCATTTAAGTGTAGCTTGGTTCCAGTGCTTCCTACTGCTTTGATAATAATGTGTTATCAATGTAAGGTAGTTCTTACAGTATGGTGTAATTTCTTTGCATCTTTAGAAACAAAACTGAACTTATTTTAAACAAAGAGTTTATGAGGCAATGACAAGTGAAACCAGAGCACAATAAGTTTATTGTTTCCTTTGAACCAAAATTACAAAGAGACGGGATATTGAAGAAACTATATATTACTTTTCTGATGAACCCAAATAGAAACATTATAAAGAAATAAAGTAATCCTTCCCTCATCCCCTCAGCAAGAATGTGTTTTTAGAGCTTCTCATTGTGAATAAAAAGGCTGAAAAAAGGTTTAGGCAGTGACCACACCTGGGACATGCCAGCCATTGCTCCCCCAACAGACACACCCTGTTTTTTCCTGGGGGTGGTGACACAAAACATCCTTGCAATGCAAAATACTTTTGCCCCGGGTACATTAATCCATGTCTTAGGCTAAACGTGTGACACTTTGGGGTGACATAGTTTTATCAGAGCTTTGAAAGAGGTTTTTCAGTTCAATCAGTGAGGTTTGGCTCCATCTAGTGGCAGCAGGCAGCATCGCATTAAGACAAAGACATCAAGGTCGTTGGCGTCTCTCATTAAGCTTATATGTTTTTTGGTTTTTTTTTTTTACATAAGAATCTAGTCATAGCAATCAATTTCTAATAACTGTCTCTCTTTGCAGCATTATGACTTCAGAAAGAGCAAATGAACCGCCTCCCTACCTTATACCAGGTATGCTCAAATGCACACGTCCTCACAGACACAGATGTCATCAGCAGCCTGTTAACACCAACTCGCTCCTTTTTCTCCTCCCTTCCTCTCTTTTTCCTCTTTTTTTCCTTTTTGTCTGGTCCAGTTGAAGGTCAGGGGAGTGGAGTGAAAGTTTACCATGTCCACACCCCATTTACACCTCCCTCCCATCAGGAGTCCTCTGTAACTCAGGTCTCATCAGGTAATGCCACACCTGAGGTTACACATCCGTGAAACACATCATAAACTTTACCCTGATCATATACCCACCTCTCTCCCGTTCTCAATCTACACAGCAGCAGCACCGGGCTCAAATGGAGCTTCAGAAGAAAAGAAAAAGTATGTAAGCTATGAAGAGCCACTGGGGCGTACTCCTGGCAAGACGAGCTGCACGACCTGCCAGAAACAGGTCACGACTAACGTCCACTACAAGGCGGGAACATTTGCATGGCTGATGTGTTTACTCTTCATCTGCTGTGGGTAAGTGGACTCGTCGACACCGAACTACTCGTGGGCTCCTGGGCAGAATTAAAAGCAGAACGTCGTACACAGCAAGTGCGTCTTCAACTAACTAAATCAAGTTATGCGGTTGTACGGATCACATGTATGAAAATGAAAACAAGCCAGACCTAGGAGGGAGATTTGCAACATGATCTAATGATGAAGGACTTACTACTAGTCATACTTGCCTGTTTTGTGGCTTCACATATACAATCAGATGAATGAACAGGAACATGTGTAGTGGTGAAGGGAGGGATAAAAATATATTTACAAAAAGATCGGATTATTGCACATATTACTGCAGTACAAGAAATATGGTTTTTTTCTGATTTATAATGAGGGTTTGAGGGTGAAGAGTGCTAAATGATCCATGATCTTATTTTAGTGAAAAACATTTATCATTATTATAATTGGTAGTATTTATGTGCAAGCACAATCCTATTATTATCTTTTGTCAGCTAATCTTTGTCCAACGCCATACAATGTAGAAATGCAATTTATAAACATAAACATAAACAACTAGCCTGCTTAAGAAACAGTTTTTGTTTGTATGACTTTTCTCAGATGTGCATTGTACTGTTTCCAAAATACAACTGCGAAAAATCTGTTATTCAATGTAACAAACTCACTATTTCTTTTTTTTTTTTTTTTTTTTTTGCTCTTTTGCTCACCTGCCCTATAGAGTCTAATAAATGAATTAATTAATCAGGGAAAAAATACCAGAGCACAATGTCCATATAAGTCTAAAATATAATGTTTCTGTTTAACTCGTCGGTAAACTGATCATTTTTTCTTAAAGGCTGCACAGGTGTGTGCAGGAAGACATTGTGGCTCTCACAGTGACAAAAAAAATTTAATTTGGTGTTGTTTTTCTCTAAATAGTAGCAGTTTGACATGAAGTTTAACATTTTAAAGTGTGACATATATAAGAGATCAAAGAGTTCTTTTTATTTTATGTGGGGGTTTATTTGTTTGTTTTTTTTAAGTGTTTTAATTATATATTTAATTATATATTGGAATAAAAAGCACTAAACATTTTGTATTAAAACACTTTCTAAATAATTATTTTATTTATCATTATGAATAAATTAGGTCAGTTTATTTAATTTTATTTAAAAAACTTTTGTATGAAAAAATGTTTTTTTTTTTTTTAATAAGTTGATGCTACAAAGGTCTTAGAAATTTGTGCACCAAATATGATACATCTGGCATTATAGGGTTAAGTGCATTTCCAGTTTGAATCAGATAGGAAGTTGCATTTTGGGTCACCATGGAAACCATTAATTAATCAATTAATTTATTTATAATCCATTTACACTGAGCTTTTTGCATTCATCTTTTAAGGCTGTAAATTAGAGACTAAGAGGCAGTTGCAGCAATAATCTACTTACTGGTGTAACTTTGTTGTTCTTGTTCTTTATCCATATCATTTGTATTGTTTTGCTTTTATTGGCCATTATCCAAGGAGAAGTGGTTCTGTAATAAATCAGAAGTAGAAGAAGTACTTTTCTTCCTTTTTCTTTCTTCGTTTTCTCTTTTAAAATGCTCTTAAGCCATTTAATATTCATTGCAAGTAGGCGAGAAACAATAGTGCATTTGATGCAAATGTGTCCTTGTCAAAATAAATCAAATCTGCTACATGGATGGATGACAATAATAGTGTGTGTATGTGTGTGTGTTTTGCAGGTTGTTCCTGTGCTGCTGCCTGATTCCCTTCTTCCTGAATAGCTTCAAGGATGCCTACCACGAGTGCCCTGACTGCAAAAGAGTCCTGTACGTTGACAAGAAAGAGTGCTGTAAATGACAAACTGCACTCGGCACAAATGGATCCACTAAAATAAGGCGTGTGGTTCTCTCTGCTTTATCTGCATTTGTCAGGCTCACCCAGTGGACCACACGGTCCTTTTCTGACACAAATAGAGAGAGGTCACATATGAAATGTAGCTCATTTCTGTAGATAAACCATTGTATTAATCAGGGCCAAATAAAACATTCAAAACTGTATGCTGCATCACGTTATTAGCCAATACGCAGGGAATTGTTGCGTTTGACGTCCTATATCTCACAAGATCCAGCAAGTTAAAAACCACATGCACTTTTATGTTCTGGAGCTGTTACATTTGTCAGAAACTTCTGCAAACATAATGCTGTTATTATGAAGGTGTGTACATGTATTTTTTTAAATTTCATTTGAAGGGGTTGTGCATTTACATTTTTTAACCAACCAATGTATATCTGAAGGGACTATCCATTATTTTAATGAAATAGTAGCTCAACAAAAAAAGTTGGCACATAACCAACATTAATCCAGATTTGAAAGAAGAACTATGAACATTTGGTCATAAGCTGTAATTGTTCAGTAAATCTGTGATGTCGTTTTGTTACAAGTTTGTGCAAAAAAAAAGAAATGAATCATTTGCAATACAATTAAAGCCACTCTATGCAGCAAATACACTTCTGACCACATGGTGGCAGCATATCACAAAGTTGAAGCTTGAGCCAAAGATGGGGCTTAAGACACAGCAAAAGGCACTACTGGTGGGAGAAAAGGGTATTACAAGTGGACCACTCCCACATAGTAAAAGTACCAACCTCTGTCAACACAGCAGATCAATATGCCCTCATGTGGTCGGATATGGTATTGCACCAGAGAGTGGCTTTTAACCTTGTTTATTATTTAATATGTATTTCATAAGAAAGAACATTACACTTTTTATTCTTATGTGATGGGATTTAAGGACAATATGAGAGGTTCAAGGAAAAGCGTGCTAATCAAACAACAGCAGTCAGATAATTTCCTTTAGATATTTGAATAGTTTGAATAATTACTTCCTAAGAAAAACATTTAACAAAGTTAACCTACAGTCACAATGCAAACAAAGAGCCCATATAAAATAATAAAATAACAATAACTATTCAGTGTTCAATTCTTACCTCTCTGCTGTTTTCATGAAGACACACACTTTCTGTTTGCCTCTCTCACACTGTCCCTGGATGAAACTGATTATGCTTGGACTTGGGTCCATCACTATGATTAACTATTTCAAATAAAAACTGATTATAGAGATAACATTTGACTCCCTGCTGTTCGTCTATTTGTTGTCGCTTTTATATTATTTTAATGGAATAAAAATGACTTGAATGGAAAATAACTGTATGTGAAAGTATTGTATGTGTAACTAGAACGAAATAAAAATAAACATCACACAGCAAAACTCAATCAGTAAGATAGAAATGTAAAATAGCACATTTCAGAAATTCACATGGCATAAACATACAAGAAGATGCCGTACACTCACCGCCCGTTTTAGAGGTACACAAGGATTTTAAAGACAGGTGAGTGACCAAAGACAGGGAGGCAACATGCAGTAAGGTGATATGAAGACTGCTTTGTTCAAAAAAGCCCACAGACATCTGTTTTGTTTCTTTTTAGAACAGTAGCAAAGACTTTAATTGTATTTAATTGTATTTTGTCTCACAACAAAAGACTCTGTGGGGTTACCATTAATACGGATCATTAATAGAAGCTCGTTTGATGGGATGCAGGTACAATCAAGTATGTGTGTTAGTGTTTCATTATGATGCTGTGTGCAGCTTCCACTAGTGGGCACGGCTCACTTTGTCCTCAACCTCCTACGACCTGGCGTACGCATACGTATGTCACAATGTTAATTTCTTAATGGGGGCCCAAAGCAACAAGAAAAAAACAATCCCATCAGGAAACAAACATTTGCCGACAGTCGTATGTTACCGGAAGCTCTGAAAAAGACAGCAGCAAATGTAAAAGACTGAAAGAGTTTTAATGGTTTAACTAGTCAGTGAGAGAACTGGCCACTAAATCCCAGTCCCGTTGTGTGGTCCGGTGTCTGTGCCCGATCGAAAACAAGAAAATACAGCTTAAATCATAAACTGTTTAAGAAGAACTGGATAAACCCCTTTTGCTGTCACCCACACAGTACTGTGAAAAAGTATTTGCACCCTTACAGATTTCTTCTGTTTTGCTTTTTTGCAACACTTAACCTGAGTATATACAAAATGTGATCTTAAATGATTAGTTTACTACTTAGTTTACTGCATGTGAAGCTTATTTTTTCCTCACACTGTGCGGCACTCTGTTGCAACTGGGCAACACCCAGCTTATTTCTGTCACAGCTGGTTTTAGCTTGTGCAAACCTACGGTGCCATTTCACATTGTTATACATACATTTTGTACATCAACTCTGTCCAAACATCCTCATTTTCAAGTGTTGCTACCAAAGCTCCGTTCTCAGGGTGCAGGTTTACTCGTAGAAGGATCCAAATGTAGATTTGGAGGATGGGATTTCTGTTATCAGCCACCATCACTCTGGAACCAACTTCCAGTTTGGGTGAAGGAGGCTGATACCACCTCCACCTTTAAACTAAACTTAAAACATTTCTGTTTAGTAAAGCATACAGTTAGTACTTTAGTGTGTTGGGGCCAGTAGTCACAGCTGCAGCTGCAGGACCAGACTAGAGCTGCTGGTCTTCATCAGCTTCATCCTGGATCTGCTGCTGTAGACCTGCTGCAGGGGACCCCAACATGATCCACTGACTGGTGCCCCTCACCTCCTCTGTTTCTCTTTCCCTTCTTCAGCTCAATCCTCAGTTATTAATTAGAAGTATCTCATAAGTATAATTGTGCTCCATTGTTCCTGTAGTTTGTTGTGCTGGTCTGTTCCCTCTTCATATTTGAGGACCAGAACCTCAGGAGCTCATCCTGACCTGCAGTCCCACCCTCTGACCATCCCAGTGTTTACCTCCACCTGTCATTATAGACGTCTCTGTTGGAGACCTGCTGACATCCTGACCTGCAGTCCCACCTCTGACCTCCTCAGTGTCTGCTGTCTACGCCTGTTTATAGTCGTCTCTGTAGTCCACCAACTAACCATGTATCAGTCATATATACATGGAACTTTTAGTTCTGCTACAGATGGATAATTATTCTTATGTATCTTGTCTTTTCTACCTTTGACAATATATCTGTCTCTCCTCTCTCTGTTCTTCCTGTTCTACCTGCATGGTCTTTGGCAGGAGTGTCCCCCCTTATGATCCAGGTCCTGCTCAAGGTTTCTTCCCTCCTAAAGAGGAGTTTTTCTTGCCACTATTTGGCTTAAGGTTTTTCTCCCACTAGAGGAGTTTTAACCTGCTGTTGTTTATGTAATAATTGCTCGTGGGTCATGTCCTGGGTCTCTGAAATGCACCTAGAGACAACTTGTGTTGTAATAGACTCTATATAAATAAAATTGAATTGAAAATGAGATGAAAGAAACCTGTGGTCGCTCAGCCTGCCACTGGTGGGGTCAGACACATCGAAGTCAAGGAAGCTGATGTCAGTCTGCGAGCTGCGGGTCGATAAGCATGAATAAAAAAGTAGTAGACCTGGCCACTAGCTGTGCTGGTTGGCAATCAAAAGTCCATGTCTCTGTGTCCCTAATTATATATTAATTTATTGATTTCTATGATTTTATCTGATGTGATCAATTATATATATAAAGTAGGGCATTTTAACTTGCTTTTGGAGCCAGTCTCCAGTGGTGAGTCCAGGAATTACAACGTTTCTTCTTTCCTTGGTGGCTTCAAATTGAAATATTGGCATTTGATTCCCATTCAGGCGATTAAGCTAGCTGAATAACCTGCTCTTTGGAAGAAAAAAAAACCCCAGAAAACCTCCCCCACAACACGTTAATCCAGAGACAATTCTTTTGCATTGAGATGTTAATTTCAGTGCAGGAGATTGTGGTTAAGTTTTTTTTTTTTTTTTTTTTTTAAAAGGTCTTGAGCAGACATTTCAGTTTTAAAAGTATACTGGATGTTTCCCACATCCATGACATTTATATGAGGCAGTCAAATTTGAGATGTCCATGACGTGTCACGAGCCTCATGATAGAAAACTAGAAATAAAAAAAACAGCAATTAAACAGGTCAACTTAGACAAAGCAGATTCACTGAAGCAGAGGGAACACAGCCCAAGGACCAGTACCTCAGTATAAATATAAACCTACTCAACAAAACATAAAGGGTGAAATCTTAAAAAAAAAACAAAAACTACTACTAATGTACCTCGGTTTTGGGTTGGGTTTTTTCTGTTTTGAATGCGATTTGATTTCTTTTCAACGAAAAGAAAGCGCCCCAGCAGCTGCAGTCAGAATAATATCCACATATCCTGTCTAGCCATTCCTGTTTGCATTGAATTAATCTCTTCCCAGCAACTGTACTTTATCCCCACTTTGACAATTATTAGTCGAGCTGCACATTTGTTTTTATAGAAAATTTTATTCAACATACATTTTCCAGCAAAAAGGCAATATACAGGAATAGTTGTCGTACACTGCTGCTACACTGATGATTTTAAACTGGAAAAGATCAAATTAAGGTTGCGATTCTGCCAGTCATCTTTGTACTGAAGTTTTTAACAAGACAAACCACCGCAGTTAGTCTTTAAAAGAAGAAAAAAAATCCAGATGTAACAGAAAAAAAGTCAATGGTACATCAGGAACGCAAAAAAAGCAAAAGAAAAAATAAACCTACACACAAGAAATATGAACACCTGGCTCCTTCAGTACCCAACAAGAAAGGCGTGTTTCTCTTAAATTTTACACGTTCATATTTTTAAATATACAATTCTTAAATGTTGTCTTTACAGAGCCACCTATGTGATCTATGGGGTGCATTCCATCTGTGCTTTAAAACAAAACAAAACAAAAAAACCTCATGGGATTTTAAAGTGTTTCTTACAATGCTGGTTTCGGCTCTACACAATCCTCAAACCTGTGGGGTTTTAAGTGTCTGCAGCTCTACCAAGCACAGCGCAGTTACTGCTCTCAACCACCGGGGGGCGACAGACTCAAGAGAGAAAACGGAAGCTTGCATGTGCGTGTTTGTGTTCAGAGGAATGACTAACAATAACGCCACCCAACCCAAAACAAACAAAATAAAATTAAAAAGTAGCGTTAAAGGGGGCGATGATCATGCATGAGTGTTCCTTAAAGCCAAAATGTACATTTGCCAGTCCTGAGAAACCTTTAAGTGCCAACGTTCAAGATGAAATACAGACAAATCTAATTTTTTTCCATTTATTTTCTTTTTTTAACAGATTCTGTTTTGCTGATTTTTTTTTATTTTAATATACATGATCTGCATAAAGAGACAAAAAAAAAATTATTTTCTCTTCAAACTAAGTGAGAAAGAATCGTGTGTAAACTTGGAAATATTGGTTTTACAGGATGGGAGCAGAAACTATCAAGAACCTCATTGGGGGAAACTAGTGAGCCTCAGAGTGAACGCCAGCCTGCAGCCGTTTTTGCAAAAATAATCTTCCACGAAATGACCATCAGCTTCTCTGTCAGTTAGTCCTCAGTCCTCACATCCTTCCATCAAACTCTGCACACAGCAGTACGACTCCTCTTTAAACAACTTTATTTAAAAACTACCCCCCCCAACAAAACTCAAAAAAAAAAAAAAATGCTGATGGGTTAGGTGTGAGAGGGGGAAAAAACAAACCCCAAAACATATAGATCATCCCAATTCCACTTCCCTCTTCACCTCTTTAATCTTAAAATCCAATTTCTCCCACTTCCAGGCAGGCAACGAAAAGCAGGCAGTCACAGGTAGAGAAGCCAGAAACGAAAAATACAAACAACCAAACAGCCTCAAATGCAGAGGGAGACTATTTAAAAAAAAAAAAAAATGTACAACAAAATCAACAGTCAGGAGGTGGTTGGTGCAGTTTATTTTGTGGTTGAAGAATAATCCGTCAGCTGCAGCAAGATCCCGTATCACTGAAGACATAGTGCAGGTGCAGAGCTGTAGAGGTGTCCAGGCGGGGTGTTAAAAATGATGAATGCACACGCATACGAGCACACCCAAACAATCTCGCACACAAACACACACACGCAGTTGGTTACAGTCTGTGGTTATGGTTTGTTAACGTAGGAGGGGAGGAAGGCGGAGCGGGTGAGGAGGACAGAGAGGAGGGGCGGGCTGCTTTAGTTGTGAATCTTGATTGCTTTCTCCAGGTAGGTGTAGCGACCTCTCTTTGGAGCTTTGTTGAAATGATCCAACCCTAGCCAGGGCCGGGGGTGGGACATATTACCTGTGAAGGACAAAATGCCCAAGAGGTTGTTAGATGCATCTCCTGCTCCCATCAAGAATTCAAACAACAATTTTAAGTCCTAATGGCAAATGCAGGAGCAGAATTTTTAAGAATGTGAACGGAAGCGGCAGCCACATTCCTGCCTCTGAGAAACACACCACTTCGGTGTCACACAAGGTGGCGTCATTCGGATCAGATGAGTGGGGTCAGTCACTAGAAGTGAAACTACACAAAACCAAAATTCATGCATTGTAAAAAAAAAAAAAAAAAAAAAAAAAGTTTCCAAAGCTTTTCTGGTTACAGATTTTGGCTCAAAAGATCACAAGGACTAATATTGGTCTGTCCTAAAGTCATCTGGAAGTCAAAATCTAGCGTGTAAAGGAAGAGAACAGTTATTAAAAGTCTAAATGGTGGTTGTGCGTGCTCTTGCCAGGACACTGGCCCGCTGCGGGATTATACCCATATGGATGCATTTCACAAGTCTGCATCTGAATTGCACGCCACTGCATGCCTGGGTGAACCAGGGCTTTGAATGCTGAATGGCTGTTCCAGCCCGAGGAAGCTCGAGCAGACCCGCTATGGATCTTTTGTTTCCAATGATGGAGAATTACATACTCCGTTCTGTAGATAATAGACCAGGCTGAAATGTGCTAGAAACAGAAAAGTGGCACTGGAATGGCATCATGCCATAAACTACTTAACCCTCACAGCGCACTGGCAGGTGTCTTTGTGACCCTTAGTGCGCCGAGGATTAAAAAGGTCAGTGACACAGTCATCACCAGCCAATCAGAATTGGCATAATGAGGCAAGGGGGTGTCTCCCATAGTGAAGCACCAAACTAATGCTATGAATGAGAGAGTCTTTGCTTTAACTTAGGTTCACTGCAATTAAGCTCAAGAACCTGAAAACTCTTCAGTGCATTAACTTGTATCGGACACTCGGATAATTAAAAAAAAGAAAAAAAAAACGACCGCTCACTCACAGGTCCCTGCATGGAAACAGCCCCTCTGTTAGGATCTTAGCCTGCTCTTGCACAACAGCAGTGGGCTTCACAACCGCTCCTCAAAAGAGGTTCAAAGACCACAACAAAGAGCTTCAGCCGTGTCAGGTTTGGTTTGACGACAGAAGAGGGATGCTGCTATGCCAGAGCAGAAACCACATTAAATGAGGAGTCTCCGTCCTTGTGACGCATATGTACATCCCATCTGCTTTATGTATGGAAACAGTTGTAGCGACGCGTTTAGGGTTTCTGGCACCGTCAGTCTCAGCAACAACTCATGGCATACAAGGAGCAGCTGTAAATACCTGGCTGTGGTTCAAAGTCCTTCAGGTTGACCTCATACTCATCTTCAGTGATGTACTGATGTCGACCCATCATCACAATCGCAAACTTGAACTGAAAATCACACAGACACACTCAATTACATCTAGTGTAGCAAAAAACTATTGGTTGAGACAAGTCAACAATGCAAGTTTTTCTAAATCTAAAAAAAAAAAAAAAAAAGCTGTGTGCAAACAAATGTATTTAGGAATATAAGTGTGAAAAGTGTTCTCAATCAAATGCATCATGGTTTAGTAAACGAACTCGAACCTAAAACCATTTCCATTAACAGAGTGATTGATGAGAAATGAAAACATTTGGAATCTACAATTCTGAAAACAAACGAAAAATAAATAAAAATGCAGAACTGAGACAAATATTGTCAAAAAATAAAATCAAGCTGAGTTCTATTGTTGACCAATTGGGGTCAACATTAAAGTATTCCTAAAAGAAATTCACATTTTCATCTAGGATCTAAAAATAAAATCAGTGAGGTGGAAAACTTAACACTTGAGGAAACTCTCTCCAGGCATTTTAGAAGAAAAAGTACTTTATCATATTTACTGTTTATATTGTGACAACACAATATATTGTGAATACTGACACTCCAAAGTTTGCAAGTCTAAAAGAGCTGAACCACAGAGCGAGTTTGTCGTTTCTTGACATTGCACAAACCCAAAACACAGCTGTGCAAAGCAGAAATTACATTCAATCAGCAACATCTGTCCTGCGAAACACCTGCATGTGTTTGTTTTACTTGTCAATCTGGTTGCAGCTGCATGCGCCCCTTTATAAGACTAATCTACAAAACGTCAAAGTTTTATTTGTGTGCGCTATTGTTTTTTTGTGTAAAGACGGACAGGTACTGTTGTCAGCAAAATGAACATGTCCTTGAGGGAGCTGAGGCTTTTAATTCATAAAGCCCCTCTTAAACACAGACAGCATGATGCGTCACCTTCTCAAACTCTTTCTCCTGGATGTCCAGCATGGTCTGGATCCTTCTCATCACCTCCCGAAACGACTCGCCCTGCAGAGAGAACACAGGCGCAGGTTTGAATTGGGAGGTAAACAGCCAGATAAAACTTAACTTGAGGTAGACTTAAATGCGTACACACACCTGTCTGATCTTAAGCAAGAAAGGAATTCCAAATGTGCCAAAGACTTCCTTGTGGAAGTGAGCGACAGGGATTAGCATTTCAGTATCCTTGTCCAAATCCACTTGGTCCAAAGGAATCTCCTGAATCGGGTAAACAGACGAGATACGTGAGCGGAGACTTACAGCTGCATAAATTACGTTGAAGCTCAACATTGATTATAAAATGTCCTAGACCAGTTTGGAGTTCAGTCAGGTCAGCGTTGGCAAAATGAGGAAGAGATGAGAGCGAAACCGTGATGACCTCTGGTGGCTGCAGCTTTCACTATGCAGTAGTGACGCAGAGGTGCAACAAGGGTGTGGTGTGTGTGCACCACATCAGCTTTGAGCCTGAAGAGGTCAGTGATCCTCTGCGTTTATTCTTTGACAAATTATCCAGATTGTGAAGGAGCACTACTCATACAAGAAACAGCTGATGTGTCAGTGTCATGTTCATGACTTGGAAAAAGCGAAGGAGAGCCTAAAAGAGGGAAAATGGCTACAAAAAACTAAACCGGTAGAGAAAATCTAAAACCAGAGGAAACATCACAAGCACGTGGACACATACCTCTATTCTGAAGGTGCGGCTGGCAGCAGGAGATAAACATTCTAGCAGCTCGTCCTCCTGGTGAACCCCGATGATTTTATAGCTTACTATCTCTAACAGCCTGCAGAGGGGGAGAGACAGAGAAGCTGAGGAGGCTTCCAGCAGCTGTACAAACTCTTCAAAAAGTATGACTTTCAGATCTTTTTTTTTTTTTATTCAAAAAAAAAAAAAAAAAAAAAAAAAAAAAAGTCACTGCAGGCTGACTATTCTAAAAAAATCTGACACAGCAGGTTTACAAAAACAAGACGAGGCTGGGAAAAGAGTTGAAAGACTGCAACTAATAGATCATGATTTTGAGATCTGAGAAAAACTAAAACACGCCCGCTCAATGTCGCCTGAATCACTTTTTCTAAATCTCATACGCAATGGAGTAGAAATGCTTCTTTACATGCAAGTGGACTGCTTCAGTGCTGATTAAGCACCATTACAGGACGGCTCACATCGGCTTTGCATTAAGGCCATCCAAGTTCAAATATCGCCGAACTGGATTGAGACCGTTTCATGATGTGAACCATCATAATGGATCTTTTTACTTAAAAATGATAGCGTTTCAGCTGAGAAAGGGTGTGGCTGCTTCAAAGAGTTTATCAGTGTAAAGCTGCTTGGCCATACTTCCGTCTCGCTCAAGCACACGCTCACTCCTCCGAGATGGATACCTGAGTTTCTCAGAGCCATTTTCAGACAGCTCCACTGCCTTTTTACATTCTTCCAAAAGGTCCCGCACACAGCCATGCTTGTCAGGATAGAGGGTGATCTCCTGCAACAAAAGTGTGCATAGTTCAGACATCTGCTCAACTCAAACATGTTGCCAATTATTTGTGGATTCGTGAAATATTCCAGCTTCCTTAAGACAAAATGTCAGTGAAAGAGCCATCATTTATTTAAAAAAAAAAAAAAGCAGCTTGTCGAGACGTCTGTTTTACCTCCTCTCTGAACTGGCTGTTGAGCCATATGGATTTAAAACTCCTCCTGTTCTCAAAGTCTGTGATCTTCATCTTTAACTGTGGACACACAAATGAAAACAAGAACAAAATAGTAATGTATGGTTACAAAGGTATGACGTGTCAAGTCCAAACCATGATTTTCTGCACTCTTCCGCCTGGTTTCTGTTCATACTACAACATGGATACTCAACAGCCTGTAAGGTAGAAGAGCATTAGGAAGTAAAACGGCAACAAGGTCTTCCTGTGCTCCGAGTACACTGCAGCAACAAACTGATGTTCCAGCATCAACAGGCTGGACGACACTTGGAGATCCGCATATTTTAATAATGCTTTTTTGCAAAGTTCATGTTGAAATAAATATTTTAGTGTTGGCAGATTGTGGAAACTATTATACAGAATATTAAACCGATACAAATGTCTTTGAATTTAATGCTAATGGTGACACTGCAACAACAGCCTCAAACTAATCACTTTGTTGAATTTAGATTGCTCTGTTTAGTAAATAATATTGTGACACAAGAAAGCAAAAACAAAGCACCACTGTCTTTTCCTAACCTTGTGTGCAAATGTAATCTTACAAAGTTAAGCTTAAATCTGGTTAGTTCAGCCAAGACCGAACTAAGCCACATCATTGTGAGCAGCTGGCTCTGTAAGGGAAGACACCAGACTCGACTTGGGAGAGATCCTGACACCCCCCCGGCCTCGACTTGGGAGAGATCCTGAGCCCCTCACGTCTGTTTCAATAATGTCATTTATTTCAAATCGCATTACTGAGAAGAAAAAAATCGTTGCACAAAATGAGAAGAGAAAAAAAAAAAAATTCATGAAAAATATGAAGTAATCTACTGAAGCATTATAATCACTTTCTATGCAACAACGTCTCATTCAAAGTCTCTAAAAAGGCTCCAGATGGCAAATTGTTCCTACCTGCTGGTAATAGAGTTTCTTGGGCTGCCGAGGCTTGAAGAATTGCAGCAGGTCTCGCAGTGTTCCCTCATAGTTGTGTCTGAGAGGATTCCCTGGACCATCCCTGTACCTGGCCACCACACCACCCGGCAGGGGGGGAGGACAATGAAGGGAAGGAAGCAAGAGGGGAGAGGAGACGAGAAACAGAAAAGAGGAAAAACAGACAAGCAGACGAGGAGAGAGAAAGATGTAAAGAGGTTCAGAGTTTGAGAAGACAAATGGCAGCCAGAGAGGGAGGGATAAGAGGAAAACAAAGACAGGTGCAGGGGGACAGGTTACAAAATATTTCCTCTGAGAACTGCAAAGTCGGGTGTAAATTATATTCCGTTTATCTATGAAGCAGCACTCAGAAAGCAAAGCCCAGTGTATACAGAAACAAAACCAATACATTATCGGGATCACGCGTTGTAAGTCCTGCCACATTCACACAGCATGCACTTCTCGTATATGTAGATGAGACAACCGTCCTACCCCTGTGACTTGAAGAACTGCAGCAGCATGGGATCTGTGTTCAGCCTCTGCGCAACAGTCTTGGCCACCTAACAAACACACAATCATCACAAGAGACCCATCACTACAGGTCTGTCATTCAAAATGACAAAAAGATTCAAATAAATCACACTAAAGTGACATTTACACATAATCCCGGGAACCTGGTAGCTTTAAACACCTATTCAGGCAGGTAATCGCTGCCTGGTTTTATATTAGGATTTAACAGAAGCGAGATGATTTTGGTTTCTTTGAATGCCTATATGAACACTGCCTGAACACTGTTAAATATCTTTTCAAGAAAATTTCAATATTCATTAAAAGGGTACCTGAAAATAGTTCATGCGGTTAGAGAGCGTGACCACGAAGCCAGGGTCATTGTGGATGGTCTTGTCACAGAAAATGACATCAACCCGGTGGTAGAGATCCCGAAAATAGTCCTTGGCTGTAGGCAGCTCACTGTTATCGTTCTCTGGGTCATCCCTGAATCATTGGAGGAAGACAGGGAATTTGATTTGAGGGACGGATTGTGTAGTATTGACATGAGACGGCAGAAAAATGACCATAAAATAGAAGAATAAAATGATGAGACAGATGGATATACCAAGGAAAGGTAAGAGGAATAATGGAGGGGAGGGGGAAAGGAAACGTATGAAGGCAGGGTGAGGGTCAGAAATGAAGTGGCAGGTATGAAACAACTGAGGCACACAATGAAGCGAGATAAAAAGATATTCAAAACCAAAAAAAGTTCTCGACCACGATTGAGGGAAATTTAAAAAGAATTATCTTAACAGACAGGTGTTCTTGCTAGATTTGCAAGTTTTTAATAGTGTTAATACACTGCATATTAGAGGTGCACCAATCAGATGGCAACATGAAGGGAAATGCTCATAATTCTAACACCATGACAAAAGGACAAACATATAGCGTTTGCGCAATACTGGACTTGAACAATGTGATCACAAGACAGACAATTCATCCGTCCGTGTGTCCATCATCTATACCCGCTTCCTCCTAGTCAGGGTCACAGGGATCTGCTGGAGCCTACCCTGGTCCATTGCAGAGAGCCACACAGACAACCAACACCCCAATATTTTAACCCTTGCAAATTTGAATCAAGCGCTGAAATGCTGATTTCAACACTCAACCATAACATGTCACCAAGAGTCAAAGTCACAAGCATGTCCCACTGGACTAAAAGAAGTCATGAAGAAACGACTACAAAGTCATTAACGTTTAATAGCCACCTAAAATGGCTAAAAGTAAAACATCAAAAGCTAGCAAGAATCATCAGTCTTCTTTTTCCAATGCACGTGGCAACCTTCGGTTACAGCACGTTAACCACTCTGTCATTAAAAACTGAACACTGGCCTTCCAAACAGACACGCCAACAATTCCTACCAAAATGTTAGTTTTCATCTACTGCTCAAACTGGAGTGAATGCACGAGCACAAACTTACTTCTGGAAGACAATGATGTCCCCATCCATGAGCTCGTCCAGGGCCTTGTCCAGAGAGACATCATAGTCCTGTATCCGCTCCGTTAGATTGGGCTTTACTTCCTGCAGCGTACAAAGCACCAAGATAGAATAAAGTCAGGGCCAGGCCGGTAAAGCTGAACGTGATTTGTAAAATGTTATTTGGTGAAACAGAGGTGTGAGACAAAAAAAAAAAAAAAAAGGAAAAAAAAAAAGTTCTCAATGTGTGTGAACGTGGGAGCAAGAACTTAAGACAAAAAGTGTGTACACCCGGAGAGAAGAAGGGCGTGGCAATGTGAGAGTTATGTACTAGCGAGAAAAAGAAAGTGATGTGCAGCAGCGAGGCCACATTAATGGGTCACCTCATAGAGGATAAGGCTAGTTTCCTGCTGAAACCCTGCTCTCTCACACATGACTGGCAGCAAGTCTCCTGGTTACAGCAAAAACAGAATAGAAAAGTGATGTAAATGGTCAATTAAAAACATTGTGACAGCAGACAGAAAGTTGTTATGCTGTGTGTTTGACCTAAGAAAAGTTGCCACCACTTACTTATTTTGCAGGATATAGGTGTGTAGATATGTCCACAATAATTTAAGCTTCTGGTTTTGGGATCATACATCTTCAAGAACAACATGACATCATCTGCGGGAGGGAAAGATTAATCACCTAAGATGCACCACATCTCTAAATGAAATGCCTGGAAACTGGCCTCACAAAGTTTTATTCGTGACAGCATGTCCAGGTGGACAGATCCATTTTTTAAGTTCTGCACTCATTGCTGCACCTTATTGATTCACGCATTCATTATGACTCCAGCTCAATTAATTATGTCAGTATTGGGCCCCCGGTATTGAACTTGGATCTAGCCCATTTCAGCAGTACTTTTAATAAATCAGCTTAAATGACCAAACACATGACCTAAAGAAGACATGAGGACATGCAGACATGCATCTTCGTAAGAAAATTAACTCTTCTGTACAGTAGGTGTACACATCTAGGGGACCCCTGTGCCTTTGTTTAGGGCTGCTTGAGTCTTAAAATGTCATTCCGAGAGTTCTGTTCAGTTTAACATTATCCAGGTCTTTTTTTTCCTGGTCTTTGTCTCAGTCCAGCCTCACATCATGCTGCCTTTGCTGAGCCTGACGAAGGGAGCTCGAGTGTCTGACTGTTCGCTAAAACCAGCAGCTTTAAACAGAGCTCAATATTCAAAGTGGAAAATATTATTTTAGCCAAAACATGCCACGGGGAGGGGTCCTTAGGAAATTGTGTGAACTTGTTAGTCTCCTTAACACATACCTGCAAACGGCTATTTAAATTTAGTTAAAACCCTTGTAATTGACACAAAGCGTGAGGAGTGCTGATGTGTTGAACTCACGGTCTTTGTCGAACTTGGGTAATGTGGCCCCACTGGCTGCCATCTCCGGATCCACCGTTTCCAGAAATATTGTCCAGGGGTTCTCATTGTCGCTCAAGTCAATCATCTAAAACAAACAGACAAGTGTTATGATATCAACATTATATACTGGGTTGCATTTTAAACAAATTAACACTATAACAAAGGAAATTTTCATATGTCTAAAGTCTTGTGTTTCTGTAATGCCGGCGTTCTAAAGTGAATAACCTGCATTCTAGCTTCACTTTGGTTTCTTTCCTGGAAGGCATTTCCCCTATTTGAGATGAGCTAGATAAAACAAAATGAGTACGGATCACACAGTAATAGGACAGAGGCTTAAAGTTTCATCTAACGACTAACAACAGCATCTGAAGATCATAGGTATCATCAGGATACCTATGCAGGTTACACACCCACTAACAGCCCTTCATGGTGCAAGCACACTTACCGACTTGTTGCAATCAGCCTCATAGTCGAGCATGGCGGGCCGCTTTGTTCCGTTGCTACGGGCCTGCATGGGCCATAGTCTCATCTGGTCTTGTGGGAAACCCTGCGGCAGATGAATACATAAGTTTGCGGCGATTTTATACACGTGCATGCACCTCTGGCACTCCGGAGCATGCGTGTCTGTGCATGCTCACCATGGTCTGGGAGAGGTTCTGGACAAACTCTTGCAGCGTGGAGCTCTTAAGGACTTTGAAGACTGTGTACTTCACTTTCTCCTCATCGTACATGTCATTGCCCTGATGGCCGCAGAACTGGTCCTCGGTCACCATCTACCCAGAGGTGGAAGATGAACAACTTTAGTGACAGTAGAAGTGGACCAGAACCAAAAACGGGGGAAAAGAAATTGATTTTTTTTTGGAAAGTACAAGTAAGCAAGACATATTTCTACATGGATTTTAACACAATCTTTTTTAGGTTTAGTCTTCCACAAAACCATGATGACAGAGCGTATTTCTTTAAAAGTCAGTTTCACTCAGAAAAAAAAAAAACAATCAGGTTTATTTTGGCATCTTTTTTGGCATCAATTCATACAGGGATTACACATGTGTCGTTCTGGCATTTAAACATTATTTTATTATCCTCTCCAGAGGCAAGTAATAAGTGCTGACATAATAGTTGGCCAAGTAACAGAGTAAGAGCAGCAAAGTTTTCTTTTGTTTTTTGAACAGAATAAAGGCAAATTATTTACAGAGGCTTTTTCTTATTGATCACTGCACTGGTATTGTCATCTCAACCACCCAGTCAGTACTGGATCTTAGTGAGATCCCACCGTTTCTCCTGTGATTTTTGTATTGAAAGCTTTTAATTCCAAAACCAATAAAATAGTTCTTCACAGAACAAAGGAGTTGTCAATTGTACTGCCAGGCAGTCCTGCAAATGATGATGTTTACTCAGATAAAATATAAATGTTATTAATCTAAGAGCATATCTGATCAGCCTTTAAGCTACAGAGCCATTACTATACTTAAGTGATATTAAGGTGTCCAATGTGGCCTTATTTGAGGAAAAAGATTTTCTTCATTGCATAACAAAATCCTTGTAATGCTGCTTTCAAGCCACACACCATCATTGCACAAGATACATAATGAGCAGCACATGGCTAATGTCAAGCTCAGAGTTGCTCTTGACATGTACAAGGAAGTTAATTTAACTGGACTACTTCCTCATCCCAGCACACAAACACCAGAGGGGAATCAAGTCATCATCTGAACTCTGCTACATCTCATGCCAAACCTAATAAACAACTCAGATGGGGAAATCTGTACAAATGTATGCAATGTACAGCGCTTTAAAGCTCTGTACATTGCATACATATAAAGGAATAGGTGGAAAAAAGCAGCTTTTATGCGCTTCTTAAGCAGGAGAGAAGCATCCAGAACAAGGTCATACTTTTAAACTTCATAAACTGTTCCTACAGTGCTGGAAGATGGCGGTAAACAGGCCTCTTTTGGACCATAAACTGTTACCACTTCTCATTTGCACTAAGCTGTGCTGAACCTGTGTCATTCCCAGAGTAAATGACCCAAGTACATCAAGACTGCCAAGTAGCAGAGCACCTAAGACCTGTGGGAACATAAACACCCTCTCCAGCACCATACCTGGACCTGCATGTAGAGGTGAGCTTCTTGGCGTTCCTTCCTCTTCTGCGCCTCTACCCTTTTCTCTTCCTGCAAACGCTCCACTAGCTGCTGGGGTATGTCCACATCAGTCATTGGCTGGAGCACCTCACCTGAGACATAAGAAGTAGTAAATATCAGAAATATCTGCCAAACAGGTTCAAGAAATTTAGGAAGAAATCAAATTTCCTTCATGCCTGGTACATTTCCTGTCTGAATGGTAATGCATTTCTAATATTGAGCAGGAAGAGGGATCGTGTTACTTACTAAGCTTGGACTCGCGGATGTAGACCAACATGTATGCATTGGTGCAGTGGCGGACTGAGAGATCATCATCGTGACCACCATAGTTATGTTCTATGGCCTCCTCCTTGGTGCACCGTGACACTACATCATCATCAAACTTACACCACTGCAGAAAGAGAATGATGGAAAAAGATGGACGGATGGAGAAGGGAAAAGATGAAGGGGATCAAAGGAAAGAGGGATGGGGTAAAGGATTGTCTCACAATAGATGATGAGAGAAGAAAGAAGAAAATGAGAGCACTTAAGACAACTATATGTCAAATCTTTCTGAAATGTTTTCAGTCAACCCCAGAAGTATAGGCAGATTTAGAAAAAAGAAACACACACACACTGCTCAAATTAGTGCACATGAGATCAGTAAACTAGAAGAGTCGCACTGAGGTCACATTACTGACAAAACACTCCAACAACTTAACAGAGACCAAAATGGTCAATTAGAAGTTGGTGTTTAAATGTGAAAGAATGTCAAACTGATGATCAGAAAGTACTTGTCAGGGAAACATCTTTCCTGAAAGGTAGCACTTATTCAGCTGCATGCCTCGCCAAGCGCTTAACTGGGCTTTTGACAAACTCTTCTTTGATTCAATACCAGCTCATCAAGAGACGCGTGATGAGCAGCTATGAAGAATTGGCTCTGTGAATGTGAGGGGAGCTGTGTAATTATTTCCTATCGTGACTTTTCAGTCTTTAATATAAAAGTAGGGCTGTGCAAATGATCAAATTTTAAATCGTGATTAGAATTTTGGCTCCCGAAGATAATTTAAGGGAGAATGAAAGTTATTTTCCACACATTCTTGGCTTGTATTTCGAATGACGCCCTAAACTCACTCAGTCTACATTCGGTCTAAACTGCTCCAACTGCGATGCGTTTAATATAGTTTGGAAACATGCTGAATAAATGTTTCAGAAGTGCAGTGTCCATGCACCAAGCATAGAGTACATTTATTTTTATTCATCATTTCTTTTTTTTCCAATCATTAATAGTTTTGAAGAGATATTTATTAGCTTTCCAGGAGATTTCAGAAAGTCAACTGGGAAGAATATTTTAAACACCCCGGCTTTATTTAGAATTTTTTAAAGTCATGGTCATACTGTATACTTCAGCTTTACCAGGTGAAGAAACCAGATAAAATAGGAAACACATTCAGCACGGTGACGCGGCGTATGCCACTGGCAGGATAACCAAGTACTGCAAGTCATTTTACTATTTTTTGTTAGTTAATATGACAATTAGTATTTTAGAGAAGAAGTGGCCAATCTCAAATTAAGTTATTTATGTTAAAGAAAACCTCAGTTCTCAAAGTCTATTCCTTTCAGGCTTGTTTCATCCAAAGTGAAGTCAAAAAAGCTGCAGTGCATCTAACCATGACTACCAACAAATCCATCAAAATTCAGACACACACACAATGTTTGGTGAAAGGTGCATAAAAAAAATTGTTCTCACTATTGGTTCCTTGACACTCACTTTGCCGTCTCCTTTGGGGTTAAGATAGACGACGTAGTGACCGCCGTGGTTGTCCCCACTGTGGACTAACACTGCATGTAGGATGTAATTTGCTGGATCCTTGGAGTCTGGCTTCTGAAGGAACTCATCCAGTGGTAACTGATCTGGAAATTCAAATCTGTTAAAGAAACGAAGAAGGATGAGCAGTGAGCACCGGCAGAGGGGGATGGGCGGGTGGGCCAGTTGAGGGGGAAACAGAGATGAAAAGGATAAAGAATGAGGAGGGAAGATGACAGGGATATGAAAATTCAAGAAATGGATAAGAAATCTGTCACAGCACAAAAAATGTGAAGAGCACCTGAAAGCTTGAGCGCTATTAAACAATAAACTAAAAATGCAATAAAGTTAATGTTATAACTGAAGCATGACTTTAAAATGATATTCCACACACACGCTTAATGCATCTGTGAGGCTATACATATACAGGTCCTCAGGGGTCTGGTGGCCATTGCACCATAATGAGGATGACTCAGAACTTCAGACAAAACAGTGGAAAATTATCCTTCCTAGATCCCCATGCGTTTAGAAAATGTCACAACATTCTCTCAGATTGTGAACGCACCATTAGCTCACATAAGGCTTTTTAAAGAACCACAGGGCCTACAAGAAATAACCAAAGTGATTCCCTTTTTCACCATCACATGGCAGGCCAGGCCACATTTTCACTTAGTGCAAACTCAAATGCCATTTCTGGAAACATGTTGCACCTTTAACCTATATTAATGTGGAGCAGACACTCTAAAATTATATCCAAGCAAGAGCCACTGGCACAAAGTGCGACTTACTGTGATGGGTAGAGATCTACTTTAAGCAGGTCAGAATGCATTAAGTAATACAAAAGTAAACCTAGCAAAATGAATAAAAATGGTGAGTGTGTATTTGTTCTACCTGTCATTAATCTTGATGTTTTGGTCAGTCTGTGGGTCATACATGAACCTCATCAGTTGTAGATGAAGGATCGGAGGGAAAGTAAGGAACTTCACTCCTTTTTCAGCCTCCTGCATTGTAAACAAACATTTTAGCAATCTGATAAAGACATTTTTTTTCTCCAAGATTTTAAGATTTCTTATCTTGTAACCAAACAAAATATTTTCTCTCTCCTTCAAGTTTCTCTTAATGCACACACTTTTCTGTCATGTTAAAACTAGGCAGGTGACTGGACCCAGAACACAATTTTAGAATACTGAATAAATAATAATAAATTCTTCTTCTTTTTCTTTTTTAAACCCAGTCATCTACCCTGGAATGTATCCACAACTGCCAGTGAAAATAATTTGCCAATTGGAGAGTCCTGCCCTCCCTGACAACAGATTTTACTGCAATTTCAAATTTAAATCAACTTAAAATGTTCTGCAATATACGTCAGACAAAGACAAAAGGAGAGCAAATTAAAATAAGCAGAACTAACTATTGCGGATCTAGACACTGAAACCTCACCTGAAGGCCATGTTCTCCTGCATCATATTTGTTGTCTCCATCCAACTGCTCAGTTGCAACATAATCTTTGAAAGACTCGAAAACTGAAAACAAGAAGACGAAATGCTCAAGACAACACCGATGCTGACAAAAAAAAAAAAAAGAAAAGAAATCAGCATTTCACTAGTGCTCTAAATACTAAATCATGTTCTTCCCCAACTCTAATATCAGCAATCAACAGTTAAAGGGAAATAAAACCAGAGGGGAAAATGGGTAGTTGAGTAAAAATAAACTTACAGTGTGACAAAAGCATTCCATTGTTGAGTAAAACCATTTAAGTTGCATTTGTACTCACTGTTTTTCTTTCCTTTTATGCTAAGCTGAATGTCATAGTAGTCCTCGATCCTCTCAGACCGGTAATCCACATGCTTACACTGGATATATGACTGGAGACAAGCACAGAAATGCAACCATTACAGACTGCATGATAGAAAAGGGTTAATTGATTTAATACATTGAAAAAGAAAAGTCAAGTTTACAAAACCTACTATATCTGACAAAAATCCCAGAGCAAAGCTTAGATCTATAAATGTCCATAAGTGACCATAAGTAATTAATTAGATCAGAACAAGAAAAGAAGAAGGGAACTTGCCACCATCTTTCCTCTGAAAAGTTTGGGGATAGTTCCTTCAACGCAAGTGCCTTTCATTTTGTTCTCCACATTGTCCAGGAGCTGCAACACACATGCAGACTACACGTCAGCAACCACTCGGCATGAATACATCCAGACTGCCATGAGCCTATGAGGGTACTCACCACTCTGCACAACTCTTGCACATCATGTTGCATGAAGCTGTCAAGCGTTTCCCACCTTCAAACAAAAAAATTAACAGAGAAGCACTTTAATACAATATCTGCGGACCAGGAACCGTTTTTGGCTATTATCAATAGAAAAGGTTAATTAAAAAAAAAAAAAAAAAAAAAGAGCATAAATAAATTCAGTTTTAAAGTGAACTAAATTAATCATCTACTTTCTTTAGTGTTTGTATCCTAATCATATTGTGACAGAGCTGCACTACAGGAAACCCTTCAACATTTCAAATTGTCCATGCAGGAGAAAAATCATCCAACTTTCATAAAGAAAAATTAGACTGTTTTGGATTTTTAAAAAAAACAAACAAAAAAAAAAAAAAACAGAAGGCCTACCCGAAAGACTTTGTGAGTTTCTTGGTGCCAACTGGTTTGTCACTGTGTTGCAGTTCATAGAAAACCCTCTGCAGTGCCAGGGGAACGCTCTTCGACGAGTCATCTCCTTCTGTGGGCATCATGTACACCGCCTGAACAGAGAGGATTCACAGCAGAATTATCACTCTTAGAGGCGAGTTGCTATTTTTCAGTGATGCCACTGGTTATATTCAAATTTAAATCCTGAAATTGAAAAATTAGCACTGCATTTACAGAGCTGCTACCAGTTTAGGCTGAAATGTAGATGTTGGTTACCATGACAATGTCTTTCTTTAAACACCTCACTTCTCATTGATATTTGATTAATCGCCTGACACAAGTGAACACAACAAAGATAAATGCATACCCGCCGTAGCTGGTTAGTGAAGAACAGTGTCTGAAGCAGGCTATTCATGTAGCAAGTCGCTCCTTGGTTCTTAAGTCCAACATAGCCTGTGTGTTTCTTAGAGTCCCAGCTAATTAAGAGGAGAAAACAATGTCAGAGACATAGATCATAAAATCTGAAGAAGAAAAAATGTACACTGGGACTATCACGGAAACCAAAGCTCAAAAATAGAAGATGACATACGCCACTCCATGTGGAGCGTCTGCCTGAACGTAGACTTCAAATGTGACTTTGTCATCGTCGATGAAACCTCTCTCTGGGTCAGTCACGTCCTAAAACACAACATTAGTAAAAACTATTAAAGTAAAACTTTGCCAGCCCTGCTCTCCTGTATCAACTGAACCAAAGTAAATGATTTTGTGGTAGGGTCTTCCATGTGTTAAATCATTACAAAACAACAAAGTACAACATTTGTGAGTTGCTCCAAGCCTAATAAATAATCTGTTCATATAAACTAATCTACCTTTTTGTTCATTCTTCTTAGGTTTTTGTACTTACACTCCAGGACATGAAGTTAGAGAAACCCCAGTCGTTCTCTTTGTGGAAAAACAGGTGACTGATCCTGCGGCTGAATGACTTCTCATCGTCTTTGTAGTTGATGATCTTCAGCATGGCCTGTGCATGACATGACCATGACCTGAAAACCCAAAAAGACAATCTTTGAAATATAATGATTCCTAGTAACAAATTTGTCATATCTTAATGGTTCTTTTCCAGGTGCTAATTGTCATTTTCTTGAAGAACACGTTGAAAATCCTCCAAAATATGAAAATGCACTGTGTGCAAGTAAACAATATTTACCAAAAAACACCAAAAACAATCACAGCTTAGCCAGATGTTTTTTTCAAATTGTACTATAAACTGAAAGGACACCTGTGATTAATCAAGTTGTGACAACTGACATGAACACCTGAAAAGTGCAAAGATTTTCAGATTCCTCATCAAATCTAAATTAAAACTGAAATTTGAGATCCAAATGAAACACGTGGCTTCTGTAGCTTACACGATGAAAGATAAAAGTATTTGTGCTTCATTCCTGCTTTTTAGCAGAGAAGCAAATAGAGAGTGGGAAAAAAGAGAAATAAACTGTTTCAAGAAACACTAAATTTGACATGTGGGTATTTACTAGAAGGCACATGAGAGATTATAACAAACAGAGATTTGATGGTCTGATGCAAACAAAGCTCATTCTTCTTCTAACCACAACACATGCCGAACAAACAAAAATCAATCCTTCCTAAACTAATTTTATAACTCTTAAGACCCCACCCCCACCACGATGACATCCACTTCTACAGCTGTACAACAAGGAATTGGTGCAATCTTATTAAGCATCCAGACTGACTTCTGAACCTTCTGTCTCTAACTTTAAAAAAAAAAGTGCTAAGTCAAAACAAATTATAAAGGTTTATATGCCATGCATCCCAATCCCCTCAACCCCCGAAGACACATACGTGGAATCTGACTCTGCATTACACTGCAGGAAGAAGCCGACGCTCTTCTGGTGAGGCCGGTCAGGATAAAACCGAGGCATCACCATTATCTTCCAGGGGAGGTTCCGGACAAAGCAGGACGGGCTAAGCACAGATTCACTCAGGCGGCTGAAGCGTTCCACCACAAACCGGAAAGTCGCCTCTGATCGCCAGCTGGTGTCTTTGAAAAGATGAGCAAGAAGAAGAGAAGATAATTAGTTGATGGCGCTGGAATCAAGTCGGTGATTGTTGTTAAAAGTCTCTTCATGTCTGTGCCCTCGTGACATGAAAAAGAAGAGTTCAGTCCTGTGACACTGTTGCCATCAGCTCTAACATGTTAATTAGGTTTGCCTGAAAAACTGCTCATCATGACACATGACTGCACAGCACCATGCTATAGTACTTTATTTTTTTCTCCAATAACCTTGCAAGATGTGTTAACTCAAACTGCCTGTCTTAATTGGCTTTTGTGCACAGTCAGTACCTGCGACTTCCCTGTTCACACTGTTCTGATGAATCAGCTGGCTTTCATGTAAAGCTTGCACAAAGCTCCTTTTCACTTTGAACTAAAACTGACCTATATAAGGTATACAAGTCTTCTAACTGACCATCACTGACTTTGTGGGGGTTTTCCCTTAAGGACATTAGGCCATTATTTGAGTGCTCTAACTTTTAAGTTTAGACTCAATGCAACTACACACTTAAATGTTCATTTTAGCATTTTGTTCATCCATGCTCTATCAACACCACACTAAACCATCAACGTTAAACGATATTTAACAAAAGCCTTTTGTGTGTGTGTGTTCTGTTCCATTATTACTACTTTAACTGTCCAAACTGCAAAGATAGAAGTGATTTATATGCATGCATCCTCCTCACCATCCTCCATGTCCTCCTCTGTATTGTTGTGTCCATCTGCCATTGCCACATTACCATTGATCACTGGGTTGGCCGGGATTCTTGGAGGGTCATCTGTGTCACCAGCTACACAGAGAAAGAAACAACATAAGAAGACTGTATGGATAGAGGTTTTTGAGCAGACAGCAGTAGAGACAGTGTTCCCCTCAACTGGAATCAGGTCTACTAAAGGCTCCCCTTGGAAAACAACTGGACATCAGTCATTCTGATACAAAACTAGAATAACATGATGTAAATAGAAAAAAAAATAAAAAAAATTATTTTTTTTCTTCATTTTTTTAGTTTAATGTATGATAATGAACGGTCTGACAAATTTAGCATGAGATTAAATAGATGTTTCCTTTCCCATTTTGGGAAAACCGTGCTGAGACAGCATGACAAGTCTTTTCCTGGTCCATGTGGTGACAGAGTGAGGGCGACAGAAAGAGAATGTGTTTATGTGCATGTGACAAAGAACGCACAACACAACAGTTGGCTAAATAATTATGGATACAATGTAGGATTAAGCTGCAAGTCATCATTCAAAATGCTTGCACAGACAACAATAATCCAAGCTGAGAGAGGGGGGGGGGGGGTCTCAAAGCACAGATCTGTGTTTCAGTCCAACTAATGCCAGAGTCAAATGGGCTTCAAGGAGTGAGTGAAGAGTAACAGAACATTATGAAGATGACAGTGATGCTTAAGAGGACATACTTATGCTTAAATCTTAATAATATTTCTGCCATTATTCATATCGCCCAGGTCATGTCTTCCCTGACTGAGTTTCATGTACATTTTCTTCCTGATTGCAGACACAACACTGTGAGTCATGTGGGCTAGTCTTCAGGTAAGGTTACTGAGCGATAGACTGACCTCTATTCCCCCAAGTGGATTACACCACGCTAATGAGGTCTGTCAGTCAACTGCAGGACAACCATGTCCTGTTCACTGTGTCCATCCATACTGAAACTGACAAGTGTGCACTCAAGTTCTCGTGTCTGGTATAGGTTTTAAAACTGGGAAAAGCAAAAACATGACGGTAGAAGTATTTCAACAGAATGACTGCGGCTCCATGGAAACATATTTCTACAAAGCACCTCAGCTACAAACCTGAATGCATTTTGTAATTGGACTAAAATCATAACCTTCAAAAGAAAATGCTAACATACACACGCTCAAGTGAAAACTATTGATAAGGCTTTTTTTAATCTTGTCTGACAATTTAGGCAACTCCTCCGGCTTTGTCCTGAGTGCGCCAAATGTCAATCATTGTAATGTCATCTTCCGTCAAACAACTTTATGTTTAGCAAACAAGAAAAACAACAGTGACTGCAAACGGTGAGGTTACCATGCAGCTCAAAGCACCCAACCACAAAAAGCTCCACTATATTCACAAAACTGATAGTTGGAATAAAGATACAACTTTAAAAAAAAAAAAAAAAAAAAAACTACCACTCCACTGACTTAAGTACCATCCATGAAATCATGCTTTTTTAACTCTTTAAATCATGTTCTTTAGGGAACAGGACACATTTTGTTCCACCAGCACTCCATGAAAAGAAAGACAAGTCATTATCATTATCATTATATAGCCTATGCTACCAACCTGGCATCTTACTTAAATGTGCGGTAACAAGACAGACAAGATGACTGAAATACGCAGAAAATGTGATGGCCAAACCACACAACTATGTGGAGCCTGCTATCATGGAGGAAATTCTATGTATGTATGCTATAAGATGTCAGAATAAGAAAGCAACTTATGAGTGAGGAATGTTATCATAGACCTTGCTAGACTTTAGTGCAATGAAAGAGCAGGAGAGATGCGAGCCAGCCGCTAGTAGGGAGGCCTTGCACCTGCTACTGGAGACATCAATCATTAACGATGATGATTTAAACTGAACATGCAGCACAGGTATAGTTCAGGGTAATATACACAGTATTTATAAATGCATAGAATGTTCCTTCGTGTTGCTAAATAACTGGCAAAAATGTGAATTTGAGTGGATAATAAAATTACTAGGACTGAATGACGCAGTGAAGCCGAGGAATCCCAATACAGTCTAGTCAGTACAAAGTTGACATCAGTAGATAATTTGAGGGGAGGGGGAAGCTGGTAATGACTTTATTTTGTGCATATAACTATTTTCACACGCTTCGAGGGCTGGGCCTGACCGCAAATGGAGCTAACAAAAACACAGATCATTAAAAATGGCGAGCTCCATGCTTTTTGGTCTTCCATACAATGAAGCAGCAAATCCCCGCGCTGCCCCGTGCGGGCCTGGCTCACCGCAGCACGGACCGCCGCTACTTGCCAGCACTGCTGCACGCCTCGAATGACACGCTGCCAAACGTGGTAACAACGCATAGAGCCAAGCGACAGAGTAGTGCGGGACAGTCGTTTCGAAATTCCATTATTTTGACGTTAATTATTAAATATGATACACCGCTGACATCAAAAGCAGTTCGGGACTGACGCATCTGCGTTCCCTTTAGCCACCTAGACACACTACCGCAGATTCATCCGCGGGCCTTTATTAGCCAGCATTAGCCCGAACCGCCGCTGCCGGCTAACAATCTAGAACTAATACGAGTTGAATAAGATCAGTTACAGTCGGCAGATTAAGCTGTTTTGATTCAAAGGGTCAGATTAGAAACCGCAGTGGGCTAACGACCGAGGCCTAACGTTCAAACCGAGCGGTACAAAACACAAGCCTCCATTTTAGAACGCCACACACCCCCTCCGTGAGGGTTAGCCTCCGGCTAGTTAGCTCGCTAGCTAGCGCACCCATTAACATAAGTTGATCACGGGGCTAATAAACTAGCCTACAGTTAGCTGTGACGCTAACAGTGTTCGGTGCGTTTTATAAACGTAGCGATAACAGAGGAAATAACAGACATTCAGCAGCTTCTGTATTTATTAAAAAGTGTTTTAATGCGGCTAATTTTAACGACGGAGTCCAGGCTGACAGGTTTTACCACATAATCAGGGGATATCTTGAGCAACTTTGCAGAGCCGCATTTAGAGTAAAAGCCCTCGAACTGCATGCTAGCACTTTTCAAGCTAACGCAATGTTGAACTGTTATTGAGTGGATACGTTTAAGAGTTGCTAATTAGACTAAGAAATGCCCCGCACGTTAGAAAGGAGGCAAAGTTAAACAATAACTGTCAAATTAAACCCGGAGCCCACAAAGAAGCAACGGGAGCACGCTTAATTCTCACATTGTGGTGGTATTAGTGTAAATCGCAAAACTAACAGTCACATTGTTTACAAATATTTATACGTTATCGTCAACCGGCAGGCCAGTAATTTGGACAACGTATGTGGATTTTCCAAGGCGATGAACTGGCAATGCATACGGGATAACTTGTCACGGCAAGAAAAGCTTTCAAAACTGAAGGGTTTATTTACAAATGCGGTAGTTGATCCGAATGAATGATTTAAGAGACCGATCTCCGTATAATCTGCGGGACTAGTGCTGGCCGGCCGTTTGCGAGCAATTGTTTATTACAAACATGACAGAGAACTAATGCACGGCTTGCTTATAACAAAATGAGGTCAGCTCCGCACAAATATGCTGCAACGGACGCACGATCAGCAAAAACGCAACCGGCTACCCCTGCCAGCCTCGGGCCTTGTTGTTTACTGTAATGTTGACCTCAGCCGAGACAAACACATTTTCTGTAAAATCACACTTGTTATAGATGGTGTTTTCAGCTTTCTCGGGCCGTTTGCTTACCCTCCATCTCCATGTCCTCTGGTTCACTGAGCTGCTGCTCCCCGGCTTTCTGCTGCTGTTGCTGCTGCTGCTGCTGCGTGTGGTGGTGGTGGTTCATGTTGGCAGCTGTTGTTGACGTTGTGATGCGGTGATCCCTGCTATCTCTGTTACCCTCGACCTTGTCCAGGGTCGGCTCGGTGGGGAACCGGTTTCTGGACTGTTGGTGAGGTATAGTGGGATGCGGAGGTGAGGTGGACAGCTCGAGCCTCGGCGGCCGGGCCTGCTCTGTTACGACCTCGGCCTTGTCCGCTGTCAGCGCCGGGGAGTGAGGGGGGGAGGTCGGTGGGGGAGCGGGTAGAGAAACGCGGACGTATTTGCTCGCTATTCGCCCAATCTCGGCGCCTTTGGTGGGTGCGAGTCACTGGCTGACGATGGGGGGCTGGCTTGGATGGATGGACTGGGGCTCCGAGAACGGAGGCCCGCTGAAAGTAACTAACTCAATCCGGGTTTTACCCCGGGAAATGAGGGGCAATGAGAAAACTTGCAGTACTACGGAGGATCAAATGCCCCGTTTATAGCTAAGCTACCTGACACTAGGCAGCCAAACGGCGATAAAGGTGCAAATATGAAAACAAAGGCTCATTTGCTATAGACACATTCAACAACTTTGCCTGCGATATCCCCAGTCCGTGTGCTCCTCCGATTGTCCCTCGTCTGGGGGGGAGCGGAGGAAAAAGCTATCCATTCAAACCAGTTTCCACTGATTTTAGCGTTAATTTGGAAGTTCGCGGAGACAAGGGGTTGCCAGGGCCCGACATAAAACAATTCCCCCCTTAAACCGCCCCTAACACGACAAAGAGCAAAACGCGGCACTTGCTTGCATTTTTCAACTAACCTCTCGTTGCTCGTGAGGAATGTGCCCGGTCATACGACGCTGGCCTGCGCGGTGCTGCTCTCAACCCGCTCCTCCCGCGGATCGTCAGCGATGTGTTCAGTCTCGCCGAGGTAAATCTCAAAATGGCGGCCGCGCTCCTCGCTGAAATGTCACATCCGCATGGAAATCCAAACACGGCCCATCCCCGGCCAGGTTCGCATCCGCGACAAACCCGCACGGGTCGGGCTCGTGCACCAGAAACGGGCCAAATGAGATATACGTGCAAAAAAAACAACAGATTACGACATAGGTGCAGTCGATTGCAGCGGTTTATACGCGTGCATATTTGCAGCTAAGTGCTACTGCGAGGGCCCCAATATCACGGTGATTATGATTAAATAAGTAGCAGATTTCCACGTTTGAAGTTATTATACGCAAGATGTGCAGGCCGAGTTTATAACATGTGAACACTGGGATGGGGAGAAGATACTGCAAAGTTGTTTTGATTTGAACTGAGTTTATTCATTTTTTATTAATCCTGATGTAAAGTACATTGATAACGGTGCTCATTATCAATCATGTGACATTAACGTTTTTCCAGAAAATGATACGTCAAATCTGAAATTTATATAGCTTTTTTTAATCAAAACAGTCCATTACTGACACAGCTGGCTGTGCGTTGGAAACCAACACCTTCAGATATTGATGTAATACCACCATCTAGTGGACGAAAACAAGTTTACATGTTACTTCATCAAGTCTAGCCAGTGGATTAAAAAAAATCATTTTCCGTATATAGTTTAATCTCTGCTCTCTGAGGGGACTCAGTGCGCGTTGGCTTACCTTTTTATTTTATTTTTTATTTTAATTAATAAACATTTTTCCGTATTTTCTTAATTGAGATTTACAAAAGATCAAAATTGTATCCATTTTTAGGTTGTAGGTTAACATTTTGAGTAATTAGGCTCCTTCTCAAGTATAACACGATCTAAACCTTCCATGAGTCATTTGATTAAAAACTACAAACACAAAAAATACACTTAAGCAGTCACTTGTTGTAAAGACACCTAGTAAAGAAATAGAACAATTGTGGAGTTCAAATGCAGCGGTAGCTCAGTTTTTAGTACAAGATTGAATCTTTTTACAATCTGATTTTGTTTTTTTATGGGGTTTTTTTGTTTTGTTTTTTTGTATTTAGCTTTGAAAACACATAAATGCAACACTGGTTCTATAAAAGAAGAAATAAGAGAAACACTGAAAAAAATTAAAAAGAGAATGAAATCTTGTCTAAATTGTTTTAATTTGACAATTTAAATACAGACACATAGCATGTTTTAAAAATGTTTAAATGTTCTTGTTTGATTATGGATTTTAGCTGATGAACAGTTTAAGATCACCTTTGTTATAGTTTTTCATGACTTAATTAACCTAATGTTTTAAGTTGGTAAATTATCTTAACTGCAGGCAGGTCAGTTCAGCACTTTGACTCATTTATTACGGTGTATTATATTGTAATGCAAGCAGAGTGTTATGTAACAATGTGTTGCTGAAATAAGGAAGGATTTCCCTTTAAAAGACATCAGCTCTGAGGCAGCACATGTTCCTCAGAAGCTTGTTTGCATCATTCCCTATTAACATTCCTTTGGTCGATCCCATGACATAAGTGTTCCTGAGCCCCTGTAATGATTTCCACTACAGAGTAATGTCTGTTTTTAAATGAGCACTGCCAGAGCAACCAAAGACATTTACAATTTAGTATTTCCTACAATTTCCTGCTGCTAAACTCATATAAGATGGAGGTTGTTGTCTTTGTATCTGAGATGCTTGGCTTGGCTTTGCTCACCAAGGTGGAGACTAAGTTCGATCTATTAGGATCTTTAGCCGGGCTTTTTTTTTTTTTTTTTTAATTTAGCATGATAGGAATTTTGAATTATTCTAAATGGTGCATAGGAACAGGTGACAGCCGTGAACAGGTATAGCTGCTTGGACTGGCGACATGTCCAGGGTGTACCCTTGCCTTTTACTCAAAGACAGCTGGGATAGGCTGCAGAGATCCCTGTGACCTAGAACAGGAAAATGTGGGTGAAGATAATGGGTGAATGAATTTTGAAACTGGACCCAGCTGGAATGAATTGGATTATAAATGGACTACAGTGAACCAGACTGAATTGGACTGAGTTCAAATGGACTGCAATATGCCTTGAAATGATGTTTATTGTGAAATTGTACTATATAGCTAAATTGACTTAAAGCTAATTAATTTGAATAGTTGTGTTTCACCCAAGTTCTTTGCATATAGTAACATTTATAAGGATTCTCTGTACTTTTTGTGTAAATGTGTCATATATACCACTAAAAGGTGATGAAATGTCCAAATTATTATATTGCTTAAACTTGAATTGAATTATGTCAATTCAACTTCATTAATAAACCTCAAATCCATCCATTTTCATCTGCTTGATCCGGAACCGGGTCACAGGGGCAGCCGTCTAAGCAGAGATGCCCAGACTTCCCTCACCCCAAATACTTCCTCCAGCTCTTCCAGGAGACTCCAAGGCGTTCCCAGGCCAGCCAAAAGGCATAGACTCTCCAGCGTGTCCTTGGTCTTCCCCGAGGTCTCCTCATGCCTGGAACACGTGTCTAGGAAGGAGTCCAGAGGACATCCGGTACAGATGCCCAAGCCACCTCAGCTGACTCCTCTCAATGTGGAGCAGCAGCTCTACCTCAAGCTCCTCCCGAGTGACTGAACTTCTCACCTTATCTCTAAGGAGCGTCCAGCCACCCTGCGGAGGAAACTCATTTCAGCCGCTTCTATCCATGATCTTGTCCTTTCGGTCAATACCCAAAGTTCATGACCATAGGTGAGCGTGGGAGTGTAGATTGACCAGTAAATTGAGAGCGTCGCCTTTCAACTCACCTCCTTCTTCACCATGACACTCCAGTAAACCGACCGCATGACTGTGGACGCTGCACCAATCCGTGTGTCAATTCGCGCTCCATCTTTCTCTCACTTGTGAGTAAGACCCGAGATACTTAAATTTCTCCACTTGAAGCCCTACCTGGGTGGTGTGCCCTACCTAAAAAGGGACAGGCACACCACCCTTTTCCAGTCAAGAACCATGCCCTCGGATTTGGAGTTGCTGATTCCCATCCCAGCCGCTTCACACTCAACTGCAAACCCCCCCAGGACATGCTGAAGGTCTTGGCCTGATGATGCCAACAGGAAACATCATCTGCAAAAAGCAGAGATGAAATCCTGTGGTTCCCAAACTGGACCCCTCTGGCCCCTGGCTAGGAATCCTGTCCATGAAGATTGTGAACAGAATCGGTGACAAAGGGCAGCCCTGCAATCTCAAATCAAAAAACTGAACTCAACTTGAACTTGACCTCACTAATTTAAGTCAGATTTGTGAGTCTCTGACAACAGGTGACTGCAGATAAAGTTGCACTTCCACCACAGACCTATAGAAGAGATGCAGCATCCTGCACCAAATGTTGAAGAACGTGAACTTCTTCAAGTTGTTCACTCTGCTCGGCCCTCGGTTTTGTAGACAGCATCAGTGTTGCATCTTCAGTCTAGTCCGGTGTCCAGGTGAACGCAGCCAAAGTATCTGTAGTCTAGTAAAAATAGTTTTGGTTTTATTCCGGTTCTTCAAAAATTCCTGCATTTCCTTTCTTCTTGTAACATTTATTGTAAAGCGAATGAAGCCACACCATGTCGCAAAACAGTCGGCCAGTTCTCCGTACTCCATCTCCTGTGCACTCCTGAAACATCCCAGAGTGATGTGTATGTTCCCCTGCTTCAACACACCCTGATAGACATGTCTGTGTCATTTACAAAGTTGTTTAGACCTTGATGACAAGCTGAGGATGAGCATTAATTAGAATCAGGTGTGTTGATATAAGGAAACATCTAAAACATTCAGATCAGGGGGACTAAAGGACAAGGGTTGGGAACACTGGTCTGTGCAACTGAAATGCTGAGGACCCGCTCTGACACACTTCCCTTTAGTCTTTCAAACTACGGTCTGTTTGCAGAGTAGTAAATAATCCATAGTTTAGTCTATTTGTGGAGGTATCCATCTGTGTTTTCTGGATTTTCTCACATAGCAGTGTCGGCTGAGGGGTGTTAAACACACTGAAGGAATAAAAGAACACGATCCTCACAGTGTTGCTTGTTTTGTTCAGATGACAGTGGTATGGTAGGGTGGTATGCAACTCCAGGGAATTCACAGTAAAACTGTTAGGCCAACTAGTGCATAATCTTTGAAGTAGATGGATGGGATTTATTTGGGGGGGGGGGGGGGGGGGGGATTCTTACAGGATGCCCCTCTCTTGACTTGGATTAAGGTTGAGGAATGTTATACAATCTCACATAGGTGGCCAACACTTTTTGGACCTGCATCCTTGTTCTAGTCCGGTTGTCTGCCTCCTCACCAAGCCGCTGAAGACAAACAGGTGTGAGAGGGAGGCAGAAAGTAAATCTATAGAAAGTCATGTTCATCTTATTTTGTTTGTCCGGGCTTCTTCACTATCCAGTCCGAGATATATCTCATCCATGACTAAGCAGCTGTTGTTCTGGTGGAGACTACTTTTCATCTTTTTCTTTCACACCTCCTAGCTCTATCCGAGTTTCACTTTAAACTTTCTCTTCAAACTCCTCAATAACTTCCTATTTCCCTCCATTTAAAGCTCTGTACTTCATTTTCCACAGCTCCTGCAGGTCACTTGGTGATCCATGGATTTTGATAGTGGAAATACCTCACCGGCAGAGATGAAACTGCCGCGGTCTGTCTCACGCTCATGGCATTAATGTCAGCTCTGTGTGGCATCTCTGTTTATTTTATAATGATTTGTATTTTAAACAAAAAGTGCTCTGAATAATCAATAAATAATTTGTTATTAAAAATCAGTTAATATATTTTTAGTTTGTATGTACTGAACTTTGTATGTATATATTATATGTATATTTCTTCCTTTTATTTCATTGTTTCCTTTTTAAAAATAAAAATGTTAATAGGAAAAAAGGAAAAATATATTATTATTATTATTAACAACAACAAGAAAAATAATAATAATAGTACAGATTTGGTCAACATATTAACAGTATAACATATACAGGTTGTTAATAAAAAAAATTACAGGAAATTATGAAAAATTACAAAATTACTTTTAAAGTATAATATAATATAATATAATATAATATAATATAATATAATATAATATAATATAATATAATATAATATAATTATAGCAGGGCTTTTGGGCTTTCATGATAAAACTTAAACTCTCTTGGAACCTTAGAGCTACATATTTTTTTTACTGAGGTCCTTTGTGTCGATGTCAGGATGGACGTGTTGGAACGCCAATTACATTCTGAGCTAAGACCTAAGACCCACCCAGTAGTGTTCATGTGACCAATTGTCGTTGTCATCTGGAGTAATGGGTGGGCTAAGGTACACAACATGGTAGTTTGCCTTGTATATATGCTGACGTCGGGAACTCGGAAAAATATTTAGCTATGCTTCTCTTGTCAGATGGCCGAACGAGGTAGCGGCTCAATGTTGTAGGGCGAATATTTAAAACAATATAACAGTATTATTACATTTCTTAACATTATTATTCGTACAGTGTTCATATATTGCCATTTCAAATAGAAAAAGCAAGTTCCTATTGAGTTTTTTGGTGTATTAAATGGAGGAGAAGAAGGAAGACGGAGACTCGGAGATACAAGAACACGGACCCGAGCACTGGTTCTCAAAATGGGAGCGGCAGTGTTTGGCCGAGGCGGAGCAGAGGGAGCTGAGCGAGGAGGAGGCCGACAACGACCAGGACAAACTGTGGCATCTCTTCCAGAACTCCGCCACTGCCGTGGCACAGTTATATAAAGGTCGAAAGCAACGCTCACTGTCCGCTTAAAGCCACACGTTCTGTCATTACATTATATATGTTTTTTGTAGTTTCTTTTTTTTAATCAGTGATCTGTCTACAGTCACGGCGAAAACCTATTACCACGAGCATTGGTCGGATGCTAACTAGCTCGCTAACCGGTACCGGGAACATAACGTTTACAGGTGACTTTTTCTGGGCTAAATTACTCCGGCTCGTACGGCACAGACACCGCATCTGTGCTGGACAAAGCGCCAGACGCTTGTTTTGATCCAAGGAGCGAATCCGTAGACTCAATCGCCACCAAAAAAAAAAAAAAAAAAATGCACAGTGACCACTTTTACCAATATTCTTTAATTGTTGACAGTAAGTTGGACCGCGGCTAACGTTAGCCAGGCTAGTTACAAAATGGCGATGGTATCAACAATCGTAGCTACGCGACATTCTCAGCTGACAGTCCGCCGTAGCGCTGTCAGCGTTCACATCTGTGGAGCTGGCTGCCCTCGGCTGCTTCAAGTCTACCTGAGGCGGCCGAGGACGCGCGCGTGCGGTAGTTGCGTTTGAACGTTCGCCGATAAGCGAGAAGTGCGTTTGGCGACCGTTATAATCACAAGATGGCGAGGATAATATTGGTTTGCTGTGGAGTTATTGCTGTGTTTACCGTCCGCTTTTTTTCTTAAACCCCCACGTCCAAATGAACAAGAGTTGGGCTTGTGTATTGACTTATTTTGGTGGCGCGGTTCTCTTCAACTTAACTGCTGAGAGGGCAGTTAAGTTAGTTGCTTTTCTCGCCGAACAGTCCTGCTGCCAAGCTGGCCATCTAGCGCTCGCTGACAGCTATTTTTATGCCAAAACCCGTCTCTGCAATTGTAGATGCGAGACAAAATGGCGTTTCAAGATGAACTTAACTTAAGCCCCCCCTCGCTGTCCTGTGGTCACACGGGTCTTCAGATCATAAACGATCTCAATGCTGTCCGATTCTTGTTTTTTTTTTTTTTTTTTTTTTGTAAAAGTGTTTTCCTTTCTCACAGACAGGGTATGCCATCAGCAGGGCCTGTCATTGTGGGTGCCATTTCAGAATGCTGCTACAGCAGTAACCAACCTTTACAAAGGTAACCGTCCACGTCCTCAGACTCTGTCCTCCTGCTTCTGGTGTGTTAACGGCTACAGCCAAAACGTTTTGGGTTCTGCTAAACCGAATTGTATTGATAAATGGGGAAAAAACAAACAAAAGGCATGGTACACAGATGTGGTGCACGTTTGTTGTAGTTTTTGTTGTTTTCTTTGTTCACTGAAGCAGTGTCAGTAGTGGGGATTGATACATGCCAGTATATCACAGTTTTGTAATTTGCAGTTGGATTTACTGATGTGTGGACTCTGTCAAATGCATCACAAATGATAGCTTGACTTTGGAAAACAGGATAATCATCAGTTTAATTGTTTTGAATCTTCTCCATCATCTCAGAGAGTGTGGAGGCCCATCAGAGAAGTTTTGAACGAGGTATTCAGATTGGCCACCAACGTCGTAACAAGGTGAGTGTGTGTTTTTTGAGTTTCCTTTTGTGACGTTCATTTGTATCTGGACACATGTCCCTGTTACATGTTTGCCATAAAGGAAACAGGTGTTTGGAGAGTAGATAATGCTTGACAAACAGGGTTAAAGAAATAATTTGTCATTGTATATTAAAGTTGTTAATTTTTCAACTTAATAATGGATTGCTCTTGAAAATGGCTGCAGGATATGTTGGCCTGGGTAAAAAAGCGTCGGAGAACTATCCGCAGGGAGGACCTTATCAGCTTTCTGTGCGGGAAAGCACCACCACATAGAAGTAGCAGAACCAACTCTAGGCTGGCCATGGTGGCCCCCAGCCGGGCTAATTCACCAGCTGAGACTGGATCATCTGTGGAAGCAGACCTCCAGCCCTTCAGGGAGGCCATAGCACTGCATGGTAAGTTAAACCTCTAGCCTGACCAGAGCTGAAACGCCAGCGATTTATCACAGCATAGGTGGCAGGTTATTTATATGAGAAAATCCTTTCGTTCACGTTTAAGAGTATTTCAGTGGCTCGTAAGTGTGTGTGAGATCGTAGACCAAAGTTATGACAGCTTTATACTCAAGTAATCAATATGATGTGGGATGAAATGGTTCATAGGTTCTGGTTTCTCTGCTACCACATAGGTTATCAGGTAAATAGTTGTTAAAGTGTATAGTGTATTAGTTTGTGATTTGATGGCTCTGTGCTTTTGAGTGTGATGGTATGTGTGTTCTTGGCCATCATGCTCTGCCACATGTGGTATACAGATAACTATGTTTTGCTTGGGTGTGTAAATATTGGCAAGGAAAGTGACAAGGGGCCTCATGTTGTCCAATTCTCTATGATATGAGAGAATATTTGACAAAATCAAAAGTCATGTTGTTTACAATCACATTTTATCTCCTTAAATTCAGATTAATGTTTTTTTTTTAAGTTGTATAAAATTCAGTTACATTCTGTTATAAATTCTATTTCACTCTCAGTTCTTATGTCACACTTTAAAGGGGGCAGGTTAGTCGGAGTGCATTTGAGGTTAGGCTGGATCATGTTGGGCATGTGATGGGTTAGATTACAGAAGTTCAGCTTAAGTCTGTCTAGAAGTTTCACTATGTCTCTGTTATCTGATACATAGTATTTTGCAAGTGATGTTGCATGTCAGGGCTGTTGAAAACATTTTATTTATATTCATATATAATAGTCTGGATATTTGATATTGAATTGGTATTCATCATGAAAATATTTTAAGTAGCAGATGCTGGTGAGAAGGCTTTCATAAGGGGTTAATTTGTTTCTTTGCAACTTAAAAAAATTTTTTTTGCTTGATTTGCTACAGTGTTTTTTGGTTTTCATTTCAAATTTCAGTTGTCTGATGTACTTTTCCCAATAGAAATTTCACAAAAATGTGCATGTTGTTATTGAAAGGGGTATTCTTTTATTTAGGGAAAGTTCTCAGAGTAGCTGATTACCTGTGTTTTTGTGAGATTGTTAAAGGTGTGCTGACCGAGTGGTTGGTGGTCTTTGTTTTTTTTTTTTTTGTTTTATGACTAGATCTAAATCTCTGAAATCAGTTTTATGTTATCTGAACTTTTCGTTTTTCTCTATTCAAGTGAATACAACATATGCTTAGTGTAGTCATATTTTAGTTTTAAAAAGTATGGGGTATTTTAAACAGTGAAACTGGTTATGTAGTGATAAATGGCTTGTATTTCCTGTTTGCACTGGACTACTAGTCCCATGTAATGTAATTATAACATGGTTCATTCACAAGTGATGCACAAAGATGGATTTTACTAGAATTTAACTGACATTACTCCCCAGATATGCCATAATGTTGATCACACACTTGAGTTTGAGTTCAGAGACATCGGGTCAATTCATATCAATGTTATGTATATGGCATCTATTGCAATATAAATTGTTTTTAGTTGCCCTTCAGAGACCAAGAACATGACCCCAAGAAGTTACTACATATATAATGGCAGGTTAAAAAAAAAAAAAACTACTGTAAAAACCTTTTTTTTATAATTTTTTTTTTTTTTATAGTCAAACCTAGTGGGAGCAATCCTTAAGACAAACGGTGGCAAAACAACAAACAAACACCACTTTAAGAGCAAAGAAACCTTGTGCAGGACCGTGAGCTTAAGGGGGGACCCAGTCAGGTAGAAGAGGATGAGAGGAGATGGGTTAGAGAGAATTAAGAACAGAAACAGGAGAAGCACAGATATATTGTCAAAGGTACCAAAGACAAGATATATTGGTATTAATTATCCTTTAGCTGGAGAACTAAGACTTCCATGCATATATGACTGATACCTGGTTAGATGGTGATCTACACAGACAACTATACAGGTGTAGACAGCAGACACTGGGATGGTCAGACGGTGGGACTGCAGGTCAGGATGTCAGCAGGTATCCAACAGAGACATCTATACAGACAGGTGGAGGTAAACACTGGGATGGTCAGAGGGTGGTACTGCAGGTCAGCATGCAGCTCCTGAGGTTCTGGCCTGCAAACATGTAGAGAAGAGAAAAAGAGGGGAGAGACCAGCACAACAAACTACAAGAACAATGGACCACATTCATGTTTATGAGATACTTCTAATTAATAACTGAGGGTTGAGCTGAAGAAGGAAAAGAGAAACAGAGGAGATGAGGGACACCAGTCAGTGGATCATGTTGGTGTCCCCCTGCAGCAGGTCTACAGCAGCAGATCCAGGATGAAGCTGTTTAAGACCAGCTGCTCTAGTCTGGTCCTGCAGCTGTGACTACTGGCCCCAACACACTAAAGTACTAACTATATGCTTTACTAAACAGAAACATTTAAAGTTTGGTTTTAAAGGTGGAGGTGGTGTCAGCCTCCTTAACCCAAACTGGAAGTTGGTTCCATAGTAATGGTGCCTGATGACAGAAATTCCGTCCTCCAAATTTGGATCTTCTAGGAACTGCGAGTAAACCTGCACTCTAAGAACAGAGAGCTCTGTTAGGAACATATGGTTCTATCAGGTCTTGCAAATATCAAGGCACTAGGCCAGTTTGGACTTTATACACAATAAAATTGGATTCTAAATTTTACAGGGAGCTAATGGAGGGAGACAAACACAGGAGAGACATGGTCTCTTGTTGATTCCTGTCAGCATTCGCACGGCTGCATTTTGGATCAGCTGGAGGCTGTTCAGAGAATTACTTGGATATCCTGCTAATAATACATTACAGTAACCTAGTCTAGAAGTTATAAACATGTGAATTAGTTTTTCAGCATCACTTTTTTTTTTTTTTTTGAGGGGGTGTTAATGAAACCGCATATGAACCGCATATCATCCTTAGAAATGTAATTTTTTATTATTATGACCTAAAGCTAACAAGTTGGTAACTTTGGGTCGTGAGCCTGTTAAAATGTCCTGATTTGCCAGTTAGTGCCCTGGTCAGGCTCTGGTCACCAGCAGAACCATTACTGCATCTAGAACTAGTTGACTTCTTGTATCTAACAAGATGCAAAAACAGCTTCTTCCCCCATGTTAAAATCAATTTGTTTCGTTTTGAAGTAGTCGTCTCTTGCAGCAACTGCGTATGTCTTTACAGCAGTGTGTCACACACAAAGAATCTAGTTCATAGCGCTACTGTGGACATCATGGCAGAGACACTTAAGAGACTTAACAAAGTAATAATAGAAGAGAAAACCAGAGGGTGACCTTGCAAGAGACCCAAAAAGCAGATCTTTGACAGTGTCGTAAAAGCTACTTGACTTGAGTAGACGGATCATCTGAGCTAAAAGATCATTTCTGCCACTGCAATAACATTTCTTAAATGCAAAGCTTTTAGTGAAGTATCTTGCTTATTTCTTTTGTTGGTGACACTTCTTTCTCTCCTCGTCTCCATCTCGTCTTCTGCAGGTTTGAGTGGCGCCATGGCAAGTATCAGTGTGCGCTCTGGTGCTCCAGGTTCTCCTACACATGTGAGTGGGAGCAGCAGTAATGCAGGTGGTGCAAGTGGAGGTGGTTCTTCTGGCTCTGGGCCAGTGTGCCGCAGCAGGCGCAACGGGCTCCAAGATGTTGATCTGAACACTTTCATCGCAGAGGAGATGGCATTGCATCTGGACTCTACAGGCTCAGCCTCTGCTGGAGGGGGAGGGACCAGGAAACGAAACTCCACCCAGTGTAGTGATGTCATTACAGACTCCCCTACGCACAAACGCAACAGGATGATCTGATCTGATACCTGCTTATGTGTAAGGGGTGGGGGGGGTAGTCTTCAAAGGCAAGGCAGGGCAAGGGTGATGGATGGGCTTATGTGGTACAGATATGTGGGTTAAAAATGAAAACGGGGCCTTGATGCTTCTCAGTTGGTTGGGGTTGTTCAGTTGAATGAATTGTCTCCTTTCCCAACACTAAGTGCAAATCACTGATCCACAATCAGAGTAATGAGTGTTTGTGTGTGAGTGGGTGGCTAGAAAGTCCGGACAACATCACACATTCCTCAGACCTCGCTATACCCCGGAAAGGAGACGATAAAGAAGGTCACTAACTAAATCTTGGATGCAGACAGTTCTCAAGGAGTGAAAATGGGAGGTGCTGCTCAACAAGAGAGAGGCCACTTGATCTTTGACACATTTGTCCCCTCCCTAAACGTCACTCATTCTCACCCACCACCTTAAAAGGAAGTGAGGGCCATGATCAAATCGTTTCACTCAGTGGAGTTGCTCGCCAAATGTTGAACCTAACTTTGTCAGAGACTCGCACCTCGTTGTCTGTGACTTCTCTAAAATGATGTTGCCTATCCGTGGTAGAGCTAATTCACCTAGTGGCACATGTAAGGCGTGACCCAGCATCATCTGACACCTGTAACCAGTTACATACCTCTGGCTACTAGGTTAATGTCATTTAACTACCAATAGCAAGCTGTTAATGTTTGAATATTCAGACCATGTTCTCTGCTTCACTACTCTGCTTCATTCGCTGCTTGACCTACTGTAGTCACTTTTTTTTTTTTTTACCCCCTTTTTTTTTTCTTTTTTTTTTTAATAATCCTTGATTCTGCAATCACCAGTGTTACATTTGTAGGTTTGTTGCGACTGTTGACTGCAACAATAGCCAAGTTAATTTTACTGAATTTTGTCACTTAGCTCTTTTGTTGTTCAGGATAACAATGAGGAAACCTTGTTTGTACACAGCTTCTCAGATGGCCCACTTGCTGACTGTGATGCCCTCTGTCCCTTCCCCCTCGTGAAAGCAGCTGCTGTTTTATGTGGTCGTGTGATGATTCTAATGAGTTGCAATAAGTATTTTTGCACTTAGCTTTCACCTCTAACTCATGCAAACAAATCGGCTCTTCCATTGTATAACACTTGTAGCCTTTCCAGCCCTAATCAGGCCCACTTGTGTTTAGGTGCTTAGAAAAAGTAAAACACTTGTTTCCACTAATTGTTCAAAAGTATTTGATCTTTTTTTTTTTTTTTTTTTTTTTTTTTTAATTTTTTTAAATAAGCATTTATGGTTGTAGAGTCAACTAATATTTGGACACTTAGTCATTATTTGTTTGACAAATTAACTTATTGGAAAATAATTCGTGCCACAAAAAAAGAAAAAGATCCTAAATCCCACAAATGTTAGTACAACATTGACAAGCCACCCAGCGTACGAAATCCTCGATTGACCAAGAGTTTCAGACACTCCGCTGGTCAACTGTCTGCTTCATGTGAACGAGGTGTGTGCATTAATAAAATATGAATGGGTTTAATTATGTTCCTGGCAGATGATGTTTCACTCAAAGTGGTTTTAGCCTTCCATCACAGTGAGGGACTGATTCAAAATTTAAAAAAATAACTTGGGAATATTTGGCAATCAAAGACATGGACTGGTTTTGTACAGATTGTCTTTAGGCATGTTTTAGGTTATCAACAAGATTATTGGAGCTAAACCTGAACTAGTGGGTGTAGTAGTTACAATATCTAATACAGTCAGTGCTGTTTAAAACGAATCTCGAGTTGTCGCGATATTAAACCAGTTTAATATCCACCAGCTGCGGTGTCAGGCGGCGAGTGTCATGTCTGTAAAACCCAGACGCTGACCTCTGAGGAAGTAATGTTTTCCTTTTCCCCATCACAATGGTTTACTCATTCTTTTATCTTTTATGTCCTGGTCTTTTATTAGTTCAAAACATGACAGTTTCTGTTACACTTCTGTCACTGATTTCACTTTTTATATTTCTAAACTATAAGTTGCCATTTATATTCAAATGTGATTGTGGGCTTGTTATAGAAACATTTCTGTCAAAATAAAAGTTCTGCATCTGGAGCCACTAATGGTTAATAGAAACCACTGCGGGAGGTGGATCAAAAAAATGCAAGCATAATCTTGGGAAAATGTTAATTTTCCTTTAGGGAGTTCCTTGTGATTATGAGGGGAGGTTGACAAGTGATCCGTGTTGAGGTTACGTTGAGTGCAGAAGGAAAAGCGATGTCCTGCAAGCTGCTGTTAGCTTTAGCTGTTACGGGTTGAGAGAATAATCTTTTAACACGATGCTTCCATGTGCCTGAAACAGGAGCTCTATCCAAAAGTCACATTTCAAGTACGCTGCAGTTAACTGCCCGAGTCTCGACTTTGCAGAGCATCTCCGGCAGAAGACCGTGATGGGAACTAGAAGAGGTTTGCAGATAAGTGAATCCTGAGCATTGACCTGTCCACACACTCTTCTTTAAATGAGAGGATTGGATTTCAAATGAGGGTTTCCTCTCCACGCTTTGCTCTTGGTTTTATTTTACGCATTTCAGCAACTGTACTGGGAACTTAAGTTTACAAGAAGAAGTGAAGACAGTTGGGGCAGGATGGAAATCTTGCTCTAGCCACAAGAAGATAAATATATTTTTGAATCCAGCCAATCAGAGGATGGATCATCTTTTCACCTGCAGGTGAATGAGCTTCTGATGATGGCGTGATTTCACAGAACTAGTCGATCTTCACCAGTATTGTTCCCAACAGCTGACACACGCCACATCTCTGGAGCCAACTTTACCATCAGCTGTTTCTTCATACTTATTTGTTGCAAAGATAAATGGCTAATCTATATACTTAACATTTAATTGTTGGAATGATATATGTGGTTCACGTTGTAAAAGAAATAAAACTGTTGAGTTGGAAGTGGATGGGCTTTGTTCCATTAAAAACAATGAACATGGAAAGTTTTGTTTTTATTGCTATTAAAATGGGATTTAAGCTAATGCAAACTTCAGTTTCAGACTGGTGTCACAAAGCTCTTCAACCATGACATAAAAAAACACCTACACAACACATTTTTTTATTTTAAAATGACTTTCTAACCAAAATGCTCATTTGAGGTCTAGAAACTGGAGACTGAACCCAAAGCACGTGAAGTCCTCCTCCGTTCTTTGGCACATTTCCTCTCTGACCTGTAAGAAGTCCCTCATTGGAAGACGGGTTTCCTCTGGATTTGCAGTTTAAGATGGAAAAACGTAGAAACACTTTGCTTTGTAACAACCTGAATAAAGAAAACCATCAGAACTGAACAATAACTAATAGTGAAAATAAATACAGCTCTACATCCAAAATATTTGGAGAACTTAAGTTATTGGGACAAAAAAACTTTAGTGTGTCTGACTCCACCCTGAAAGTCTGGCGGCAGTATTATGGTCTGGGGTTGCTTCCGCTGGTCAGCTGCATTATTTGCCTAATGACTAGTAGTTTTTTTAACTTTATATCCCATAATATGATTTTCCAAGACAACAATTTGAGGATCTATCAGCTGAAATTGTGTTTCAGGAATGAGGCATTTCCACAAATGAATACACCAGAACAGAAACAGACCTGAACACCGTTGAGAAACTTGAGCTGCAGAAGAGTTTTCACAGCAGGCCGACTTTTTTTTAAATCCAGGATCAGTGTAAAAAGCTCTCTCACTTTTGAGTCATGTTTTCAAACATGTACGTTTATTTGTATGCTTAAATATTTTAGTAGTGGCTGCAGTTATACACTCACAGAAAATAAATGCAAAGTGCAGAGGGGTTAAATAATAATGCACAAAAAAAATCTACTAAAAGAAAAAGCAAGCAAGACCATGGTTTTGAGTTTAAAAATCAACACTACATGACATTTTTCTTCACTAAGTCTGGAACATGTACAGACAACGTTGTTTAAAGTTGCTACCATTTTGGTCCATTGGTGTTTAAACTTCAAGCTGTGTAAGTGTTGGAGGTTCTTCGTTGCTCTTCCACCTCTTCATTCTCACCAGTGACTGCAGTTAGAGCCACAGAGATGGACACTGAGTTTGACCACAACACACTGAAAAAGGAAAAACATAGATCTGAGGTGTTGAAACCTGTGTCTGAGGCATCACAAACTTGTCAGGATGACAAATGTTTTTTGTACACCGACATGATAATGGATTTCTGGTTTATAAAGACAAGCTGCAAATGTGTGTTTTAGACTTGTGCAGCTGTATCAGGCTTTATTTTGAATGTGTAGTTTCTTAGACGTTTTAGGTTGAAAGTTATAGGACTCAAACCAGATGTTTTTCCACAAGGCCTCAGGGCGGAAGAATAGAGTCTGAACTGGTCTGACACAAAACCACAATATCTGGCTGATCTGATGGGTCCAGGTTGAGGGGTTGTGTGTAGGACTCAGATCTGGCTGAGGGGCAGGAACTTCTGGTAGTAGCTCTTGGTTACGTCTATCATCAGGTCCTGTGTGCACTCTGGGAGTTCTCCTGAAAATAAACCTTAGGGGATAGAAACACACAGGTAAAGGCAGGGCAGAGAGGGACAGTTGACACATTTACTGATGGTCTGATGAGACCTGCAGACCTGGACATCCAGAGAAGACCGTGAAAGGTGGCACCACTGTCTCAGGAGGAAGCACTGTGTTGTCTAAGATCTTGCAGCAGTCTTTCAGCACACACCGGCGACCCTGGATGTGATGCAAAAAACACAGCCAAACAAATAAACCATCTGGCAAAGCTGAAGATTTCCTCAGCTCCAGACGTTTCTTTCATCGGTCAACTGAGCAGCATTATGCTTAGAGCTCTAGAAGGGTTAAACAGAATAAAACTATTGCACTTATTCAAAATGTAGTTGCTGTTTGAAAAGGATCAAACATTTTGATGGCAGTGATCATTCATTTACAAAGCGCGATCAAACGCTCAAATTCAGAGGAAAACAGGCACATTTTTTAAATATGTACACCCAGTGACCTCTGACTTGTGAAAGGTGTGTAAACATCTGCATGTCAAAACCATGAATCCACTGCAGGTCAAACATGGAGGGTGATAGCACTCCAGGCCCTGGTCAGACCCCAGCAGGCCAGTTGAGAAAAGGTCAGGTGGATTTAACGTCAGTTCACATCTGACGCCACAAGGTGTCTCTGTTTAAAGCTCTGCTGTTTAAAGCTCTGCTTTAAACATTCATACAATACATTATTTTCTATAAAAAAAAAAAAAAAACTGACAAAAATCCTGCCAGATAGAAACCTGGATGTTTATAAAGGAAATGTTGGTTGAGTAGACACGTCACTGGTCACTGGCGCGCCTCCACCTGCACTTAAGACACCTGCAGGAGGAGAATCGAGGCAGGTTAATGCCACACATGAGCGGTGCCGCTCTACCCCCACTTAACTGGTCTAAATCCACACCAATCTCAGTGAAGCCTTTAAATTCCAACTCTCGCCCAAAGTTGTGTTCAAGTAGTTTGTTCAGTTCACTTCAACATGACTCCCATGTGACTAGTTCACCTCGGGCCACAAGAGACAGTATCTGACAATGTCGCCTCTCTCTGGGAAAGAGTTTCACCGATTTCACTGAAGTGCTGCCTTTAACGTTTCATGGGCTTGTTTGTGAGCATGTGTGCGTTTTCATTTCACTCACAATGACACAGTTCTTGCCAATGTGGACGTAAGAACCGATCTGTGCGGCGTTGACCACGCAGTCCTCCTCAATAAAGACGTGGTCTCCGATGTGCAGTGGGAAAAATGCCACTCTGGAGGGAAACACGGGAGAAGCAGAAAGACAACCTATGAGAAGCCTGCTGCAAACTGAAAATGATGAGGTGAATTACAAAAAGGTCAACAGGATTCATTTTCTTTTCAGTAGTTTTCAAGCTGTTGCATTTTTCCATTCTGGTGATTTGCTGCCTCAATTTGTTTTTTTGTTTGTCAGCTGAATGTTTCAGGGTTTTAAGTCTTTTCAGCTGACAAACTATAATCACTTTTACCACTACGTGTTGGTCACTGAATGGCATTTAAATAAAATGTTTGAAACGCATGCTTTTCACACGTATTCCCCTTTATTTATACATCATACGTAAAAGGAAAACGGTTCCTCCTGAGACGTTTGCTTTACCCCTTGCTGAACTTCTTGAAAGGGGGTCTGATTACACTCCGGCTCTTCACAACGCAGTGTCTTCCCACTCTGACATTAGCCAGGTCTCCTCTGATGATGCAGTCATTCATAACAATCGTCTGAAACAGAAAAAATACGAGTAAACAAACAGAAGAGTCACGTGACTGGATTCCTCATTTAAAACACTTTCTTTTCTTACTTTTCCATTAAGAACAATGTTTTGACTTCCACACAGCACCGATTGCCTGCTTACTTTGTTGCCGGATGCCTGTAATAAAAAGGCAGCAGTGATTATTGTTTGTAGCGACTGTTTACCGATTGTATGGTTAATCTAAAATAATAAATAACTCGACGCCCTTTTAAAACCACCAGCAGGATTACGAGTCAAAAAGCCAAAGCATTACCGTCTCGATGTACTCCGCTTTGTTGTACAGTATTTCAGACAACTCCATGGTTACTGGCGAGTTAAAAAAGACAATAAATATTTTTTAATAACAATATTTTATGCATCTGTCGCTTTCTGCTGCTAACTTTGCGGCTATGCGAATAACCGGTCCGCTTCCGGTCAGCTGCGCATGCTCGGACGTGACGTAATGCTCTAAAAACAGAAAGTGTTAAATAATAAAAAATACTTTATTAATCTCTTTTATTCCAAGTGGTAACTTATTCCCATTTCATGAATTAATTCAGAAGTATGGGTTTTCTTTACCGCTTTACCGTTAAAGGATTTCAGAAAAAGTAAATTCATTACCACTGGATCCTACTACTTTTCTAATAAAAATAATAAATACCGCAATGAAAGATCCGTGTTTCAAAAGGATTTACTTCTGTGGAGTGCACATTTTGGAAAAGAAGTTTAGACATTTCCTGGTAACCAGTAAGGTTAAATACTGCCTTTATTTTTACACGGTTCAATTTATCAAGGATTGATGCACAAACGTCATGTTCTGTGTAACTTTAGTGTTTTATTACCTGCACGCTACTAATTCAAAATTAAAAATACATAGAAATAGATAAATGTGAATAATGATAGTAACATAATGTACTCCTTTCAATTCTACTGAACTAAGTTTATTTTCTTGTTGTTCGAAATTTGAAAGGTGATTAATCGGTGAGATTTCACTAAATGAGTGAATAACTATCTAAACAGGGGTGTATTTATTTATTTTTCTTCCTCTTATGTCAGTGGTTTTCTGACATATTTTAAGGTTATTGGTGGATCACATACTGACGTGCAGGTGCACACTGCCACCTACTGTACCGGAGGGTATTCGGGACTTACCGCATTTACATTTTTTTAAATGGTTAGCTGTATCTTCCGCCTTGTCTCACTCCCTCATATTTGGATAAATACCTGAAATATTTTGTAAAGCTCATTCCATGGGTAAACTGTGGCTTAATTGTGGTAAACAATAAACACATGTAGCTTTGTTTGTGCATTTTAAGTGCTTCTGCGAGGCAGCGCCTCCCAGTGAACAGTTGCTGTAATGACAGGGACGTTCTTGAGGATTCTAGTTCAAGTGCGAATCGCTGACACAATTACTGGGAAAACCAGCTTACTGTCAGTTATTTAAAGTCCACTTTAAAGTACACTAATCATGTACAATTACGGGAGTTTTGAAAAGTGCCTCCCTTTTCAAAAACAGTAAAAAAAACACCAACTTTGGTTCGTAGAAAAATCGTCAACTTTCGTTTTAGCGAACTTGCCGCATTTTCTGCGCATGCGTCCCGCGGTGACCCTGTTTCTTCTTCGCCTCTTCTGCCGGGGATCGACAAGTCACTTCTCTCCGTCATGGCGACCCGTGTCCTGCAGCAGTGTGTCCGCTCGCTCGCTCGGCCCTCGCTGAGGCTTTGCTCCGCTAACTTTGCGGTCAGAGCCGCTGCCGCCCCGGCAGCTGCCATCCACCGACCCGTTTCCTTCGCGGCAGACAGCCGGAGGACGCGGCTCCCCGTTCAGAGCCGGGTGAGTGCCGCCGACGTCGGAAGCGCTCGGCCTGGCGCTCCCCGCCGTGACCTACCGATGTCTTTCACACCCGCGGCGCCAACGGAGCCCGCTGCGACTCCACGGAGGCGTGCATCGGTTTATTAGAGCTCAGAACCAGATTTGTAGGTGTAACAGAAATGTCCACGTTATTCGCCCATGACAAGGACGTAGTTCAGCGACGCCGCTGCTCGTTAGCTCGGGGAGTTAGCCACTTAGCAAAGTTTGGACTTGTACTTGTCCGACTTATTTGCGTCGCGGAGCATCGCGAAGCCTCAACTTTCATCACGGCTGCACAGCCAGGCCTTTTTTGAGGGAAGCATTAGGAAAGCATTCGATATGGTAAACGTAATGTAGTGTCCTCTAACAGATTAGGTTTTGTCCTTATTGGCCACGATGACCGTGTCACGTGATTGTGGAGGGGACGTGTTCAAAATGTTATAAACACTGAACAGACGTGCAAGACTAGTTTAATTTCTATCATACACGTGTGAATTCTGACAGCGGTTTTGATAAACGGAGCCACTTTGCTCGTTTGGATGTAAATGGACTGCATTTGTGTACAAAAAAGTAAAAACAAACCCCTCAAGCATGTTTATGGACTGGATCCTGTCCTTTATTCCTTTTCCCATCCCTCATCCCTTTCTCTCTTCCTCTTTATCCAGATCTCCTCGGTGGGGGTTTTGTGTCGACACTATGGGGACCTGCCCCCCCTCACCCTAGAAAACATCAAAGACCGCGTCATGTATGTACTGAAGCTCTATGACAAGATCAACCCAGAGAAGGTGAGAATAACAAACTGAAGCCTGCAGCTCAGATCAAACAAAAATAATCAGTTTTCTTTTTTTCATCTGTAAAAATAAGTCAAGGAACTTGCCTATATACATTTAGGTGTTCACAACAGACTACCCTATTAAGCTATATTTCAAGAAAGTTGATGAGTAAATTCAGAGTTCACTGATCGTCTGTACAGAAATGGATCACGAGGCTGCAGCACAACTGATCGGTTTGTACATAAAATCTAGTGTCTAACTAGTTGATTCATGTTTGCCCAACAGCTTCAGACAAGCTCCCACTTCATGAAAGATTTGGGTTTGGACAGCTTGGACCAAGTGGAAATCATAATGGCCATGGAAGATGAATTTGGTGAGAGACAAACGTTTGTATGCAGCTTCTAGTTTTTACTGTGGCGAGTTTCTGCAGCTGTCGGCTAAATAAGTATGATCTCTTACTGTCATCCAGTGTAGAAGTCATAGTGTTTGTGTGACGCTATGACAATATTAGGTCAAATATTAATATTCATAATACTTTTTTTTTTTCTTTTACACCTTTTACAGCTCTCAAGTACACCTTACAGAAGACACCAGTTATTAAAATAAAAGAGCAACTGATTAAAACATTACAAAGAATGAAAGTAAAATGCTGAACTAATAAAACAGTTTATTAGAAACATCTAAGTATCTGGCAGCTCTAGTTCCACACTCACGTTTCATTGAAACGTCTAACATTTTTGAATCAAAAAGCAGTAATTGAACTTTTCAGAAGGGAATTATTACGTAATTGCAGTTGATAATTTAATGTTTGTTAGTTTGGTCATGTGGAAAAAATGAAAGAAGATACATACTCTTAAATTCATGGTTGCTAAAGTCAACCTGGTATGAATGCAGTGTTTGTGAAACTAATCATATCTTCTGTTGGAAATAAGATGAGTAACAGTCGGCTGCTTCTAATCAAATTAACTTGATTGATCAATTAGTAACTATAACCACCAACATAAAAAAAATGGTTTAGATGCTTTCATGTTTATTGTAACACAGTGCCAAGAAGGAAAGAGATCAGCGATGGTCTTGGAGAATCAGTTGTTGCTGCACAACAATTTGGGAGGAGATTTAAAATATTCCCCAAACAGTTTAAATCCCATTGTTCAACAGAAAGAAGGGTTATTCACAAATAGGAAACAAATTTAACAAAGTTGCCAGTCTTCTGCAATGTTTGGAATTTGCAAAAAAATATCAGAGAGCAACACTGAACTGAGGCAAAAATGTAAAGACTCAGAATGCTCCCACAATGGGAGAGACTGACAATGTCATATAGAAGAATTGCTAAACGTTACTCTGAAAGGTGCTGCTGCAACCTAATAATCAGGTGGGGTTAGTTTTTCACACACCGCTTTTTCATGCTGGGTTACCTTTTTTTAATGTGTTTCTGTTGATATGAGGTTGCTGAAAGAAGCATCCAGATCCCGTCTGCCATCCAGATACAGCAGACCCACATCTAGAAAGATGTAGGGTCTGGAAACGATCCATAGTGCCTCCACATCCACAGACGGCTGCTTTTCAATTTCAGTTGGTTGGGCTACGACCCGTCAGGACAATCTATCAATGGGGGGTGCGTTGTGTAGAAGAGTAAATTGAACATTTTCTGTAGCCTTTGGGTCAAACGGCAAATACAGCTGCCCTGCGAAGAAATGATTTAACCGCCGTCTTCTGTTCAATGTATGAAGGAAAAGTCCGAATCCTCAACTCCTGATACTGCAGACGATTCAAACGTCTCATGCTCAGCTCCATCCATCTACACCGTTTACATCATCGCGCCGACTCTTCACAAGAATAGACGGATTTGGTTTTAACTGCAACAGGCGGTACATAAACGTACCTGTAAGGCAATTTTAAGTGTTTTCTGTACGTCTAGATTTATGTGCTACCATTTTGCAGAATTGGCTCCTGGTGAACCTAAAGTAGCGGGTTGTGAAGAGTTGGACCATATGCAGATGTGCATCTTTATGGTGGTGTTACTAAATTACAGTGACATGTCTACTTAGTCTACTAAATCCCATAATGCAGTGGGTCAGAGAAGCTGCTCATGAGGCTGAGTTCAGGTTTACCAAAGCATAACTTTTTTGGTGATATTCTGCAGCACGTACTGCGTCGCATGTGGATTCATAAATTCAGCTGCATTATGGGAATCTGATCTTTTATTCTCCATTGCCGCCTGTTTTGTGTATCAAAGTTCAGTGTGGTCACATAGCCTCTGACGTCGTCTACTCCCGTTTCTTTTGCAGGCTTTGAGATCCCAGACGCAGAAGCAGAGAAGTTGATGACTCCCGAGGAGATAGTACAGTACATCGCAGACAAGAAAGACGTTTATGAATAATCTGTTCTGTAGCTCAGAGGCAGGTGGGTCAGTCGTGTTTTCCTTCCCTCTCATGAGAAATGTTCTGCTGGGGTTTACTCTCGTTTCTTACAGGACTCAACCCCCCACCCTCACACAAGAAGGTTCTTGCAGGGCAGAGGAGCGCCAGACTTCCCACTTCACCCCACGAGCGCTTCTGTCCAACGTGGCGATGTCTTGTGTTAGACTGTATTTAAATGAACATGTTTTTGGGAGCTTGGAGATATCAGTTTGGATTTTTTTTTTTCCCCTTCGGGCTCCAGCCTGTGGTTCTGTGTAATTTCTCATGATCAATAAAAATACATGCTATGGTTTTTTGGGTGCTGCTTAAGTCTTTGACACGTTGACACCAACATGTTTATTTGCAAGGAAAATATGAATTTCAAAATAAAAGGACATGCAGTTGACAAATTTTGAAATGATACAAATTAAGCAGCAAAATCATTTGGAAATTGGAGAGAAACTTTACTTTTGTTAAATTTTCTTTCAATCAAAGCCTACAAGTCAGTTCACATGGCAGCAGACCAATGAATGTATGGAGTTAAGCGTTTCAAAACGACGCTCTGCATTGATTTGCACTGGTTTGCATTGATCCAGTTAATTCGTGTATATGGAGACGGACCATCTGAAGCAGTTTTGTTTTTGAGCAGACCAGACCGTAACCCCGTAGGTGGACATCTATAGCTGTTCACACCCGACGCTACAAATATGTCTGAGCTAAAGCAGTTAAAACTCCTTGGCAGTGTTGGTTCGGTCCAGACTTATCCGAAGTACTTGCTTTAAGTCACTGATAAGAGATTTAACCAGACAGTTCACCATTTAATAGTGTCACTGCATTTATTACTGCGAGTTAGATGGAGATCAGCTCATATTTAATAGCAAATTAATACAGAAAACCAGTAAACTAACAGGTTCATGTATAATATTTGCCCTCCGTTGGGTGGTTTCTCTTTACAAAAGTGAATCTTAAGCTCCATGCAACTTCAGACGTCCTTGAACCGCATGGCTTCGTTTAACAGAGTTGGGCAGCAGTCGACCCCCCCGATGCAGCACAGAAAGGAAGACTCCGACGGCCACGAGTGTCTGTTAGTCTTTTATTGAGGGTTGTACCCAAGTTATACAGCTTTGTACGCTGGCTGCAGGAGCCAAAGGGTTACAAACAGTAATCAGTATACAAGTACAGCCAACAGAAGACCTACTACCTACTACTCTACACCTTAGTACAGATTCTCTTAAGAGCACTAAAATCCAGAAAAATAAGAGAAAAAAAATACAGAACAAACCAAGCAACAAAGGAAGGAGAATTAAGAGAATAAATGAAACAAATAGACAGCATCAGAGGAGACATTCATTATTAGAGTACACTGGAGTTGGTTTCTAGACCATGTAATATCAGGCGACTTCGTTTTCGTCAAATTTTAATACCCATACAAATAAAGATTGTCCTTCAAAAAGTGCAGATTCCACCGAAGTTTAAGATAAAATCCTTTGATGAGCTGAGGAAGACATTTGAAAATTAAAAAAATAAAATAAAAAGTACTTCCTGTTTTGTTTGCCAGAGGAAGACGTCCTCTCGCTGATTATAGACATTTTCATATATATATATATATATATATATATATATATTATATATATATAGATATATATATATATATATATATATATATATATATATATATATATATATATATATATATATATATATATATATATATATATATATATATATATATATATATATATATATATATATATATATATATAGTTTCAACAGTCTCCCCAAAGCGATGTGCATAAAGGTTTACAGGTGATCCAACTACACACTGGATTGATAGAATTTCTATAAAAAACATTGTAGCTGTGTAAAATTTGCAGTTTCACCGGCCTCGCTCCCTTCGGCACGAGGAGACAAGCTGTGAAAATATAAGAACTGGACTTTGCAAATCTTAACCTGTCCTCTCCTGCTACAACTGGCCTGACGGTTGCTAGGTAATAAAGGTTTGTCAGGTTTTCATCATTATTATTTATTATTATTAGTACTAAGAGTACGATTTAAAGATGGCACATGTTTGAGGAATATTATTGGGAATTCCTTTTCAGCTGATTTTTTTTCTTTTTTCTTTTTTAATGACTAAAAGGGAAATAAAAGAAACAGAAAAACCCGAGGTGGATATGGAAGCCTGGGTTCACCACTCCACTGCATAGTCTCTCTGAGCAACACCCCCCACCCCCGCGGTACTGTGCCCTCCCCACCCCGACAGCCCACCCACGTCTTTGTGCTGGTTAGACTAAAGCTTTTCAGGGTTTGTGTGGTCATACTAAGTGTAAAACAACAAAGACAGCAGATTCTCACAGTTTTGTTTTTTTTTTGTTTTTTTAGAATAATTTTTTTTCTTCAAAATAAAATAAAAAAAGCCTTAGCGCTTTTGATCAACTGTAGGAGCCACTTTGTGTTATGATATAATGTAGCATTTACTCACAGGATAGTTAAGAAATAATGAGTCACATTTTTTTAAATCTTAAATATTAAAAAGTAGTAGAGTATCACCAGCCAGCTTCCCTCCTCTCCTACCCTCTTTGTTTCCTTCGTCCCTCCCCTCGTCTGGCCCTCTCGGGAAGCTGCTTGGCAGCCCTGGGGATTGTACATTGCTCATGGTGGTTTTTCCTCACATCATCCTTTTGCTATTTTTTTTCTTCTTCAAGCATTTAATATTGTCCAGCTTTTAAAAAACACTAATGCACACGTACACAACTAAAACAAAACAATCCCTTTCCTTTCCTCTCAGCCTCCCTCCTTAATTTGGCATGATAAAGAGCTCACATGTACACTGTTTCTGCACACACACACCCCCCCCCACCCACACACACACACTAGATTGGATGAAACAGAGACAGCAAGATTACGCTGGCAGAACGACAGAGGAGTTTTAGCGATGTCGTTTGTCCCTTCTCTAAACAGCACAGCCTCCTGGGCTGCTGATCAGGGGTCTGTTTTGTCCCACTAATGGTTAAGGTAAAGGTACTAAACAGGACCAAACTGCTCTTATATCAGCACGAGGAAAGATAAAACTGCCAAAATCAGAATCAACAAAGTGTAAAGTAATTTCAATGTGCAGAAAGGGAACATACACAATTTAGAGTTCACTTGCCCCATACCTCTTGTCAGTTTTGCGTTTCCCCTCCTGTAGTTAAGCTCAGGGGTTAGAGAGGGAAAGCTGAACCTGGATAAGCCAGCAAGGAGGCAAGGAACCCCGAGTCCCTGAAAAGCCAGGAAGGAACCAGCCGATCGCAAGTCACATCCCCTTGCCTGAGTCACGGCGGGCTGACGGCAAGCCCTCGCCTCGTTTCAGTCAAGCTCAAGAAACTAGCTTCTCCAACAAGCACCAACGATTGCTACGGCAACCAGGTGTGGTCAGGACAGCAGCAGGATTCTTCATTTACATCCAACAAACCGTGAGCAGCGGCTGCCTTTCTTGATCTTTCCCATTCAGCGGTTAAAAAGGTTGAAGCTGATAAGGTGCAGAGATGTTGGAATAGACCTATTGAACCGTTTCGAGCTACATTCAGGCTCAGCTCAGGTGGCAAGCAGAGCTCGCGCCTCCGACTGGCTGGCCAGTGAGCGATGGGGGAAGAGGCAACGGCTCTCTCCTTCACTGGGATCAACACAGAAAAAGCCTCTGGTCACAGCTCACGCAGGTAAACGCTCACCGCTTCTACTTAAGCAGGAAAAGTAGACGCACCTCGGACAGAGAGGAACGCTCAACTACCCTGTCACAACTACACTCAGACAAAAACCCAAGCTCCATCGCTCAACCACCCGCTCAGCTTTGCTCTCTGCTTGCTCCAGCTTCCCTCCCGTCCGCTCAAGTGCAAACTCCAAGGCTCCTCAAACTCAAAAATACACTAACAAACACAATTCAGGTTTTTCATTTGATAACAACTGTTCAAACAAGACAAAAAAAAAAACAAACAAGATATTCATTTATATATTCATATATATATATATTTTAAGCAAAGAGATGCGGAATTCAGTAAACTACTCATTTGTATGATTGAATTATTTGGTAGAGCATTCAATACTGGCACACACCACTGTCAAGTCTGGCTAATACTCAAGGTTCTGTCTCACTACATATGCTTAGAAGTTGGTAAATAGTCACAACTAAACCACAAAAAAAAAAAAAAAAAACACTACTGAAGCCAATGCTTATAGTACTTCGAAATAAAATCTATATGGGTGGGGGAAAACATGTGCGCGCAAACACAACAGGCTTAATACAGAAATATTACACGAAGAAAAGAAATTAAGGTCCATGGCTTCGCTAATGCTGATCTCTCATTCACACACTTTCGTATCGCTGCAGAAAATTGTGCATCGTAGTGACTAAATCACTGGCAGATAAGTAAATCCATTATTCACACTTGTATTCGTTAACATACACAACTGGTGGATCAACAGTCACGCGTACACACCCCACCCAGAACCCTTCCCCTGCAGCGGCGGCGCTCCGCCGACACACACACACACACACACACACACACACACACAATTCATGATGTCAGGAACTTAAGATGAGCACCCCACCCTCCCCCTGATCCAAAGGAGGAAAGAAAAAGAGAAAAAAAAAATACAATCATATTCTATTTGTAAACAGGTAGAAGCCACTTGACTTTTTGTTGCATCTTCGGACACAATTAGGATCAAGGCAATGAAATGCGGACGACTTTTTCACTGTTAAAATATCTTCAACCAAAACAGGATTTTAAAGTTTTTCTTCCTTTTTTAAACACCATTTGTGGCAATGATTTAAAAGAAAAAAAAAAAAGCAAGTAATATTTTGCATTTATTTTTATACTTATGAAACATGTAAAACAATTTTGAGACATAGGGAGAAAAAAAAAAAAAAAAAAAAAAAAGAAAACGCCTCTCAGTACGCCATGTGAATGTGAGAGGCTACAGTATGCATAGATACAGATTTGCCTTTCTCTTGGTTTATACGTCTGACAAGACAGAACATTTTCCACTAACAGTCACACACTCAAAGTAGACACTCCCCACAATTTTTACATCATTGGAGTGGAGGAGGAGGAGGAAGAAGAGAGGAGCACTGGGATTTCTACAGCCCATCCTCCACCCCCCACCTTCCCAAGACTGGGACCCTCCCTTTCCCTCAAAAGACAGCATATTGAAAGCAGTGTGTTGAGCTTCTCCAGCTTAAAGCAGTTATTTGGCAGGAAAAAAAAAAAAAAAAAAAGAAATTAGACCTATACATAGTTTTCAGTGCTAGAAGTTGGATTTTCCTTTCCTACAAGGAGTAGTAGTTTGTTTTATTTTTATTCATTTATTTTATTTTTTTAATTCAACTACAAGGGGGGGGAGGGTAAAACTGGCTTGATTTCCTGAGGACCATTGCTGGTTATTTAGCAGACAAAGAGGAATAGTTTAAATAACCAATGCCATGGCCAAAAACACTGATCCGAATTCCCAGAGTTACAAAGCATCATCTTCATCCTCATTAAGAGTTTCCTTTTTATCTTTATTTTATTTTTTTGTGGTTTTTACATTTTATATATTTTTATACAAAGTTTTTTTTTTTAGCTTTTTATTTTTTTTGTGCATTTTCTAGTTTATTCCATCTTCTCTTTAAAATGAAGAATGAACACACATTCCGCCTCCTAAGTCTTGTAAACAAGAGGTTGCAGTGTGGCACCTCCAAAACATTGAAAGCCTATTCTGAAAGTGCTGTTCCCTCCCTGCCCACGAGGGGGCCAATGAGAGGGGTTGCTAGATAGGCCCCGCCCGTTATATTCGAAGGGCGGGGCTTGCTAGTCCCAGCTGCGGCTACAGTCCTTTGCACTGCAGAGCTCAACGTTCTTTATTAAATAAAAAAAATAAAAAAAAAAAAAAAAAGAAAAAAAAAAGAAAAAAAAAATCGGTGCAATACTTTTAAATGTCACTTTTTCTATCACCAGATAATCATCCTAAGTCAGGTTTATTCTTTAACTATCTGTTGATCTTGAACTCCACGACAACGCAGTAAGGTAGGCGTGCCAAGGCAGAGAGGAGCGCGCACGTACTCGTTCACGACTCGCATTCACATACACACAAAGTACTTCCACACATGCAAAGTACTTCCACACATGCATACACCCACACGGTAAGGACCTCAATGAGTAAACAGCTACACTGGAAAAACTGGCTGCTCCCTCTATATTGCAGATTATATATACTGAGAAAAAAACCACATTCAGTGCAAAGTTAAAAAAGCTCATACTCCAAGTTGTCAGCAAACAAATGCAAAAGAAAGAAAATAAAATAAAAAGAAAAACGTTAAAAATAAAAAGAATTGGAATTCAAATAAACAACAAATGAAACAAAAAAAATATATATAATAATGAGCTCAACTGAAGCTTTTTTTTCGGTCTGAAAGAGCACTACCTGGAAGCAAATATCCATCTGTTCACATTATAGAATTGGCCTGCATGATTCAAGTATTCCGACTGATATGTTTTTGGGCTAAAACAAAGTGGACATATGTGCAGAGAGAGAAACGTAACTTGTATTCCACAGGGGAAACCCCGTTTTGTTGAATATCTTGTGAGAAAGAGTCCTACGAGTGCCTTTGCATTTTAACTACTTTTTTTTTTTCTTCTCCTTTTTCTTCTGCTGATTATTGATAAATTCTCTACTGACCCTTTTCCCAGCCTGTCCGATAGGCAGGTGGTTCACATGGAGTCCCCACCCCCTGTAAGGTGATCCACTGGGAGGAAGGAGGTGATTGGAGAAGGGCTGCTGATCCTCCCTGGCTCGGTGCTGCCGGGGCTCCCCCACAGGCTACTGGAATAGCTGGGCCTTCCCCAGAGGGAAGAGCTGTGTAGATCGGTACTGTTCCACTGGTTCGGTTCAGGAGCACGGCTGGGAAAGGGTTGAGACTGATCTATTCTGCTCTGAGAAGAGCCAATGGTCTGCCAACCGGAGGAGGGAGAGGCCAATGACTGCCCTTGTGCAAAAAAACGGCTGATTTCCTCCTCGCTGGCAAACTCTGCCATAATAGTAGTGTTCCCCAAAACACACCTGCAGAGATACAGGTAAGAAAGGCAATAAGTACATGAATAACCCATTCATAGTGTCAACGTTCAAAAAGAAAAAAAGGATTGCCAGTGTGAAATCGGCTTAAGAAAACATCCAGATAAATTTGCTTTGTAGAATATCTCGTCCGCGTTACTCAAATGGGCGTCTGGTTCATGAAGGCATTCTGAAACATGTAAACTTGGGCCAACTGAGGTGATTTGTGTCGCATGCTCTTACATGTGCAGGCTCTTCTGGGCCTTGGCGGCCTCATCCTTGGAGCTGTAGCATACCACGGCATTACCATGTGGGAGGTTGAGGTGGAATGTGATCAGAGGGCCGTGCTGCATGCACAGGGTCCTCAGTGTAGAGCCGTCAATCTGGGAAAACCAAGCCCGCACAATATGTGATTAAACACACAATTATCAATCACAAGTCTAAATTAAATATGATACTTCCATTCATCTGAGTACCTGAGGTGTGAGATTTTTCAGAACAAGCCATTGGGTTCTCCCTGAGCTGCTGCTGTCACCCCAACTGGAACCTGCCACACAATTGAAGTGATAAGTCAGCTAGGAGCCTTCACGGATGCTTACATCGCCTTCTCTGTCTGGCGTGATACATCTTTGTCAGGAAAATATCCTGACAGCAGTAGTTCCAAGAGCATCTAACAACTGGAGCAGTACAACCTGCAACTACTAATTTCTCCAGCAGCCTTGCTGGTCTCCTTCTAGAGGCAAATTACTTGAATCCTGGTGAATTGCGCCCTCTGCTGGTAGCTCCAGAACAGTACAATTCCATGCTCTGGTCCACAACATAACCTCATTATAAAGAATCACCATTATTCGTAACCAACACGTAACAATATTCAATTAATAATGCCCATCCCTATTGACAAGTCTACTTGCAAACTGCCAGAAAATGTCATCTGCAAAATCTTCAAAGCTACTGATTAAAAAAAAAAAAATTTTTTTTTTTTTTTAAATTCCAGCTGTGAACTGGTTTCGGATCATTTGCAACTGCTCCTCCATAAAGAAGCTCCCTCCCAAATCAATGAGCCTAACAATACACTTTAATTCAGTTAAATGCAATTCTTACTTTATAAAGCCACATAAGGAAATTACATATTACACTGTCAGTAATGCAGGCTTATTAGGTATTTTGAATCAGTTTGAAGAGTCATTGTACATGGTAATATTTAGGCAAAGTCTTCAATACTAAATTTTGCTCCAAATCTTTTACTTTATTTTAAGCTGAAAATAGCCAGGGCGTTGTAATACTTCTCTCACCAGGTGTGTATCTGGACTCAGTGGAGCCCCAGCCCCCCAGTCTCAGGGCAGACCCATCCCAGCCGGAGGGCTTCTGGCTGGGAAGACCAGGTGGTGGTCTGGAGGGGGCCGCAACTGGCAGCGGCTTGGGAGGCAGGGGGACCTTCCAAAGCTCATGGGCTAGGGAGGAGTTGGACACAGAACCACCGCCAGGAGACCACTTTGACTCGCTGGGTCTAGCTGCAAAGAGAGAGGAGAAAATTTTCATTAAAGACGACCTGGAGACTTTTACACGTCTGTCAAGTGTTTGTTTTTTTATTTAAAACTGAAAGGGAGAAGAGGTGCACGTACAGTACACCACCATGAAAAATAGTCTATCCAAACGAGCTGTTGGCTTTGAATGTCCTCACAGACTGTGTGAAACCCCAGGGGAAACCTCAGAGTTTAGAGTGTGACGGCTTATTTATGTCTATGGGTTTATGACTTTGCAGTGTGAAAAAAAAAAATAAATAAAAAGTTTGTTGTACGAGTCCGACACCCCTACATGCTTGACCCCGTCTGACACCGACTGGTCAGTAGGGGGAGACATCAGACTGCTTAGTGCAGTGATTTGTTAAAGGGACAGCAGAGACCGAGTGGAGAGGAGTTTGTTAGTTTGTTATTTTTCCACGTGGGCCTACGCAACAGCAGAATAGTTGTCCGTTTATATGACTTTACTTGCTTAGTAAACACCACCTGGTGGTTTATACATTTGATTTGAGCATTTTGTCCATTTTGTCATTTTATTTTTAAATAAATAAGTCAATCATTTAGGTATTTTGAGGATTGGTTTAAAGAGTTTACTTGATGCAGGGGACTACACACTTGAAGACGTTTGCTCCGAGAGGATAGTATGTACCATAAAGAACCCACGGCGCTGCACGCCAGGGTACGGATAAAGAGAAAGCCCTACGTGTGAATCCTCGTCGTTTCGCCTCCTGCTCACTCTGGTCACTTTTTGTTTACTTCAGCTTCAGTGTCTACCGTCACCTGTTAATGTAGTCGTCTCTGTAGATCACTTACTAATCATGTATCGGTCATGTATACATGGAAGTCTCAGTTCTGCTGCTGACGGATAGTAGTACTTATGTATCTTGTGTTTTGTACCTTTGACGGGTGGTAAAATTGAAAATTGAGATTAAGCTGCCAGGAGCTCATGTAGGTCTTTTAGCTTCAGAGGTACGGAAAGGACACCGGGATGAACCATACCTGAAGTGCTTTGTGCTGTACTGGTGAGGGAACCGCTGTGGCTGGAGGCACGAATGGATGACCAGGCACTGTTAGAAGGCATCGTGGTGTTCAGTGATGAGGATGGCCCTGGAAAACATCAAGGAGAGCTTCAGCATCAGTTATGTGCTTTCCAGCACTTTATGGAACGCCACACAACATCTGCTCTGCCATTTCATATCAAGCCAAGTCTAAGAAATTATGAAAGTAAAATTTTAGCTGACACAAAAGAACTTTCTAAATGAGATGGCATGCATTCTGCCACGACTGAGGTCCTACCGTTGTTCCTGTCCCTGAGGTGGTCTGTGTCGCGGACGGTATTGATGGAGAGGTTGTTGATGACGCTGCCGGGGGTCACGTAAGGGTCAGTCTCAGGGTCTATGTTTGGGTAGCCTTTCCAAGGCTCCCCGGGTCGGAACTCTGCAATCATACACATGTATGTAGAAGTCTTCGAGGCTTACATCTCTAAGCATTAAGAAACAGCATACATACCTGGGGGCCAGGTGACTGAGTTTCCATGGGGCGGGGGAGAGTTGGCACGGGGTGGCCAGCCATCACCCACGGAGCCCATTGACTGGCCGGGAGGACTCAGGGGAGATGGGCCAGGAGGCAGGAAATCATAGAAGGGAGAGTCCTCCAGACGCAGTCCAGATGACATAGCACCTGTTGGACAGACAAGTTTACACATGGTCAATAATCTCGTCTTATATTTGGATCAATACGGTAATTACTGCTAAAAAAGCATTTGTACTGGAATAAACTTGAAGACGTTCGGATGTACCAGGTTTACTGTTCTGCTCCAGAGGGTCAGTAGCCCAAAGTTTCTTCAGTTTGGACTGGGGTGGTTCTTTGTAGCTCACACCTCCACCACCAATACTTCCAACGCCCATGTCCAGGGATACATTCAGGTTAGAGTTCAAGCCTAATGGGAGGGATGAAGAGGAGATTTTAGTCACACAAAAATGTACAATCCAATGCCAAAATGAGATTAATCATTTAAGGAGGATACATGGGAAAACCATATGTTATACACACACACACATATAAATAATAAATAAAATAAATAAATAAAAAGTAGCATACTTAAAGGGAAGTTGCTGAAGGATCCAAGAGTGGCAGCGTTTTTCTGCATCTCAGGGGTATTATGGGACAAGTAGTTCTCCTGGTAAGGTTTGAGTGGTGGACCCTGTTTCAGCAGGGAGGGGTCCAAGTGCCGTGGCGGCTGCATCATTGATGGGGCTGAACCAATGGGACGTGTCTAAGGACAGGAGTAAAAAGGTTAGAGAAGTCAAAGAAGAAACATCACTTAGTTGCTGCTAGATCATGCTCAAATTTGAACAATGATGCACCAATTCACAGCATCTGTGTTCTGACACACCTGTTCAGGCTGACGACCCACAGGCATAGCTCTCTGGGTTTGAGCCTTCTGCTGTTGCTGCTGGAGGAGAAGGCGCTGCAGACAAATAGGTGGTCGAAATGAGAACAAACAACTGAGTTCATTTAAGTTTAAAAAAAAAAAAAAAAAAAAAAGATTTGTTACTTCCTTGACAGGCATAATATGTCATAACTCTAATGCACCATCAGTATCAAAAATTACAAATTACTATAAAGTATATTCACTGGCCACTATATTCAGCTGCTGAATAACATCAATCACATGGCAGCAGCTCAATGCATTTAGGTCAATAGGACCTGCCGGGTTTAAAAATCAGATGTGGCACGATTGTTGCCGGCAGATGGTAATCTGAGCATTTCAGAAACTGCTGGTCTACTGGGGTGTTCACACTCACCCACCTCAAAGGTTTACGGAAAATGGTTTATAAATCTTAAACACGCACGAGCGCGCGCACACACAAAATATCCACCATGCAGCATTTCTCTGGGTTTTAAAAAAAAGGAGAATTGCCAGTCTGTTCTGCACAACATGCTCAAAGGTGGACAGTTTCTTGGCACATTTAAAGGCCCCTTAGTACCAACTGAGCATGTACATGAGTACAGGGGCGCACAGAGTCAGTGCCTGGCAGCCAAGCCCTGCATGTTTTAGATATTTCCTGCTTCAACAAACCCTGATGACCATTGGCTGTCTCATTACCAAACCTGTGTAGACCCTGATAACATGCTGACCCTTAAATTAGAATGAGTTGCGGTAAAACAGGGGAAACATCTAAAACATCGGCTCTTGAGCACCGAATATGTGCACCCCTGATCTTGTAAACAGCACAGCCCAACAGGGTACTGTGGAGGGGTGTCAAAGTACAAGGTTTGTACAATTCAGCATCATTCTAGTTGATTTTATGATTATATTATGCCTTTGCTTACAACTGTCATTAACATCTGTGACAGGTACAGTGGATTCAGTTGTAAGACTAACCTCAGTTACTTTTTGCACCATCTTGCAGCGTTTAATCGCTCACTCCCTGAATAGCCGTCTCTCATCATGCTCATCTGTGTTTTATGGCTCTTTTCAACATGCGTTAAATAGTTTTTTTCTGTTGACTTGTGCAAGCCTTCTTTTCCTTCTCAAACAGACCTTTTTAAGGTAAACTGAGCAGTTCCTGACTCAACTTATGACTCTTTGCTTCCACCACTGCTGTCACTTTGACAAACACATCAGATGACTATTTTGAACCTTTATATTTTTTACGTTTTGTCACTGAATATTGCAAATGAAGGCTGGTTTTAAATGATTTCATTTCCAACCTCCTGCTCAGCCCTTCAAGGAATTTGGCTTTTCTAAATGCAGAAGAACTTCAAATATGGTGGTAAAACCCTTGTAATGGCTGCAGTGAAGTGTCCATCTCTGTACCTGTAACTGGTTGAGCTGTGTCAGCTGGTTGAGCTGGGAGAGTTGGTTGAGCACAGCCACCTGCTGAGGGCCAAACAGAGGGTTCAGACCTCCGTTACCTCCTGGATATTTCAGCAGGGATGGAGGGACCTGGACACAAACAGGACTGGGATCAATCTGGTGCCGTTCAAACTGTCTTTGAATGTTACACTTTACTCGATTAATTCATGATTTAAAAAAAAAAAAAAAAAAAAAAAAAAATAATAGAATAAAAGAAAATTTAGACTAAACATGTTCAAACTAATTTAACTCTTTCGCTTTAAACAACAGTCGTTTAAAGGGCGATTAAAAATAATTTAACATAGAAAAAGTAATGGCTTATTCTGAAACCAGGGGTCGCTTGGCAGGTAGGAAGATGCACTATGTCTGTCCAACGGCCCCATGGCAGGTGATGTGTTGATTTCATGTGTAAGCTACCTGAGGGGGCAGGATGGGTGGAGGCACTTGGTTGCGAAGATTGGGTTGAGGAGGGGGTTGTGACTGGGGGCCGCCTCGGCCCTGTGCTACACTGCTGCCACCCAACATGGGGTTTACATTCTGAGAAGGATAAACAAAATGACAAGCACGTATTTAAACATGGCACAAGAACCACTGGTCTGTGAGTAACAGCTTGGAAGATGTAAACAAATACAATCTCACAAAATAGAGGCAGATTACTGATGCGAAGTATGCTCCAACACCAGTGTTCCTCAAGCATAAGAGTGCTTAATTTAAGAACTGGACCACACCAAAAGACAAGTCTGTGCAGGACATCGGATTCAAGCCCAAAAGACGAGCACATTCTCGTCCCTCCAAACTCACCTGCTGAGCAGCCCCAGAGCTAGAGTGGGAAGGGGACGGCCCAGAGTTGAGACAGGAGACAGGCTGAGCGGAAGTGCTAGCGGAAAGGCTCATGCTTTGATTGGAGGAGAGCTCATCAGAAGCTTGGCTACCATAAGCAGAAGCAGAAAGCTGCAGAAGAAAACCCCGGGTGCACGGCAGATGGGCGACAAGCACATAGGGACAGGAAGCGCGCATCAGCAGCCAAAGCAAAAGAAGGGGGAGGAGAAAAGAAAAAAAAGTTAATACCTTAAGAGGAAAACAAGGAAAAGGAGGATGATGGAAAGAAATGTGGAAACAAAACAACAGAAAACAGGGTGGGATGGTGTGACCAAGCTAAAAATGAGAAGGAGGTCAAGGCAGTGGAAAGACGGAAAGCAGGATGGAAAACAGCACAGAGGTAGAGGGTTAAAAGGTAAAACAGATGATCCAAGCAGCAGTAAGGTGATAAATGAAAAGCAGCAGTTTGTGAAGAACTATGAAGAGGAACAATTACGGTATAATTAAATCACTAGCAATCAGTATTACATGAACAACAAATATGTGTATTGAATTTGCCTTCACAGTGAAACGTGTCAGCCAAAGAGCACACATGCAGTACGCAAGAACAGCCAACATGTGGCACAACAGGGCTGCGAAAACACTCCCCAAACAGAGGCTGGTTACGCTAGACTCCATCAGTGTAATGGTTGACAAACCGGACAGGCCTGTATACCTTGTCATAGTAAGGACTGCGATCTACAGCAGAGTCTTTGTGGAGCTGGTGTCGAGACCCTGGGTTCTTCCCCATGACTCCACCGAAGTCTCCTATACTGCTCATGTCCATGCGCTTGTCCGTCACCATCCCTGCTCCTGCCTTCATGGAATCTTCAGGAGCGTCTCTCTGCAAGTTCAAAACGAGGAAAACCAACAATTAATAAAGTGGTGGGGAAAGTCGGGATCGGTGACGTGATCAGGCAGCAAGAGTTAGGGCTGATCCTGTCATAGTAACTGAAGACACCGATTATTTATTTAAAGCATTTTCTGCTGTGCTTCCAGATGCTTTTGTACACTTATGAAAACCTCATAAATCCCAACATATGCCAACAAACTAAAGTACAAGATAATACTTACAGAGAAGTTCATGCTGTTGAACTGGTTCATTAAAGGTTTCATCCAGAGTTCCTCCTGTTTGACTGGCTTGTTCATCTGAAACAGAAAGTCTTATTGTTTGGTTTTTTTCATGACACCTTTTAAAAAACAAAACCAAAAGAGGTGCAGAAATATTTGTTGTCCTCACTGATCTGGATGAACTTTACTTTAAGATGTTGAGACATGTCTGAGATGTGGAAATGGTTCAAACCTTGTTGGAGTTTTTGTGTTTGTAGTTCCAGGTGTTGTGGTCATTAGATCTGTTGTCCTGCTGGCTGTTGCTCCACATTCCAATCTCCACCTCTTCTTCCTGATCCCAGCTATTGCCCATGGACACATCTTCACTACACCATGTGTCTATAGGCTTTGGACCTGCAGGGATGAAGAAACTGAGTACGAACACACCAAATGTACACACCTGACCTACATTTGTCAGGTCCTGCACTTTCTACAGAAAAACTCGCCCTGTAAGCCCTCTTCAGAGACTTACAGGTTTTTTGTATTTTTGTAAAGTATACAGTTTCTCTACACACTTACCAGTTTTATGCTGGGTGCCCCATCCAGACCCAGCGTCTCGACTGTCCCGGCTGGGCTCATCCCAGCCAGTGCTGCTGTCTACAGGCTTCCCCCAGGCAGATGTGCCATTGTCCACAGTCACTGGTGGATTAGGTGTAGGCTCACCCCAGGATGAAGATTCCTTCTGCTGGGAGTAAGGTTCACGCCAACCTGAAGGGGAAAAAAAGAAAAGAAAAAAAAAAAAAAAAAGAAAAAAAAGTCAAGAACACATTTATGTTTCCAAATCATTTGTTACTTTAAAGACAGTAAAACATTTGAACTTAAAGCACCAATATCGGTTTGGGTTTTTTTGCCCAAATTGGAAGACGGTTTGCATTTCATGAAGGATGACAGGCCTCCATCCAGAACTTTCAATTTATAGTCATGTTCAAAGTTCACTTTTCCCCACTAAAATCAGAGAATACACCTCTACAAAAAGGGGCATTCTCTACTCCCTACAGAGCCCTGCGTCAACCTGATTATCTAAGTGTTTACTTGGATGTATAGTCTTTCAAAAGTGAATGTATGTGTATTCCTGACAGTGCATGCATGAACTCGGAGGGCTCTTGTTACAGCTGACCATCCAGGCCCGTCACTTTCTCCCATTCAAAGGAGGAGTTTGGGGAAATGCCAAGGATACTTCTATGTAAAAATAGAACAGATCATGGGGTGTCCTGAGGCTTCAGAGTTCCTCTTGTGATTGTGCATGCATTTCTGGGCTTACAGACAAGCACACCCATTCAACACAGGCAGACTACTACTGCAGACACATACAGGTATAAATGTCTTTGTTTAAAATGCATGCATAAATATAAGTTCCCATGGTGCAGTCAATTGCACACACCATGGGTATGAGAATCTGCATCCATACTATAAAGGCATTAATCCTAATTTGATTCCCTGCCCATCCAAGTGCATCAGCTGATCCAAGAATAAATAAGAATTTAAAATGTATATGATCAAATGTATGTTCCAGAGCAGACTGAGAGACATCCCCAAATCAGAATCAGCATGCTTGCAAGTTGGGTTCTCTGTTTTGTTTCTTCCTTAATAGATTTTTGTACTCCAGTATCTACAAAAATAGAAATAAAATTAATAAAAATACATCAAAGCAGTAGTTTCTAAAGATAGCGGCTGGGTGGTTTGCCCCTCCCTTCTTCGCCATCTATGTAGCTGTCTCACTGAGATTACTCAACAAGGAACCCTGGCGCAGGCCCCTTCTTCATAGTCACAGCTTTGCTCGTTTGAGTTTTCCCAGCTTATACCAAGCTAGAAACCCCTCTATCGCCACTCAAAGTCTCTTCCCTCTTCTTTCCCCAACATGCAACAATAGCATATCCGTTTCTTGTAGAACTGGTGGGTGAACAAAAAAGGAAAAGGAGGAAGAAAAGGTGAATGAGAAGAACACCCCCCCAAAAAAACAAAACAAAACCCAAGCTCTTAACATTCCAGAGGAATGACTCAACGCCCTTTACAAAAAGCCCTTGATACAAACACCACCATAAGAAGACAGGAGGAACGGCTGGATGCGTTTGGTTTCCCACCGTACATCTGTTAATACTGCACGTGTAGTTTTAAAAACACTTATAATTGCACACTTTATTTCATGTTGTGCAGATGATTTCAGATCATTTCTTTGTCTCAAAATGAGTGAGGGTGCGTGACTTACAACCTGCATGTCGAGGCTCACACGTTGCTGTTTATGCATGTGCAGATTTTTATTTAGTGACTGTCTTATGTCATAGTTTATCCATTTATCCATGGCCATTAATCCAAGTTTTCTTAAATTTAATGCAGGATTTAGAATAAAAAAAAAAAAAAAAAAAAAAAAAAAAAAAAACCAAGACAGGGGATATAAGTGAATATAAATAAATATTCAGACTAACGTTTAGGACAAGTTCATTTACCTTGTCAACCCCAGATGTGGTCATTCCCCGCAGGTTTCAACATAAAACACTTGATGCAACGGCGTATTGAGAAAGTTCTGTTCGCCTGATGAGAGGTTTTATTTCAGTACCCCATCAGTGCAAAGTTGTGTTTACGTTTGGCTTAACTGAAGCGCCACAGTTGCACCTGGATGCACAGGTGATGCAAAAACTGGTTCCAGGTTTTATGCTGTGATTATATATAATTTCTAAAATGATGAATGTTTTCTGGTATTTACTACTTTACACAGCAAAGCCAACATATGTCAAAAGACATTCAATCCTAGCTGAGCCTAACAGACTGTATAAGTAACTGTTTTTGCTTTGCTTTCTTATGCGTCTGCCCACACACAGCATTTGTTAAACAGGCTACAGTGCATGGCCTTACTAGACTATTAGTACCAACCACATGGATGACCGCCCAGGATATGTGATAAAACAAAATACCACATAACCGTTATAGTGCACAGACAGAAACAAAAAGGAGCCAACGTGTTTGCCTGCAATCGTGTTCTAATCTGCGCATGAAGGTAATAAAACCAAGAGCAGCAACGAAAAACCACGAAAAAATGACTGCAGTGTAACTTTGTTTTACTTTTGTGTTGCATGTATAACCAGATTTATTTCATTTGTATACATGCCTGCATATCGTTTTTACAGTAAAATTATTAGAAATTAATGCACCTGTGCATCAGATGTGTTTCAGTTTTTATAAACGCATGAAATACCTCGATAAAACATTTATATAAACAATCATTAACATAATTCAACCCACCCGAACTGCAGCTTTTATCTGGCTGCATAGAGTTGTGCGTTGGATGGGACTGGTGCTGAGAGGATGAGCCCATGGCTTCCTGATCCGACTGGCTTGTCCTCTTCCACATGTTGACAGATCCACCGCTATATTTACCTATGAGAAAATGTAATACAAGTTAAATTAATTTGTTCAAAAAGGCTTTGACCAGTTAAACAGCCTAGAGTTTTAAGTTATTTTTCCTGGGCTTCGCGCCGCTGCTCACCAGGGTCTCCCCATGCTGCGGTTCCATCATCTATCTCCATTCTTCGACGGATAGATTCTGGAGAAGGTTCTTCCCACCCAGTCGTCCCTTCCTCCTTCTGACAAACTGTGGGGATGGGACCTCCAAGCCAGCCTTAAATATTAATAAAATTGAGGCTTTTTTTTTTTTTTTGTACTTTCAGTGAAAATGTTTGAACGTCACCATCAAAGCTCAAAAACTATAATGAAATGCATATCAAAAACCATTTAAGTGTGATGAGAAATAACTACCTGTGGGCTTATTAGAACCGTGATTGCTTCTGGACACGTTGGATTCAGGACCTTTTCCCCACTCATTGGAGGGTTTAGAGTTTGGCTCTCCCCAGTTCGGACCTCCATGGTTGGTCTTCATTGGCTCACCCCAGCCTTGACTGTTACTCTGAGGATTGGGTTTGTGGACTGAGTCCCCCCAGTTGGAGCCTGGGTTTGGAGTGCCCTGGTCTGGAGTATTTGATCCTCCGCTGCCTGCCCAGGTGTTATTGCTGCTCGTGTTGGTTCGGCTTGGCTCGCTCCAACATCCAGAGCCAGATCGGTCGCTGTCGCTGTCCCAGCCCACTGAGCCTGCACCTTTTTGAGGTTCCCCCCAGTGGTTGCTGGCTCCTGCTCTGCTGCCATCACCCCATGATTCACTGCCATTCCCGCCATTGGAGCCCCAGCCATGCTGCGGTTTTGGTGTGTTAGTCCATGTATTGGACCTAAACCGAAATCAGTTTAAGAGATTAGTCAAATAAAATAGAACAAAAAAATAAAATAAACCAAAATTTTAAAATCTGAAAATGAGTATAGGCAATTACAAAAAAAAAAGAATAGACAATTACCTGTCGTCTTTGTTGTTGTTGTTGTTGTTCCAGGTGTTGCTGTTATTGCCCTTGTAGCTGGATTCATCATCCCAGCCACTCTGACCAGTTCCTCCATTAGAGGGAACTTTACTGTCCCAGCCAGATGTTTGTCTTTGCTCTCCCCAGCCAGAAACTCCACTATCAGGGACTGAGCTCCCTGGCCCACCCCTCCAACCTGCAAATTGAACAGAAGTAGACTCTTTAGTTCCTTCATTGTTGCTTTTGAGAGTGAATTTCCAAGTTATTTTCACAGAAAAGACATTGTGTCCTTACCTCCAGAGGTCTGGGAGGGAGCTGCCGGTGCTGCTGTGCCCCAGCCGGAGCCTGTGTTACTATGCTTTCTGTCATCTCCTCTGGGTCCCTGGTGCTGATTGCTAGGAGAATTGACATCCCAGGCAGTGTTCTGCCGTATGGGCGTCTGTCCCCATCCAGTGTTGGACAGAACCCTCGGGTCAACATCGGGCCGGGCCAGAACGGATGGTATTGCCACAGGAGTGACACCTTTTCTGCGGTTTCCTCCCTTAGGTTGACTGCTTTCTCTGTCCGAATTGGATCGCCCCCCAGAACTTTCACCACTGCCTTCACTTCCTCCAGAGCGTCCCCAGCCTCCACTGACATTTCCAAAGCCGTGGCTTCCACCGCCACCTCCCCCTGCTCCTCCCATGCCCATGGCGTCATCCTCAAGGCTCTTCCAGCCATTGTTGGTAGAGTTTCCTTTATGACTTCCAGCATCTGAATGGTTGTTACCAGAGGTGACTGAACCCCAATCTCCATTTGACATCTTGTTGTTAGATGCAGAGGATGACGATGATGAGGAAGAAGAGGACGCACTGCTGCCCCAGGGGCGAGGTATCCCTGCTGGAGGGCCCATAGTAGTTTGGTTTCCGTTTCCTGTTTGGCCTGTAGACCCTGGAATTTGATTCGAGCCAACACTCCAGGACAAGTTGCTCTGAGGCTGGTTTGGGTTGTTGGTGGGCCCCTGATCCCAGCATGGGGCCCCAGTGTTATTGTGGTTATTATTACTCTTGAAAGCAGCAGGAGAAGAGATTTGGGGGTTCACAGTGTCTACATTTGGGGGGCCCTTGTCTACAGGGTAGGTAGCTGCGCCCCAAGGCGTACCAAAGGTCCCAGTACCCCCCAACTCTCCTTGGGGGTGCTGGGGGGCTGATGAGGGATTTCCATTGGCCAGCGGACCACGAATTCCTCCTCCAATGGAACCCCAGGAACAATCCCCACTGAGCTGGGGTGAGGCGGTAGAGTTTGGTGGACTAGAGGTCATTGTGGTGTTAGTAGTAGTAGTAGTATTCATCAAGATAGTGTTATTTGGTCCATTGGATTCAGTGTTAAGGTTGATAGGCTGCAAACTACCGTTTCCACCACTGCTGCTTCCTAACACCTTGCTGCTGGATGTACCATTATTCACATCTGTGTCTTCCATCATGCTGTTGTCTGGAGCTGCCATGCAACCCCAGCCCAGCAAGGGGACCTGTTGGGGAGCCATACCGAGTTTGGAACCCATCCCCTGAGCCTGAGAAGGCCGTTGGCTCTGGCACACTGGGTTTGGGGTTTGATTCTGTGGCCAGGCACCATGGTTGGCATTTGGGTTTAAGCCTCCATTGATACAGGGGTTGCTCCCATCAGTGGTGATCATATTACTGCCAGACTGGGTACCCCATACACCACTGCCGACTACCTTGTTGTTGTGGTTACTCATGTTATTGCTGCCAATACTGTTTGACCCCGCCATGGAGTAGTGTGAGGACTCGATGACATTTCCATTATTTGCACTGCTGATGGTTCCCACACCTCCATTAATTATCTGACTACTGTTGCTGTCGCCGTTCAAAGTAACACCGACCATCATGGTAGAAGTCGCCAAAGAGGAGGGTGAAGAAGCTGCAGAGGACACCAAGGAAGAAGCATTTGCTGACATCATCACTGTAGTTGCAGCAACAGCGCCAAGGCTTTTCTCTGAGCTGATTGAGGAGCTAGAATCTGCGTCCATGCATTCTGATGCCAGTTCAGGATCTGATCCCGAACCACAACCAGAAGAAGAAGAGGAGCAAGAAAATGATGAGGAGGAGGGAGGCCACACAGAGGAGCTGCTTGAACAAGGGTTATTGGATTTGTCGGTGCTTCCGTCCACTAGGACTTTGCCCCAGTTGCTGTTGGTGTCACTGCTGCATGGGGAGCCAGAGGACCAGGGGGAAGGCTCATACTGCGAGTCCAAGCCAGAATGCTCCAAACCTGTGAAGAAAAAGTGGACATGGCAGAGGACCCCGTTAAAGATGGGGGAACAAAATTTGCCCACGCATTGAAAAGATATGCCCATTTATTCTTGCCATACATGATGACAGTAAATGATACACCTAATGCACACATTCCCCTACAAATTACTTTTCTCTCAAAGCTTCAGGGACCCAACTGTTCTGATGTGATGACTGCCAAGTTTGTTCCTGGCCACAGCTGCCTCCATTTTGTCACCACAGCAGGACCCAAAAGCATGCCAAAGCTATTAACCAAGATTCAGTGAGGTGGGCAACGAAGGATAGCTGGTGAGAAAAGGGAGGGCATGGTGTAGATGGCTACTAAGAAGGAAAAGAGGGAGTATGAAATAGAGAGGCAGCACTTGGCAAAGGGGAGACGATAACGGCATATGTTACACTCTCATGGCCTTGGGGCTCGTGTTCCTATGTTGTTTTTTTTGCCTCTCTGTGCACGTCAGCCTTTTTTCCCCAAAAATGTTTCTCCGTTTCTCACTGAGGATGGAGTCTATGGGCCCAGAAAATCATTGCTTTTTCAGAGCACTGTTTTTTTTTTGTTTTTTTAAAATGCAGCTGCACTGACAGTTTCAAGATGAAAATGTCAAAACTTTTCAGAAAGGCTCTGGTGTTGTGACTACCACTTTTTAAAGTAACAAATTAACACACAGTAACCAGGAAAATGAAAGGTAAACATTCTGCCATGTCCGTCAATCCAAAGCTGATCATTTTAAACAGAAAGCATCACAAGAAAGAAAGAAAAGCCAATTTCTTGGGACAGATAAACAGTTCATCAAATATTATTGGAGATAACAGTCCCCATAAATTTGGGCCAAATATTGTGTATTTGGTTATAATAATTGGGGGTGGGGTGGGGGTGTAGGGTGAATAAAGACTGTGTGGAAGGGGAAAATACAGAAAACAAGTAGATAAAAGGGGGTAATTTCTAGTCACCTGTTTGATTAGGAGAATGGCTGACGGAATCCCGAATGGGAGCCATGCCTGGAAACAAAGAGGGAGACTGTCAAACAGAGTTAGAGGGAGTTTGAGGTAGAGAGCAAACCGAGTGAGCAGATGTTAGAAATAGCTGGAACAAACGTCAATCCAATGGGAGTTAAGCAACGACGTGAGAAAACAAAAGGAGTTCAAGTCACAGAAGTTTCAAGAAAGAAGGGCTTGCAAGTAAAACTGTATTAGTAGTTGAACAATGCTGGTACCCGAACAGGTTTCTAGTACAGTTGGTCATCCACTATGTCACATCCGAGTGTCTTTGCATCAGCATTACCACGCTGAACATGTCCACTGCTATAAAGCTAAAAACGGCCAAGCGGCTCAAAATAACCAGGAGCACACAGCCAGCAGCCTCCATCTTTAACTGCTACCAGAGTTTTACAATCAATAATTGCTGGGCTTCTTTGGTATAATAATGACTGCAGCAATACATTTGGTTACCCACTCACATTTTTGAGCACCCTATAATTAATAAAGATCAAATACAGAAATCTATTTTGGATCCGATCTGGTGCAGCTGTCACTCCGAAGCCACCACGGCCTCATTCAGATTGAAACATTTCCCGTTTTGTGCTCTTTTATTTCTTTCATAATTTACCTTTCAGTGCCTCTGGTGGCTGCAACTCCTGGTTGGACAGGAGGGCGTCCCCGGGTTTAGTGGAGAACAAGTGACCTTTGGTTCCCAGGCCGACAAAGGGGAGGTCAAAGGTCGACGCTCAGTGAGCAGAGCCTCAAGGGTGTGAGGTGAGGAGGCAGGGCTTGTCAGAGCAGGCAGCAGGCTGATCAGCCCCCCTTGGCATCGCTGAGGACTGTATGTGTGTGTAGGTTTGTGTGAGCGTGTGCAGGTGTGTATATTGTGTGTGGGGACAGGGGGACGTGGTTTAGATTAATAACTGTCTGCCTTGCTATGCTCTGGCACTGTAGGAAAAGAGAGGAGAGAAAGAGTGCCAATTAGTCATATTGTGTACATATAACATATCAGGGATACCAACTCTATAAACCAGCCACAACATTCAACAACAAATATTTTATGGCTCAAATATACCTGTAAAACCCATCTCAAGTTTCCAATATGAGCACACGACATCTAAAGTCAATAGTGCATCTGAGGCTTATTTGAAAACAATTCTTGTGCGTTGTCATCGTGTCAACAGTATGAGAAGCACTTTTATTTTCTTTGTCACAGAACAGCAGTGGGAGAGTGTCTGATATTTGAAGCCCAAGACAGACTGAATGTTTTCCTTCTTTTGCGACCCTTAAAAACAGAGCAATGTGATTAAAACCTACTTCACAGCAGAAAAGGTTTAGTCAGTAAAACAAAAAGTTCTGAAACCTGAAAAAAAAACAAGGTAACCAAGCTTTTTTTGGCTTGTTTGATGTCATCCCAACCATTAACAACCCTGACCAGCATGAGTGGAAACACCAGAACACTGTTCTCCACCCATCAACCCCTGAGCAGTCACATCCTTCATGTTAGACGAGATGTTAAGTTCTGGTTGAGCACAGCCATGTCGGCTTCGGTGTCATCTACCCTTGTGCTGCCTGTGGTCTCATGTCCCATTTGCCAGAACTGAAAATAAACTTGAATTGAGGAGGACTTTGTTTTCTTAATTTACAATGAGCTGGCAACCGTATGATCAAACATTATCTACAAGGTTAATTTGTTACATTATGCGTTTTAGGCCGCATCGTTACTCTGCTATGTATCTTTTCTATTTAAAAAAAAAAAAAATCTAGTCACTGCTAAGCAACTAGCTCTGTCCTGCTCATGTTTCCCTACCTACGGGTGGGCCCACTCACTGTCGTGGACTTTGAGGCAATTTAACTTCCTCTGCTATGAATCACTAGGTGGGAATCTTGGAGCTCTACAATCTTAGACTGCAGCTGGTGTCCTTTATCTGCTAAAACGACAACGCCACGTTCATTGAAACAGATCAAGAAAGGATGTCTACAACTCAACCTGTGCCCAGAATGCAGACCGATTGCCTGCTGCAGCTCAAGTCTGAGTCCATCTTCACCGACACGGCTGAATGAGTGAGGACCTGAACAGTGACCTTAAACTTCAAATGGTGAACAGATGCCAACACTAAGATGGATAGCAGTGGAAACACAATGCAGATGAGATGTGAATGAACCTGCCCTACCAGAAGCTTCAAAGTAAAAATCAGAGTGGAAATATAATGTATACATTACAATGTGGGCGTTTTTTCTTCAGCTAAAAATTGACACCATAAGTTCAACTGAAAAAGAGAAGTGGACTGAAAGTTATCAGGGCTTGACTTTACTTTTTCCCCACAAGCAGCAGTAGTACTTTAAAATAAGTTTTAGGAAGAAAAGCACAAATTTTAGGATTAAAGCTTAAAAGTCTTAACTGCATCACTGATAAATAATTCATATGTATATAAAGGGCTTATCTTTTTGAACAGTGAAAAAAAATTCATCTTTCAAAAATAAAGAAGAAGCATGTTTATGTAGACCAAAACTGCCAATTAAAGGGTGCAATTAGCTGACATTGACGGCAAAAACCGACAATAAAAACAGTCACCAACAACTTTAATTGTCTGGGTGGGGGGGCATCGTTCAGCCCAACAGCCAGCAGTTTTGTTGCATGCCTTTGTCCGGCCTTTAAAACAACTTTTAAAACAAACATATATACAGCCAGGCAGGGGGGCAAATTTTGTGATAGTTATGCATGGGATTTATTGGCAGATAATCTCTTGCCGTTATCACTTCATCCATAATAGTCATGCTCCTGCGCTTCGCGAAGCAACCCCCCGTTTGTAATAACACAGCGTCTACACACGTCGGTCATTTTTTATTCTGGTGTCATTATGACAGCACCACAGAGGTATTTCTGCAGGGTTCGGCTGAAGGAGCTGGGAGCAAAGCTAACTTTGACATGCAGTGGGCGTGCTCACAATTGGTTTGCTGAACAACATGGCTGCACCCTGCACGAAGAAAAATGGGCCTCAATTCCAGTCTTCAGAAACCAATGGGTCCCGTGACTAAATGCTTCATCCAATGTTCATCCACTAACATCACCATGCGTGTTCAACAGAATGAGGCGTCGCCCTTCCTTCCCATCTCTGCTGAGAGTTGCACATGCGCAATAGAGTACAGCGCCACTCGCTGATGAAACACCGCGGCAACCGGGAGCACAGTTTATTAAAACATGGGTTTTTGAATGACATGCCCGTCTTTGTCTTTTATTTTTAATTAGCACACCATTTAAACAACCTCATGTAAAACGTAAGAGCTGAGAGCTAAATAAGAGCCATTTAACAATTATAAGATTCATAATCCAATTATTCGCCTAATTGTTTCAATAGTCGATGACTAAAAGGCTGTCGGAGCAGTCGTTAGTTGCTGCCCTACTGCCAATTCACTTTTACAGAACCAGTACCCACATAAACCAGTTTTCCAAACCTTTAAACTAAACACACAACTACATGTATGTTTTTTTTTCTTTTTGACATAGCTGGTTGTTCTGAATTTTACTGTCACTTCAGGGCACCTGCATTGAAAAAGTTGCCAGGAGACACGATGCAGGTGACGAGTGCATCTATTTCTGCACAGCTAACAGAGAGTTCAAGTGTTTCACATTTTGAGCTTGTGGAAGTGAAAGTTTTCTACCAAATAGTCATCTACTCATAGTGGCCCATCAAATAGGGTGCTTTACTCTCAATTTTGATGGACATGGAGGACATAACAGTGACAAAAGCAGATCAGCATTCGAGAGACTAAAATCTTGAAATCACCAGTGTAAAGAGAATATTTTCCCTCCAGCAAAAATAGAACAGTGTATTTAACACCAAGCGTGCATGCTTGTCTCCTGACCTTTTCTTGGTGCAGTTAAGGGAGTGTTTTTAACTCGCTCTGCCTGCCTGCAGTAGACAGGTCTATTTATAAATTTCCAGTTCAAATAGCAACCACTCTCTTCACTAGCCAACATGATAAGAGAACAAACAAACCTATGTGTTGACAACTAGGCAGAGTGCAGAAACAACGCAGCATGCGTTTTCAGACTCAAGTCCTTCTAGACATAAAACAAGGACAAGAAACTAAACATGACACAGTTGTAATCTGATCAGATCTTTTAATCCGATCAGATTAAATATTGATTCAACATCAACATTATCAGTTTATTACTTAATTGTACAAATTTCAGCTACAATTCTTTTGAGTCTCTGCAAAGAAAACTGTGTGTGTGAGATTTAGAGAGGCATCTTTAAAACAAAGTTATTGATAACAGAACAACCCTGAAACCCCGAACATAATATAAATAAAATAGATTGATAATTAGAATACATATACAAATTGATAAATAAAAAAATGGTTGTGTCAGGCTATTAGGTTTAATCAAGTTAGGTAAAACAAATATATGAACTCAACTATTACAGTGTTAAATATCCATTTAAATATAAATAGTGCAACTCTACTTTCTGCAAGAAATGCACTACATGTATAAACAAGGTGTCCTCGATTCCCATGAGATAAATGCATTAATCATTATACAGAATGGACACTTTATTATATAAAAATGTATCTTAAAATGTCAAATGGATGGCATTACTTAAGACTTAAGAAAAGAGAAGAAAAAAAAAAAAAAAAAAAAAGGCTTCCACAACTTTAAATATCTTTATACAACTCAGGTACAGCTTCTATGTAAAAATGCTGTGGTGGTATGGGACAGCATGCCTATATTGTCTGTATGTAGTCTAATCCTTTTTTTGTCATCAACAGAGTTAAGGGCCTTGCTCAGGGCCCCCCAGTGATTAACCATTGTGGGAAGCCCTGGGCTTGAACCTGGGTCGTCCATGCCCAAGCCCACCACTGTAACCACTAGGCCACCACTCCCCCACTCTTTCACCTCTGGGTGACAGTGTGCGTCTCGGTGCAGATAGAAGTGGTTTCATTTCCCTACCACTCTATAATTATTAACTTTAAAAAGTCAAACAAGGAAGGAGGAAAAAAAAAATCTTAATATCAATAGTCTCAGAAAACGATGACATCCAATATCTAATATCCAACTATAGCAACATTTGCATCCTGGTAATCCAATATATCAATATAGTAGAATTCTCTGAAGATTAAGATTCTTATACTAAATTTTTTTTAATACTAATCCCAGAACACTCCCAGTTTCTTTGGGCTTGACGAAGCAAGTTTCTATCAGTGAAAGGAGCAAATACCAGTGTCTCTCAACTATGCAAATACCTTTGAGTAACGAGTGAGGTCTACAGGAAACCAGGGAGTGAAGGCATGTCGTCTGCACCTTTCCTGTGTGAACTTCCTTCATTTCAAGCAAGATTAACGTGACGCCGTAGATGAGGGCACAATTCTGCTATGCGTCTACAGCCCTATCAAAACAGCATGTGATGTATGTGATTACATGTGCAGTCTCAAGTGTGTGCAGGAGCAGATAAAAGCACTTTTCTGTTACCCACAGTCACGTCATCTTTGGGAGGGGTTTGAAGGGGCACCACCACCACACACACCAACATTAAACCACGACAAAAAAAAACAAAACAAAAAAAACAAAAAACAAAACAAGGCTTCAGGTCTTCATGAGCTCTTACAGTTTCCCCATCTTATTTCACAGTGACTTTCAACCCAAATCACCAATTTATGTGCTTTACAGATTATTTAAATTTAACTTGTGTTAGTATATTATAAAGCCTGAGGTCACAGCATTATCCTCAGTCTTCTGGAGGTCAAGAATGTTTTGCTGGTTGCGGCAGTAAAACTGCTCTGCAAGCCAGACTCTACTGGCGATTTGCACCCATTAAAACGGGAGTTTCCCCCAATTACAGTAGTAAAGAGGGTTAGATGTGTGGGTTTTCTTAAAAAGGTTGCTTTTCAAAAATTGCATTACTCTGGGGAAAAAAAAAAAAAAGGGAATAAATTTGAATAAATTTGGTTTAACTGGAATGAACGCGAGTAGCGCGAGTTCATTTAACTAAAAAAAAAAAAAAAAGAAAAAACGCCATTAGGAGAGTAATTTGGTTGGACTGTATTTAGTTGAATTTTATTGGACTTTATTACCTTCTCTGTAAAGTGCCCTGAGATTACTTTTGTCATGAGGTAGCACTGTAAAAGCTTGAATTGGATTTTTAATACCACAGTTAATCCTGTCCTGCTACCAGATTCCCATTGGATCACAACACAAAGTTGTAGAACTAGTTTAAACTTTATATCAAACTTTAACAGCAAGTTTGCCATCTATATTAAAGATGACTGAAAAGCCTGGTTTAATGCTGCTAACAGAAGCTGCAGATGTTTAAAAAAAGAAGATACAAGTGCTTCAGTGAGTTACTAAACAAAACAATGAGTTGTCCAAACAAATCACTAGATGTGATGTAGTCGGTCATATGACCAGAAAAAAAGCAAAACGCTGGGAAGAGACTGGAAACACAGGCACTTTGCAAGTGTTATAAAGCGCCAAACATCTTATTCATGGAGTCTCATGTGGAACTAAGATTTGTTGCAGTTCCTTGACTGGCCACTAGAGGCTGGCTACAAAAGCAAGTCAATCTCCAATAACTCCCATGTCAAAATGTACAACGATGGTCTCAATCGTATGATTTCACACCCAAGACATCTGAGGGGGTTACATTTTTTTTTCTTTGTACCACACCAGGAGTTAATATAAAGCATTAAATGCATTTGTAATATGATTGATTTACAGTCTGCTCAGCCAATAGGTAGCTGCTAACCTTGAAGCAATACGACTGCCCCAAATGAAGAAAAACGGGCTTCAAAACCAATAAGTCATGCTTCGTCCATTGATAGTTTTATAGTCTATGAGCGTACCTTTTAGTAATTTCAGAACTGTTACCGCTTCCCAAAACATGCAATGGATTTCCACCTAAAACTATTTTGCCTCAACAATCCCATGTTATTTTATGAAAACATTTTTAATTAAATGTAGTATAACTTTTCATGGTCACAGATGGACCTCTGCCTGCAGTAGCCATGACTGTTTTCATTGTAACGGTAGAAGGTTCTTACGAATGAAACTCAATGGAAACTAACAGTGATTCAACTGGAAACCACCACTACATCACATGCCAAAGGGCACCGGTTAAAGCACACAACAGCTACTGCAACAGAAATACTGTAACAGAACCCAGACCACGCAGGTTAACTGTTTGGACCAGTCCTACAAAATATATCAATATTTAGAATTATAATTGCTTTATTTACTCAATATGAGATTGTTAACATGGGCTCAAAACAAATTGAGTGAGAGAGGAACAATGAGTGAATACGTCTTGGTGTTAAAACATGAAATTCTATCTATCACGATCATTTAAAGAAAAAAAAAAAAAAGAAAGAAAACACTTCACGGAGAACTACAGCACTTTATCTTATAGTTTAACATCCAAGTTACAACTCCAATATTAAATGATAATATCCTCCATCGGGCATAAAATGCTGCTTAGGAAAAATGGGCCCACTGATCAGTAAGAAAATAGCAAATAACTCAAATAGTTCTGCAAAAGTAGAAGCAGCAGATGCCAATAAATCAGACCTCACAGAGAAGAACGACCTTTGCAACACTAAAATCAATACAAACTGTTAGGCTGAGCAACAGCTTCGTCTCTGGAGATTCACAGATTATAATCAAAAACACACAGATTTTTCTTCTTGGACAATTTAAAATTAAATAGTGGTACGTGACTTTGACAATAACTAACATTTCCCTTAATCTGCTGAAGTTAACAGAAAACTTTAAAAGCTGGGGGAAAAAAAAAACAAAGGCTACGCCTTATTGGAAAGACAGTACAAATAAAATCTGAATGAATATTACAGTATCCTTTGTGCACCAGCTTAAGTCAAAACATTATTAAAATGTCAAAATAAAAAAATGCTACAGACATCTGGACATTTTGTTTCAGAATTAAAAAAAAAAAAAAAAAAAAAAAAAAAAAAAAAAACGCCACTTCACTGAAAAAGACATTTCTGCTTTAAAACTATCAGGTTTATATCAGAATGTTTCATCCTTGTAATTCATCAAGGAAACGGTCTGGTCTGTGTAATCCATACACTTCAGGTGTTTTGTAGATTTTTTCCTTTTATTAAATATGCTTAAATCAACACTACTTGCAAGGCATAACCACACAGCAGAGGCAAGTTCTCACAGGCCAAGTATGCGTGAATGAGTTGAAAGTTGCATTTTTAAGGCTCCCATGTAGATTGTTTTGAACCTAATGCAACTGGCCACAGCTGTATGCATAACAAACCTTGCTTCCACAACAAAGAAATCAGTTGAGGTCACATTTAGAAAACTAACATGTGACTTTTTTTTTTTTTAACCGCAGCTGCCTTTTTTTCCCCCAAAGTGGCAGCTGTTGCTTTAGGAAAACAATATTTCGGATCAGTACATATCTCCATCCTCTGCTTAGTTTTATCATGATGTTGACACCCATTCTGTTTCCTTTCATTCACCTGCCTGAACATCACTGCTGAACATCTTCCAGATCCAAGAAATTTCTAGCTTTGGGGTTTCTTAACCAGTAAAAACTTCTACATGCTACCCAACCGTAAGTGCCCGAGCTGTTGGTTTATGGCTTCCTGACCTGACTGATGTTGCTACGTTGTTCCCATTAACAGAATCGCATCAACTCCTGCCATGAAAGGACAGAGACACAAAAAAACAAACTCATGCCATCTTACCTTTTGTTCACACCTGTATCTTGTCCTCCTTCCTTGTTACGCTCTCCGTCTCTCTCTCTCTTCCATCCACTGTTCTTCCCTCTGTGGGTGTGTTCCCTGTTAACAGGACATGCCATTTACTGTAATTGCTCTCACTTTTTTTGAAAGAGAAACCTTAGTGTAAGGACTGTACTCTGATTATCATACATGGTAGCCATTATAGACTAAATGTTAATAGACCAGTGTTATACTATTCATAAATATGAGACCTGCAGGGTTTCAGTGACAAATATCAGTAAGGAAGCAGCTCTCCACCAATGTATTGTGACTTTGCATGCTTGTCTGAATCATAGTGTGAATGGGCCAAATATTTTTTAGCGAACGTACAGCCGTAACGCTGACCTGTCCCACACCACAGTCAAAGTCTGTTACACCACAGCACTCGTCTGCACCAGCCAAGCCTGGCTTTAAACTTGGACCCAGATGCATTCAACTCTGGCAATTTCCTAAGGCTTTCAGCTGAGTGTTGGCTCAAGTGGTGGGGCAGTCCTTTATTTTTTCAGTCATCAAAAAAAAAAAAAAAAAAAAAAAAAAAAAGAACAAACACTTTTTAAAAGCAGTCTTTTAGAGGTCGCTTTCACATTATGTGACACCATATTTTATACTTGGCAGAGGTGTTTTAGCAGTCATTTTCTCACATACTGCCTATGCCACACTTGCCATAGGTTTAATGTGCCACTTCTAACAGGCACACCCAGGCTGCAGGCTCTGCACCACTATTTGTTGTGTTGTAGGTGTTAAAATGTGCAGATGTAGGTTTTTAAAACTCTAGATCCCAAATACAGGTCAACCAGATAGTCTCTGATATGTCCCAAATATGGAACAAAAATTAAGGTTGGTGGAGATATTCGTTAAGAAAATTCTGTCATTTTTTTGTGTTTGACAATGCGGGGCTGTCAAACACAACCCACATTAAAAAGGCTCATCTCCCACATGTTTAAGAATCAAAGAAAGTCCTGACCTCCAATAGGCAACATGTACAGGCGATGAAAATTACTTGTATGAAATACCAAGGCTTGCTTTCATTGCATCTTATAGGAAAAATTTGCCTCAACGATGGTTTGAGTTTACGTCAGAGTGGGAAGTTAAGAGCACAGTACTCCAAAGCTATCGCCTGTTATACAAGCACTCATTTGGTAGAGAAATTGACAAATGCAGTCAATGTGTAGAAACCAGAGAGGCCAACTATATCTATCCAAGAAACTACGGGTAAGCAAGGTAATTTATTTTATAGCCACCCAGTGTTTTTGAATGTATATAAAACATTTTTTTTTTAAAAACAGAAAAGAGAAAGACTGAAATAGATTTAAAAAAAAAAAAAAAAAAAAAAAAAAAAAAAAGTTTGACCAGAGTAACCCCAAACTGATTATTTTTTAAGACAAAAGCAGGGGTATGTATTACTCATCAAGACCATCACTTCAAAAAAAAAAAAAAAAAAAAACAAACAAAAAAACAATAAAAAAAAAAAAGATTAAAAAAAAAATGCTGTGGCCTTTCTTGAAGGCTAAATGATAATGCTCACAAAATAATAAGGGATATGGCCTTGCCACTTCATTATTGTTTATTTGGCCTGAAACAAATCAGATCAGGTTGCAATAGTTTGAATCGTGGCCAACCAGCTTCCTTGGGAAACTTTTTTGTGTTTTTTTTCCCCTTTACATTGAGCACCGCTGCAAGAACAGAATTACCAGTCAGTGTACTGGTCTTGATTGCTTTTCAACTATTTCAATTCCAACTACCATTCATACTGGTCACTGAGCAGCGAATACTGATGAGTTCGGATGACATCACGCACTCACATGGTGACTCACAGGCTTCAACGTTGTGTTAAAAAATAACCGCTCTATCCAGCGAAGTGCATGTTGTGGTTACAGACAACAACATTAACATTTTTTCATTTCAGAATACAGTCATTTTAACGTGTTGCAGACATTTCAGTTTTTAAACAGAACTGCTGTGGCTGCTGCAGAGGGATAAAAATGTAAACATTTGGAAACAAAGAAATCAATTCAGTATTCATTCTTGAAATTTATTTTTAAATGCATATAAATAGATTACTGTAAGTAGGACACGTTTGAATGTGATATTAAGCTGTGTGTTTATTTCTTCCTTATGTCATCTCTATGGTCGTATACATTTTTTTGGTACAAAAAAAACCCAGGCTCTTGACAATGAGACCCTGTGTCTCAATCAAACCAACCTGTATAAATAATAAAAGAAATAAGACAAACAATACTTGTAATATGCGCAGTGGACTGAATGTAGTTACTGTAGGTCACAGGTCTGTTTTTTAATCAAGTCAAGGAACACACCACTCCATTTTTCATTGTCAGCTATGCTCTCACTGTAGTTCCACTCTTGGCAGCAGCATGGAGGAATACATAGAGCCGACCAGTTGTGGGAATTAGTGTGGAGTAGAGGCAGGCAATCAGATGATGGACTACAACTACCACATAGATCAGAAATGTGCTCCTGAGGGACATTTTCTCACAACACGTATGCAGCTGTGTGTTGCACAGTACCAGTATGTGACATGGCCGTTACAATGTGCAGGGTAAACACCTGACTACACAGTGACTGATTAAGCTATAGTGGGCAGACCACAGGACTATGATGGTCACATTTTACCAACAAGTTTAGAAATTTGCAAGTTGAACTTCAGCAGTAGTTGTAACAGAGGAGGGAGGGGGAAAAAAAGAAAAAAAGAAAAATTGCAATGGCTCAAAAAAAAATAAAAAGCAAAATGTAATCATTTGGTCATATTCTGCAGTCCTGTTCCTAAAAGAAAAGTACTCATGCAGATGTATAAAACGCTAACCACAGCATAGTTGGCATTTATAACTCTTATCTACTAACTCTAATCTTATTGTTTTTACATGCATACAGTATAAACATTTCAATTATTGCACTCGTGCAATATCTATGAAAATGAAAGAATTATAACTTTGTTAATAGGAAATGAGTTACTATAAACCCAAATTCAGACCTAAAAGATGGTAAATCCGCCAGGGAATTTGTGCATTTTTACTTGAACTGACATCTTCCAGTTTCTGTCCCTTTAGGCTCTTCTCTCTCTTAGTGTAAAGTTTAACTGCACTGGCCCTGGGTGTAGACCATTTCACTTGCAGGAGAAAGCTGCAGGCTGCGGTCTAATCCGATGATGAGATTACTGCACAGCATTAGCTTTAACCAGACACAAGCGCACGCACAGAAACAACTCATACAGACACCATGGTTTCAAGATTCAGCCTTCAATTATTTAGCGTGGTAGTCTGGGCATTGGTGGCGATGCTTGAGGTTTGTGGGTGGTACTGCCGCTGGCTGGTGTGTCATGCTGTCGGGGGGCCTGGGTGCTTGTGTTGGTGTGGCGTCTTGTGCAGGCCAACCGGGCAGGGGGCCTCCTGGTTCTGCTCTCGCACTGTCATTGTGAGGTGCTGGATAAAGCCTGGGGGGCAGGGCTTAAGTGGTTTTGGTGTCGGAGTGCAGCATGGTGGGACTGGGTGTGAATATGTATGATACAGTGTAGTATATGTAGTGTGTGAATGTATGCAAATATCAGTGTGTAGTTGGATTTGAATGCATCTGGATGTGAATTTACAACCATAAAATTTAGCGTTAAGAAAATATTAGATTGCTTTCTGCATATTTTGCGCGCACACACACACACACACACACACACACACGTCAACATTGTTATGCTCTATACAATAGTTTTGACATGTCTAGAATTAATCAAAAATGAAATCCAAGTCACCATGTTTTGCACTGTGTTCAAAATGAATACACTTTGCTATTAAAAAAAAATCCTGGGTAGTCAAATCACAAAGGAATAGCACTAACTGCAGGTGTGAATCCTCTCAGGACATTTTCAGCTGTAATTGCTGAAGCCACATTCATGGTTGTTGTGGAACATGTGTGGCCTCATTAAAAACAGCAGGAATGCAAATGTATCCTGGGCCATGCTGAAGGACCACCTACTGACCCGATATGACTCCACACAAGCACTGACGTTTACACTTGAATAGGTAAGGGGGAAAAAACTTCCTTTAAAAAAGCAGCACTGAAACTCAGAGGCAGCATCATTCACAAAAACTCCTGCTTGACTTTTATGTTAATTTCTACCCCAACAGAACAAAGCAGCTCAAAAAGGTCTTCCACTTTCAACCAAAGTGCTCCAGCAGAGTGTTCTGGGTTCAACAACGAAAGCAGTACATGCTAGGGACTGTCCTGAAGAGTAAATGAACACACCACGGATGGCACACACTTATCAATTGCCGTCCACCCTACAACCACAGCTGAGGGCGGGAGGGGATGCCACAAGCACGCCACAAGCCAAATAGGAAGATAAAGCGGATAAGATTTACAACTAAATTAGTAGAAGGATATACCGATTCATTGCCAGATAAAGAAAAACAAACCAATTTCCAAATTATATCCAACACAACTGACAATCTGCTATTTACAATGTTTGTAAATTGACACCATGGATAAAATTTCAAAGACCCCAGCCTTCAGCTACAACCACGACACTAACAAAAAAATAAAAAACAAAAAAATAAAAAACAATGCAATTCCTGCATTTAACTTGGCTTGTTTCATTGCAAAAAGCAGAATAGTAGAAGGAATATAAATAATTAAACTGAGCAAAAACTATCAATGAAACAAGAAGTGAACAAAAAGGGCTTTCACAACTTCCAGGTTTGAGGTTGATATTGACTGGCATCAAACCTGTGTCAGGAAAGATGACAAACCATCTAAATTCCCAAATAAACTAGGAAAAGGGGGAATATCACTTTGATTAACTGCTTTAAAATAGGTAAAATAATCTGGAGAGATAGCACCATTTTAAAAACACATAGTTGAGGTTTTTCCATCAAATCTTTATAGAGGGGAAACAGATTTATGAAAAACAGCAGACAGCGAAAACCTTGAAATAGGTCACTAGTTATTTTATTTACAACCTCATAAAAGAGCGAAATAACTGAACTGGATATAAATTTTATTTACCTTGGAGAGAAGAAAGCAAGCGATTTAAACTAACCTTAAAAACAGTCTGGTGACTAAATGTTAACCACATGTCCTTGTAACATCTCAGTTATGCTGGATTTCTCTATAAACTTCAGAAGACTGGCTGTACTCAAAAGCCAAATTTAAAGCTAAGCTTTTGTGAAATTCACTGTAAAGAAGATACATGGCTGATCCTGATTTGCCCCCTTTGTGAACTCCATGCCTGCTGTGAAATACAGCTAATACACTTTAAAAATAAACTAATAAAAATCTCTGCTTCTAAAGTTGTAACAATAAGAAAAATTGGGTTCTTAACTACTGCCGTCCAAGATGCAGGTGGAGCAGGGATTTAATCCTGAAAGCAAAGACTGGAGGAAACTGTACTGACTGGGTTTGTAGTACTATGGAGGTAGCTGATTTTACTGACATAGAGCCAAACACAATCCAATAAACTTGACACGTCCGGCTGCCACAACAAAAGCCAAACAGGTAGTTGTGGTGGCTTATTCGGACATCGTTTGCATCATTATCATGATTATGTCTCACAGTCAACGCTGGAGGTCCCCTGTGCATTTAATAAATCAATGAATAGAAAACAAGTGTCTCCCATTCACAGACTCCTCAACAGCAACAGCATTGTGGATCTGACCTTGCAACTCATTCCAATAGAGAAGATTCAATATGCCCAGATTTTTTTTTCTTCCCCCAGCTTATATATCATCCACACAGCAGTACGGTTGAGGTTCTCCTCCCAGCTGACAAATGCATCTTGGCACAGCCATAACAAGCAGTTTGGGGAAAAAACAAAAAACTTCATCCAGCACATATTGGTGTAAACGCTTCTCAGTCCAAGAACAGCTCATATAAAGCCATCATTCTGTAGTACATGTAAGGTATAAAATATAGACATTTATTCCAACAATTAAAACATCTAAACATGCTCAATGTTATGAAGTTAAAAGCAAAGCTAGGGCAACAACCTTGCAAACAGGGTCTGTGGGGTTTCACAGGTTATCATTGATAAGGTAAATAATGTCATTACAAGATTAAAAAAAACAAAAAACAAAAACAGAATTCCTGTTACTGAATCAGCAGCCTAGTTGAAAATAAAAGGTATTCAAATCTGATACATCACCTGAGCCCTCAATACACAATACCAAGCAAGAGAAGCTTCTGGTGATGTTTCAAGAACTTCTTAATCTTGTTTAATGCCACAAACACACTCTGGTGAAATCCAGCTTCAATGCAGCACTTACTTTTACAACAGACACCTGAATGTCTCATGTCAGTTTGATTTTCATCTTAAGCCTATAAGCTGCTGGGGTTTTCTTTTTTTCTTTTCTTTAGTTAAATCACTTGGTGCACCCGTTTTAATTCACAAAAGTAAAGAATTTAAAAATCTGGGTTTGAAATAAAAAAAAAAAAACATGTTTGTCTCCATCTCCAAAACAGTTTTGTATTCAAATAAAAAAAATATATATACAAAAACAAGTATGAACAACCTGGTGTGTAAAATACATAAAAGGATATACAGCTACTCATCCTCCTAAAGTCAGACTGTTTCTCAAAAACCGTTGCACTAGTCAAGTTTGAACCACCACCCTCCAAACGACAATGCTTCTAGATGCTTTTGATTTAAAAAGGAAATTAAAAGGCATATAAAATGTTACCCTTTTTCTTTTTCGTTCTTTTACCTGCTAGTGGCTCATAAAAACTGACAGCTGGGCAGTTGGTGAGGAAACACCTGCTGCTCATCCACCACACCATGATCACTTCCAACATTTAATGTAAACAGTCAGAAAAACTATGATCAGCTGTGGTGAAAATCTTATTTGGAGTGTCGGTGTCAACACAGCCTAATTTTTTTTTTTTTTTTTTTTTTTTTTTAAATCAAAGTGGTGGTGTATCCGATTTAAAATCTAGCTGCATTATATCCGTTTGGTGCATTGAAAATGAGGTCAGTTCACCTCAGGTCAAAGTAACCGAAGAAACACAATTTGATAGCCCAAGCAGAAAACAGCCAAGGAATGGTGTTGTCTTGGCTAAATGTGGAGCATGTTGACGGTTTAAAGTTTGTTTAGAGACCAACACAGCCAGGTGATTCTTGGTTGTATAAAGCTGCCTTTCTGTGGCTCGTCTCCTGTCTCAGGCTGCACAGTTCAACATCAAAAATAAAATTCTCCGTTTCTGTGCCCGACTTGCATAAGTTTCATGGCCATCCACAGGTGTGACTTAATTGCTTAAAATGGGACAACGATCAAATGCCTGATCACCAACCACCAAAGCAGCAATGTTGCAACATCTTGGGAATTTATAGCACTACGGTATTAAATTCCCAACGCACTCAGCTTAGAATCATCTTATGTACTCTTGCTTAACACTTGAAAAAACATCTCATGACTTTAGGAAAGACACAGCATGTTTCAAGAGCAATGGTGTGAAAGGTGGGCTCTCAAAACTGAAAGTGAAGCAAGCAAACAAGTGGGTCTTCAAAGAAACAACAGTCCCCAGAACTGATGACACCTTTTCAGCATGTTTCAGTGAATGGTGTTCAACTCGTGCTAATGGGCGACAAATGTAAAACTTTAGAACATTTATTCAGCTTTTCACCTGATGAATCTAACATCCGCAAGAGCACATTTCTGACATTGCTTTCGTGTTAAAGAAACATCCACAAAATGCCATCTGTAGACGTTAAAAAAAGGTTTTCTTTTTAAACAACAGACTAAAAACACCCCAAAAACTCAGTTAAAACAATCTCAGGCAGCACAGCTCTGCTCGCTACATAGGATATTAAAAATCATTCAAAAACCTTTATATCTAATGACATGAATACAATTTTCCCCCTATTACATTGAATCACCAGCAGTCACATGCACATTTACACAGCTGGAAAATATGTCCCAGTGCTAGGATACTGAAACATAAACTAGCTGTAGCAACCACTCCAAAACAAACCACCATAACAGAGCACCTTACCAAACAACGAAACCATTAATAACTACTCTGCATTCAAACAAAATTACAGCATTTCTGGCAATCAGAGGCACTGTTAATTTGACAATTACACAACTGGAGGAGAAAAAAAAAAGAAAATAAAGTTCAAGAACATAATCTCAGAAAAGACTTTTGAAGAGGTGTCGTTTCTAAAAACAGATTTAACTGCCCGTTTGAACAAGATGATGAACTAGTTAAGAGCTACAGCTCTATTGTGTGCATGCGTGTAGACCGACTGTATGAACACAAAGAGCTGCACAAACACCTCCCTGCACACAAAACATCAGGACTCGGGCTTCTCATTAAGCGATTTTAAAACAGCAAAGCTTACTCAGCACAATGCAGCCTAGACTAACCCAGACCCTCCAATTCAATGCAAACGGAACTGCATGTGCTAGCATAAGCAGGAGCTGCCCAGCCCATGCCCCCCCGCCAACACCCCCCTAACCCCCAAACACACACACATACACACACATACAGCCAGACCCCCTTGGCTCACACCACAGAGACAGATCCTGTATCATCTACAGAAAATCAGCTAGAAGGCCAATACAAATGGTAGCTTTTACTTTAATACGCAAGAACACTACTAATGTCACCATATGGGGAATAATAATACAATCTTGCCATCAAGCCTACAGTCAATTGGTTTAATATGTTCAGCTTTTGTTGCACTGTTCAACTACTGATTTACAATCCCCTAATAGCCATAGTACGTGTGTTTGTGAGGGCCCACTGACCTGTTAAGATGCTTCAGTTTCTTTGGTGGCAACAGCTTCCAATTCCAAATCTCTGAAATAAAAAGAACAATTAAAACTAGTCCCATAGGGATCCAAGATATACGTGCTGCAAAACAAATCCAAGTCTCAAGATTCGCTTTAACCTGAATGCCTGTCTGCATCAAGTTACTGGCTTATTGCAAGTAAACAGCTGATGGCACAAAAAAAAATAAAGTACATGGGAAAATACAAGGATTTGAGCTTTAACTTGAACATCTCATTAACTAAATGTAGAATGCAACACCATATCCTCCGCATGCATACAATGTCAAGATGATTAGTAATTTCCGTAAGAAACATATTTGAAATAACCTCTGTGGAAATGCAGGTTGAACTGCATAAACTGCATAACAGGGCCCCAGTAAGCTCAGGCCCTACAAGGTGAGGGGAGGACGTTTACACAGAAATGACGTGCAGCGAGAAAGAGACCGTGTAGGTCAAAGTTACAGCTCGGTCCTGATCGGCCATTATCTCAGCTGTTGCCCGACTTACAGCTTAACCAACATGGCTTCTCTCGAGCCTGATGTTTGCTCAATGCAGTCACAAACCCCGGCCTTCACGTGACACAAAGCGATTATGGATACAATTCAATTACAGCTCGACTGCGTCGTGTTTGCCGTGCAGTCGCCTCGGCGTACAAACTACGGCGAATACGACCGCAAAAGCAGGCGAGCCGAGCTCCGGCGTTCGGCTGCCCGCCGGCTGCGCCCTCGGGCGCCGATAGGGGGCGTCAGACCACAGGCTCGAATAACAACTCTGCAGGTTAGCCGTTTTAATGCCAAATTCCACTAATGACAAGTTTCACCACATCATTTTGGTTGAGGAATTATTATTTTACACATTCGGCTGCTGGATGCAAATGGACAAAATGTCAGACGAGGTCCCGCTGCAACCAGCCAGCGACCTGCGTCGTCAAATTAGCACGGCTGCTAATGCTAGAGTCTAACGCCAGACTCACCCGGTCTCACTACAAATGCAGCGACTGGAGTGGAATTAACGTAGAAAAAGACAAATGTATATATTCATATATAGAAACACGTCCAGGCGAGTTGATGATAGATCGCCAGATACATTAATATTTCAAAATAGACAGAACATTATGTCGGAAATGAACTCAGTCGGCGAGCTGGAGTTGACTAGTACTAGTTAGTGATAGCACAACGTTAAACCGCTCTTAAATGCAAATATAAATCACCCGTGCGTTTTGTGATATTTACTCACAACCCGGGCAAACACAACCCGCCGTTTTCACAACGCGTTCCGCTTGTATTTTGCAGTGAAAGTGAGCGGCTTTTACCAGACGCCGTGCGTAGCGCCGCTAGCCGCGCCGTGGCTAACTAAAACAACAGCGGCTGTTCAACTTCTCCGGACGCGCAGCTCCGCGGCTCGGCCGTGCACGAGCTCGACAGACGCAGACGCGGAAAACACGACGCGAGAGCAAACTCACCTCATTGAAGTATAAAGTGCAACAACGTGGAAAGGAAAGCCGAGTGTAAGGCTAAAGAAATTCAACGCGCTCGCAGCATCTACGAGGGGAGGCATTCGTCCTGCATGATCGCCATTTTCTTCGCTCGCTGCGGGCCAACCTTCCGTCGCTTGTGCTCTGCTTTCCCCTCCTCTCTGCAGTCGCTTCGGCTCCGGCTGCGTGTGTGCACGTACGCGTGTGTTTCTGGAAGAGAGAGCCGAGGCAGGAAGCGCATAACCACTTCCTCCGAGAAGACGAAGCGCAATTAAAAGTAGCTACTTGGTATGGAGAGACACGGTGACAAACGGGGGAAATCCTCTCGGAGATAAGTCTCTTTAAGTTATTAAACGACTCAGAAGAAATGTAATGTGGCCCGATACAAGAAAAAAAAAAGGAAAACGTTCTGATTGATTTATCCTAAATGAATCAATTACCAAATAACAATAATATAGTGTGAAGCTTTTTTTCATTTCTTGAGGTTCTAATCCTGAGAAGTTGAAAATAAATAAATAAATAAATAACGCCACAGTAATACGGTACAAAAGCACCCCCTTCAGCCACGTTTTCCAGCTGTCTTCTGAAGGGTGATTGTGGCACCATATTGCAAATAAGCCAAACAGTAAGTCCGACTTATGTCAATTAAAGTTTGCCATTGTAGCCTGGCTGACTAAGCTTATTCTAACCTATGATGCTACCTAATATAACTTTACATGCATGTACGCCAAATCTGTCCACTCATCATCATTTCAAGCGCCTATACCATTAGCCAACAATCTTATAATAATCTTAATCTAATGTTCTTCTGAGGTCACCACTGAAGTAACAAAAAATCCTGTCCACCAAATGACTACTGGAGGGTGCCTCCGAAAGGACGTCAACCTCAATTAACTTCCATGTTACAATGTCCAACTTCACAGCAGAAACGAGCATGTTTACAGCCTGGTTTAAAAAGTGGTTTTGGTCTCCATAGCTACATATCGGCTAAATTTTTAATTTATTCATATAAAGCAGTACATATTAGGGAATAGACGTTTGATTGGCAGCCATTGCCAAGTTACGAAGCTATGAACTAACCCAGCGGTGGCTAAACCCAGCAGCAACACCAGAAACAGGATATTCTGCTCCTCCAACGTGGATTGGCTTAAGTAGCTGGCCATGTTCCAATTAGGTTCCTGGGCCAGTTTGTTTTGGCCATTTGCAACATGGTGCTGTGTAGTACAAGGAAAAAAATGGAAATGTCATTTTGGTGGCAAAATGCGTTTAGCCAATGCTCAGTTAGGACAACGTTTGAGGTGAGCTTCATCCTCCAACCCACGGCTGGCCCTACCCAATGTGGTGCTGCTCTAGGGGAGCTTTTATATGACAGCCATCCGTGTTGACTATTAACATACGCTTGAAAAAAAAAAATCGAATAATATTGTTTTTATCATTGTCTTTCATTTCTAAGACAACATGTCACCCAATTTACATGCTTGACAAATCACAAATAAATACAAAAATATAATATAAATACCCTTATCACAAAATAAAAATCCTTTAAGTGACAATCACCATCAAACATTACTTTTAAATAACCTCACAGTTTGCACACAATCAATTTATACATAAGCTACATTTACACTATGCAATAACTATAAACGAAAACTACATAAAATAACTGTATACAAAAAGTTATATAAAATACTTATATACAATTACATGCAAAACTTTGTCCAAAAAAAATGCATTTTACAGACCTGTAGTGATGTATTTTATTACTGAATCCACTAGAGTGTTCACCTGGTATTATCATTTGAAGTAATATTAATTGGGTATTGCTCTACATTTGAATCGATGTTAGTGTTTCTAATTTAAGAATTAATAGTAATGACTAGTTTTTATATATTTTACATTGAAGGTAAATTGTTTTCACAATTTGTTTGGCGCCCCCTGGAGGCCACGGCACCCTTAGCATTTGCCTATTTTGCCTAATAATAAACTCGTCAAGGCTAAACCACATAGTAACGATTATCTGTTAGTAGAGGTAGCTGCACAACAAAGTGTATTCTCTTTACAATATGAATGGGGATCCTATGTAAAGTCTGTATTCACAACTCAGGTGTTAGGTAAATGCTAAGTAGCAGGAGTGATATCTATCCGTTTCATAAACTGGCTGCTAATCAAAAATAAACACCACTAATTATAATTTACTGCATTAAACACATGTATCTGACGTGGTACAAAAAAAACAAAAAACAAACTGACCCTCTGTTCAGTTTTCATAGATGTAAATTTAAAGATTAACACTGTTTTAGAACCAGGCCATAAACATGTTTCTGCTGCAAAGTTGTATATTTTTACATGGGATCATCATCAATAGAAATTTACCTGCTTTTTTAACCAACTCCCAGTGGTCAGTCAATGAACTGCAGTTTTACTTACTTCCAGGTTGGCTTCAACCTGAAAGTTTGAAGGTTGGTGCTTGTTCATAGCAACTGGTATATGTGGGTGGAGTGTGTGATCCACTTGCCCTTGTAGGGTTTGTCTTTTTCAAAATAGTTTTGCAGCTTTGTACTACCCACTTTAGAGGTGCATCAAACATGAAATTGTGTGAGGATAAAAATCAAGGCATAATTTGTTCTTCGTATTTTATTTTATTTTTTGCAACATAAAAATTCTGTTAGTCTATTTTTTAAAAATAAAATAAACGCTGATGAGAAAAACACAATTTAGACGAGTAAATAAAAAAGAATTTAAAAATGGTATCATTCTAGAAACTTGTCAGTTTGAAATACAAAATCAGAAAACTAAGATTAAAAATAATAAACAGGATCAGTTTGTTCATCTATTCAGCCTACACACAAAAAAAAGGTGGCTACTGTAGCTGAAAACAGACACACACACGGTCACAGTCATCTTAACGCCTGAACCATATGCTGAATTTATTAGGCAATAGAGTGGGAAAACCTCAAAATTAGCACAATATTTCTAGATTCAAAGAAGTCAATATTCTGACATGGATTCGGAAATGACTGTTTTGCTGGTATGTCCTTCAAAGTCTTGTCAGTATGTTTAACTTACAGTGCCCCTCAAGTGTCAGTGTGTGTCAATAATAACAAGCCCAAGCCAGACTAAGCACTTGATTAGGAGAGATAAAATCATCCCATCAGTTCCCTTTTAAATTAAATGGCTGAAGAATTCAGTAGATGTCCTCTATGTATTACAGTATAAAAATATTATTTTTGGTGGATCAGTTTTACAAGAAAAAAACCCCAACAATTTTATGTTTGCAGTCACAACTAAATCACAAATCTGTAAAATTATTACATGTATCAGTGCTGGATGTGACATTGAAATCACATTCAACTTCAAGGCAAGTTTATTTGTACAGCACAATTCAACAACAATATGATTTAAAGTGCTTTACAGAGACATTAAACCATAGTCATAAAGCAGAAAATAAAAAAGTGTGATTTAAAATTATTATTCAAAATATGATTTTGCTTTCTCTAACTTTCAAACCCCAACTATGCATAAGTTTGTATCTTTATATAATTCTTACCTGATGAGGGACATAAAAATTTAAATTCGGAAAAGTATTATCGAGACACTACAAAACAGGTCTTATAAATGTGAAAAGTACAGATTACAATGATCAAATCTCTGCCCAGGTATGTAAAATTATGTTGTTATGAAAAAATGTACTCAACATATTAAAAACGCGGAAGTCAGAAACCTCCCAGCACACTCAGATTTGTTGAGGTTTATTTAATTAACATGCTATTCTGAGAGATGATTGATACGGTTTCAAAGCCTTCTGCTGTCAGGAAAATATATATGGCCACCTTGCTTAAGCCATTAGTTATGATTAACTTTGCCTAAACTGTGTAAGCATATGGAAGAGAAAGTGAAAGTATCAGTCACACACTTACAAGTAAAGAATATGGAGAATTTGAATACGTTTCTCATGTGGTCACATGCTTAACGTTTGCCACGGGTGCAATGCTTCAGCTGTTATGTAAGGAAATAAAGGAGGGGGAACAAAAAGAGGAGATAGATACCTAAACAATAGAGAAACAAATACAGTGTGGAATCTGCCAGCGTTTCATCAGCGAGACAAAGGCTGCTGCTGCTGCTTACAGGAGAGAGCAGCAAAGCGTGTGCGCAAGGCAGTGATCATTGACCCACCAGAGGCAAAAACAACCCCCATCCTCGTTCACAAAGTGCCTCTCTTATCTGTGTGTGTTTGACTGTGAGGAAGAGTAGAAAGAGGCAGGGTTTGTCACGGCCAAGTAATGATTTTTTTGTCCAAGTTTCAAAAGACAACAAGATTAAATTATACAGCGTGTGAGTAAGAGGGTAAATTCCCAGCACGGGGTGACTTTGAACAAATACTACCAAAAGTTTGAGTATATATGTCTGCTACTGATGGTGTATTCAGTTATAAACACTCGCAAAATATTTTGATATATTATAATATACAATGAAATAAGATAAAGTAAGAGTATTCAAGCAGGTACAGCGTCATTTCAAAAGCGATAACACACAGATGAAGTCTTTGTCTTCTGTTTTTTTTAAGTTTTTGCGTATTAAAGTTTTTAATACGCATCCTGCAGTTGTAGAATTGAGCGACATGTTTTTGAGGTAGTTGGTGAAATGAAGGAGACAACAGGATGTTCTGACATGATTATCAGATGATTTAGGGCACTTTGACATGCATCCAAACAAACCTCTGAACTGACAGGTCTATCAGGAAGCGTAAACACATCTTTACTGGAGCACATTCACGCTTACTCAGATTCCAAATGACGGCTGAAACTGACGTGGGATACCTAAAGGTTCGTTACGTTTTCGGCTCTGATACAGTTGTTATTGTGCCTTATTTTAACCCTCCTGCACTCCTTTTTTAAAGAGTCTGCACTAATCCAGTTTCAACCTGAGCAAACGACTACAAAAGAAAAAAACAAGAAACAATGTCATAAAAGAATATAGCATAAACCAGTAATGTGGCCAATTACATGACACAATAGTGATTTTCAACATGTATCGGTACAAATACACATAAGCTGTTCAAAAACCTGACGTTGCTCCAATAGCAGTGTGCGAAGATAAGTTTAGATGTATGTGTGTTTAAAAGGTTAGAAAACTATTACTGGGGTAAATGAATGAAGAAGACGCTCGCTGGCAGCTGAGTGTTTGGCAATCATCTGTGGCAAGGCAGTCCTACTGATAAGCAAAGCAGTGTATGCGCGCCAAGTCAAGGTTTAATCATTTTTATACACACACACACACACACACACACACACACACACACACACACACACACACACACACACACACACAAGCAGAAGTTCCTATCCAGGAAATAACTTGGTTACTTCACAAACAAACTGAGGTCAATGTGTAGGTCCACATTTACAGATGGTGAACTGATAAAACATCAAGACATGTTTGTACAACTCAACATATAAACAGAATGGGCATAACATGGCCATAAAAAGATAGGCTTTTAAAAAAATGACATTTGGAAAGCAGTTCTTCAAATGTGCCCGTTCTACTGTGACCTTGTCTGTATTTCATACAGGCAAAGCAAAATAAACAAGTAAAGCACATTGTTGTGGATAGGAAGAATGAGGCAAAGAAAACTGGCCTTAAATGTGAATCGGGAAGGAAGGAAAAAAAAAGAGGAAAGGGAGCAGACAGGAGCAGGGAACATTAAGTTAGTGAGCGGAGGGAGAGAAAGTGAGACAGAGAGATTATGTGGAGGGGGTGAGAGTGTAAGAGAGAGAAACAGACTGACAGCCTGAAGAAGGTCAGAAAAGAGATCTGCATGTCAAGTAGTAATAGGCTTGTCTTGAGTACAGAAGTGCACACTCATAAGCTGCAGTGTTCACAGTGCTGCACGGTGAGGTTGGCGTGCACACGGTTTGTCCACGGAGTGTCAAATTACATTTATACTGGTGTCTGCAGTCTTATTACTGCTGCATACTGTCAGTATAAGTCAGAAATACTGGTGCGAGAGTCACCACGTAAAACAAGAGCGGGATGTTTCTTCCATATTCATAATTTAGTCCCTATAACTTTGAATATTTTTATTTTTTAACATCTTAGAAGATCCACTGTGAAATGTGTACAGTGGAGCCGAAACACAATACCAGACTTATGACTCTGTTCCCTCCTTGGACTTCTGCCACCACCTCAGTGTGCCAGCATATCACTACCAAAGAGAACTAGGCATGAGTTTCTGAAGAGGAGCTTTGAAGCCAGTTTTTGTGTATTGCTGTTATGCTTTGGAGGTTATGACCCAAATCTAGGAGGCAAGGATTAATCCACAAATGTTTTAATAATAATAAAGAAAAAAGTGCTGCAGTAGCCAACCTCTTCAGCTGATCCGCACGAGAGGAGTTGCCAATAAACTCTTGCAGCGGAATACTCCGATTTTAACATGGAGGTCAATGGAGCTTGACTCACTTCTGGAGCCAGGTCCCAGAGGTCAGTCGATGAACTGCAACTTTATTTATGTCCGTGTTGGCTTCAACCTGGACGTTAAACCAGGAAATATTTAAACTTAAATTAAACAGAAGCTATAGGGAAAAAACAGGAAAGCGCAAACCAACAAAAAAAAACAAACAAACAACAAAACAAATACCCAAAACACAATAATAGCCACAAATGCCATGTTAGCAGGAACCGATTCTGCCCAGATCTGGTGAATGAAGCATCAGACTCACTTCAGCTCAACTAAAGTTACCGTAACATTCAATCTGTCGCCAGCTTAAATCTGGCCCACCGAGGCAGCTCTTGAGTTACCTTCTTCATGGACCGCCTTTTAAAAACACGCTGACTTTCAGCTGCCGGCAGGTCTTCTGGTAGACCGATCCACAAAAAATGGGCTGTAATAATAAAAGGAGGCTTCACCGTGTTTTTGTTCTTACATCGGGAATGATTAAAAAACAGCCACCAGAAGACAGGAGAGTCTGAGGATTATAAACTATAAGCAACTCTGACAGATTAAAAGGACAAAAACCATTGAGAGGTTTATAAACTCATAAAAGGATCTTAAAATAAATACTGGAAAAAAAATGTAGCCAGTGCAGAGACTTTAAAATTGGTGTAATGTGCGCTCTATTTTTGGTGTTAGTCAGGATACATACTCCTGAGTTTTGAAGTAACTGTTATTGGGCCACATTTTTCCTGTTGAGACCAGAAAGAAGAGCATTACAATAATCCATTCTGCATGTAATAATATATAATGATAAAATAACAAAAGTCTCTGTTGGCTTGAGAGAGAAACAGTCTGACTCTGGAGTGATAAAAGGCTTCGTGACAGTTTTGATGTGGGGATTAAAACTCAGGTCTAAGTCCAAGATGACACCGGGGCATTTTATTCAGTGCTTGTAGATTTATTTTACCTTCCTCTCTCTGATCTTCAGGACCAATTAACTAGATCTCAGTTTTGTTCTGACTGAGATGTAGAAAACATCTTGCCACCCATAGTTTGATATCTGAAATACAATTAACAGCACAACAAGCAACATATTAGCAAATAGTCTGGCCTGTTTCAGCTATTAATTTACACCTCAGATGTTGAATTTACTGAAAATAATATAACCCCTGTATGAAATAACCACTTTCTTTTCTTTTAAATGTTTTGCTGTTTGCACAGCTTCTGCAGCTCGGGCCACTACATGGCACTACATTCACACACCAAATTTCTATAGACTAGTATTTTATCATTTTATTTTGTTTTGCTATTGTTAGGCATCTTAAGCAGCAATGGCAACCTTAACAGCAAATGCAGCAGCTGCAGCATGATACAACAAGCAAACATTTACTGAATTTACTGAAAGAGGGAGAAAACGTGGTGGCTGTGAGGCACAGCTCCTGGAATCGTGGGAATTTTAAGACCCAATTTAGGAACCAGTTTGGGACCATGTTTTCACTTCTTTTCTTTGTCTTTTTTTTGTTTGTTTTCTTTGAGTTTTGCTCACAATTCAGTTAAGACGAGGAAGTAAAACTACTCCGTTAAGGTCAGGAGAGGACCGTGACTTGCTTGACTCACCTGCCGAAAGTCGACACTGTGGATTTGTGTGATGAAGAGGTGATGATGGAGCACAGTGGCAAGCACAAGCAAATGCAAAGCACCAACCACCGAGTGTGGGAAGTGGAATAGGGTGAGCGAAAATATTGATGGAGCTGAATAGGATCAAACAAAACTGGAAAAGGCAAAAACCTTTTTCTGACTGATGGACATCAGCATCAACTACAAGAAAAAAAAACAACTAAACTAAACTTAAAGGCAAGGTAAGGGATTTCCGGAAGACATTACAAAGACTGTTTTTTGTTTAAACAATGCACGCCTGATTTGGGCAGTTAGAGGATGGTGAGGAGATATTCACTGAAAGTGACAAAAAAAAAAACATACAGTTGTGTTAGAAATTACGTAGACTGTACCTTTAATAACATCGAATTATATTTACAACAACTTTAATCACTGCCTGCCTAAATACACAATCGTGTGATCATGAAAATGATGGTGCTCTGCTTCAGAAGGGTCAAATTATGTGTGTGCAACAAGCTAAATAACTAACTGAAAAGATCACTAAACAGCTAAATTGTTCAATGCATTATTTAAACCTGGAAAAAAATATATTTTTAGCATCATGTGCCCAAAAACAGAGGTAAGTGGACCCCCGCACAAGGGCTGCCAGAGAAAACTAAATTAATTCTGATACTCATGGCATTGCCTTCTGTTTCACAAGTAGCACAAACTACTAGAATACAAACATGGATGATTCAAGTTTTAGTAATAACCATCTTCACAATCTGATACAAAAAAAGGAAGAAGGAGGAGAAGGAGGAGAAGGAGAAAAGAAATGGCCATATGGTAAACCACTGCTAAGTGACCTCACTGTAAACACCTCATTCTTTTATAGTTTTTTTTGTGCTATCTTGGTACCTAAAAAGAACTCACCGAGCTGGAAATAATGACATTTGCAAAGCTGTCTCCACTCAAGTGCAGAACAATTTATCTGTTTTTAGGACGCTGAATGCACAACCGTCTCCACTCTCATGTCAATCGTCTCTGCACTGTTAACTGTTAACGTCTCTGACTTATTATCTGACCTTGTGGATGTACAAATAATACCAACATCTGATTTTTGCTTTAATCTGTGCAGGTTAAAAGTCCCTGCCTTTGACCTATAGCCTGCTTACTCTCTGGCATGACAGCTGCCTAGAAACGGATTTGTTTCGGCTATAGGAACACCTACCTTTTAACTAGTTTCCAGAACATCTCACATCCTTCACATTCATATCAACACGAAAACCAGCCCTTCACATAACTGTTTTACTTTTATTCACCCTTGGAGTCTTTCTCACACACACACACACACACACACACACACACACACACACACACACACACACACACACACACACACAGTTTACAGGTTATACTGGAATATATCAATATTCCATGCAATCTTTCCAGTCCTGTCCCCATCATCCTTCTCCAGGTCTTGAATATGCATATAGCCACGATAAGTGTGCTGGGTTACAGTATGGCACATTGAAATGTACCACTTTATTTAAATCCCCCCTCATTTATATTCATATCACTGATTCACTGCTGGCCTTGGTTTTCTATGACTGCAGGAAGTTGTGCAGATCAGCAGTCACAGAGAACAGAGGCTGGCTGCTCCTATTGTCATTGATCTCTGCTGAATATATATATATATATATATATATATATATATATAAGAGCGAGAGAGATATTTTATAACCCTGCAGACAGAAGTGGCAGACTGAATAAAATCACTCAGGTACACAGTTTAGTTTGGAACATACAACCGTGCGCAGACTTAAAATAACATGCAACAACTCTGAACCCCACAACACGCCACAAAACGTCCATGCCATGAGAGCAGTGTGTCGTTGTCAGAGGACCGCATGTTTCTGTGTGGGGGTAGAAAAGAGAAAAGTCCTTTTAACTCAGCAGCCTTCTTTCAAAGACATTCACACCAACACGCAGTGTCCGGTTGCTGTAGTGGCACACCTCCTTTTAGAGCGCAGTCGTTAGGTTTACATGCACAGTTTAGTGGTGCTACGGCTATAACGCAACTAAGCCGTTAAATTGGTCCCTTTTCCTTTGTCCCAGTGAAGGGAATTGATTTGCTAACCAAAGTATGTCACACTCCACTGTTTTTCTCTGTGTTGCTAGGTATCGACTTCTTACAGTGGTTTCGGGTCAAAGGTGGGAACTGTGGAGTGAGCACAGAGCATGTCGGTCCTTTCCAATCCCTTTGAACATGTAGGCATTTGCTTGGAATCAACCGCATCATCTAGGTGAGTTATTCCAGCTTCGGGAAATTTGCTCCAGTTTGATTTCAGTCAGGCCAAAATCTTTTACGTGGATTTTAAAACCACAGTTTCAGTCGGATTATGGGGTGATTCAATTAATATCTGTGATTTTGATTTGTGAAGGATCCAGAAATGTTTTCAACAGCCTACAAGGTTTTATGATGGCTTGAGTGTAAATTAGCACATGCCTTGATGTCGTGGATTTTCACTCTCAAAGAGATCAGCTCGACAATATAGGTTTATCACGGTAAAGGTAGTGCTTTGGGGGGGAGTTGGTGTTTCCACCAAACCTCCTACATCTCTCTCTGTATCTCGTGACTCTCTGCATCCCATCCTGTGAGACTTCTCTTCAAAACAATGAAAGAGATCTTGACTTTGAAGAAGATAGAAAAAAACATCTTTAGTCTTTGACAAATTATTACAACTGCCTCTACCACTTTTGTGAAAATAGTCAATAAAAGAAGGCAGCAGATGATCATTCAAATGATTATTCAGAGGTAAAGCCCTTATGTATTAATGCATAATGATTGAGTAATATCATAGCACAACTACATCATATTAACGAATCCAAAGACGGCTGGAAACTAGATTTTGAGTGCTGCCAGAGGAGTCCAAATGTGAAAAAAGCGTTTCCATCACACCACCTCATGGAAGCGTAAAAAGGCTTTTGCAATATTTGGAAGTTGTTTTAAATTACATGTTTTTCTTTGCAATGTTTCGGTTTTGTGCAACTCTAGGGGAAATGTGACTAAAGATAAAGTTTGCTGTGTTTAGGACTTTAGGAAGTTATAACTGGAAATTATGGGAAACAAAGGCGCAAGTTACACATTTCTGCGTACTATATAAACCTGTAAGAGTCATCATCTTTTAACATAAAAAGATTGTGTCCAGTCACACAAAGCATGACTGTTGACTGTTAATGTAAATATTTTAAATTTGCAATCAAGTTTTTGTACAAAACATCAACAGCATTTTTGCTTTTTGAGTTGACGCTGTAGAGCAGAGTTTAGCTTCCCTGTTGGTCCATGAAACGGTTGGTGGCATGCAGATTAACCTGCGAACCTTTGTCATGGGCACAGTCAATACTGGCCTTTTGTTACTGCTTTTGGTGAGTGAGAGAATGCACTTCAAAGTGTGAATGACAAAAAAGGAGAATGATGTGATGGGAGGGGAGGTAGTGACGGACGTCGAGGATAAAGGATGGGGAGAAGAGAGCTACCAAAAAGCTAATCCTGACTGTAAAAGATTTAATCAAACTAAACTTATATACTAATATAACACGTAGCTGTAAGAACAATCCACAGAAATTCCAATTATTCTTTGTCCTCCACTATCCGGTTGTAAGTCTCGTACAGTTTAATCTTCAGACCCCTAACCTTAACCTTAAAGTTAAGCTCAAAAATAGATTTTAAAAGCCTTGAGGAGGGTGAAATATCATCTTAACAAAAAGGACAATTTGTTCCCTCAAACAGAAAAAGATGTAGACAGCAAAGCTTTTCTGAGCAGCTCTGTTTGACTATCCTCAGTGTGTGTGCTCAGAATGTTCTAGTTCATGGGGGGAAAGCAGGTTTGAGTGTGTGTGTGTGTGTGTGTGTGTGTGTGTGTGTGTGTGTGTGTGTGCGTAGACGGCCCTGGCGTACAGCCAGTCTCTCATTACCACTGTGCGTGCAGAAAGTGTGCATGCGTGTGTTTGAGTGCTCAAATAGGGTGCCTGTCAGCATGACAGGTGTTACCATGGCAACGCCAGAGCAGGTTCCAGATGTAATACATCATATTTCTGCAGGATGGTGAACAACCATTTGCACACATGCATGAACACACACAGACTGATCTGGCAGTAAACCTTTGGTTCGCCATCCATATTTGTTTTATCGTGATGGACCTGCGATCATTTATATTCTACCTCAAATTCTCCTCAAATCCCGGATGGAATCGCTGACCCACACACACACACATATACATACATACGCACAACGCACACATTTATCATTCATCTGAGTCCATCTCACTGAGGTAACTTCCTGTCTAAAAATAAACCACTTTAAAAAAATGCAGTTGTATCCTTGAATTAAGAACATTACACCTTAAATAGACATCAGCAATATTTTTCAGCTCTTTATCTTACAAGTAGAAACAGTACACATGCAGCTCAGCCGCATGCCACATTTTATGGCAACATTGGTCCAAAGTCCAAAACTGTTATATCACAAGGAAAACTTCAAAATTTTGAGATGCAATGTCACGCTGAACCCCGAGCATGTCATCTTTTAAACATTTCAAAATCAAAACATGTAGTGTTTGTACCTAATCTTTAACCAACTACTTTCAGTACTAAACCTAACCAACAGCCATTTAACCAAACCAAAACGATCACATAGCACGATTGGAAATCCCATAATGGGAACGTTATTCCCAATTCAATTGCGAAACTGAGCTGGACGATGGCTTGAAGCAAAATGGAAGGCAGCAGTCTCTAAGTGAAAAGTACATTTCTAGGAGGGGAAACTAAAACAAAGCTAAATAAACTTTGGTCAAATACAACTGAAAAGCGTGCAACTTTTATGACGCATGCGCCAGTTGGGTATGTTATAATTACTCTTTAAAGTGGCTGCTAGTCCATGACAGCCACAACTGTCATCTTCCTAACTGCATATATATATATATATATATATATATATATATATATATATATATATATATATATATATATATATATATATATATATATATATATATATATATATATATATAAAAAAAGAGAAAAAATGCATTTCTGTTTAAAATGAAAATATAAATTGTTAAAAATAATTGTTGGTCATATTGGTTGGGTTCAGGGGTTTATCTTTGTAGAATGTATTGTTTATGCAATGCATTTGTTTAAATTCTGGATCAAAACCTGTTATATCTGGTCTTGTTTTATGTGCATTTGCTTTGTAAAAGGCAGTATTTACCTTCTGACAGACAAAACTACGTTTAAAGCCACACAGCCAACGAAAACACGGTTTTCCTTGTGCCCTTCTACCCACATTCCTGTCCTCTCCCTTTCTCTTTCAGTTTGTTCCTGTTGGCACTCATTCCTCACCTCTATCCCAACCGAGCTTGTTTCTCTTCTTTATCTCTTCGCCACATCCCACCTTACTCTCACTATCTTGTCCCCCATCACAACTCTCAACCGCCCTCCAATAAAACCTTGTCACTCAGCTGTTAATCCTCCTTTTTGTGCAAGACTTTGAGTGTGTGTGTGTGTGTGTGTGTGTGTGTGTGTGTGTGTGTGTGTGTGTGTGTGTGTGTGTGGTGTTTCTATCTACATGACTAATTCATAACAGTGTTGAGTTTCAGCTGGTATAAATATTCACAACGGACACACACATCGCCGCTGCAGATGGATCCAGGGTAAAACTACAAAGGAACGTGTGGATGGTGGTTCTCGTTCTCTGTTGTGTGCGTCTGTAGTAGTTTGGACTTGAGCCATGCTGAAAGGAATACTTGTATGTCACTACGTCTAACCTGGTCTGACTATAACACAATGCTGTCAGCATGTCAACATGTTCAGATGTCACCAGATTATTCTGGCACCTCTTCCTTTTAGTTTCACTCATCTTTCCTGGCCACTGCCACTCATCTAATCCGTTAGTTGTCAGAAAAACATTTGCATACTGCTTTTAAAGGTAAAATGGACATGTTTTGTCATTCCAGTGTTCATTTTAACACATGAGGAACATCATACTGAGGCGAACCAGCTCCATTACAAATCAAAAGTAGTAGTTGTTAATGTTTTAAAGTCACTATTTCTGAATTTCACCAGGCACACTGAATAAACTGCTTTTAAGCAGTTTTAAACTGATTTTTACAGCGGTGTTTGAATCTTCCAACAACGAACCCTTTTAGGGTGTTTCAGTATCACCTGGTGGTATTTGTGAATCACGCTCAAAGCGGTAGGAATTACTTCTTTTTTGACCAGTCAGCATTTGGAAATGCAGTCTGCATCAGCAACGAGCATTCACAAATATTGATATTTATGACAGCTGTTTTGAATGCAAATTGACAAGTTTAAGACAAAAGAGACAGATTAGAAACACTGTAATCTCTGGCCGTTGATAACCTAAAGAAATGAAATGTTTGAGGTTTATTAAAGGACTATTTAAAGCACATTAAAGGAGATATACTGACGTGACTCTTTTAAAAATACAAACCAAAGTTAAATTACATGATCACCTCCCCCTCTGAAGTTTCCCCCATAATTTAACTAAATTATTAATAATTTTCATTTTCAAAGCACACTGTTAAGACTTTTCAGTATGTTTTTTTCACTTGAAAACTAATTATTTCAAAGACTGGATTATGTGTATATTACATAACAGAAGTGATTCAGTCTAAATGTCTGTTGCTTTCTTTCTTTTTACCTAATTTCATGTTAACACTTAAAAAAAAACTAAATACTGAGTACTAGAGAGAACAGAAAAAAAGTTTCTACTGGCAAGCAAACTGCCAGAGAACGAAAGAAAAGAAAAAAAGGACGATACAAATACGTGAGTCATAACAGACAGAAAACATCTGGGACACAAAACTAAAACTGAAACTAAACACATCTTGGAGCAGAACAATCATACAATGTAAAAGAAAACAGAAGATAAAAAAAAAAGTAGAAGAAAAAGTTGAAATAAAAGGAAATAATGCAAAAAAAACCACATATGTGACACGACTACTGATAATTCATTACTGAATAAAATCAGTTTGTGAGATGTGAAAAAACAAAACAAAAAAAACAAAAAACAACAAAACTAATCCATCTGATTTTCTCATCATCCTTGATAGTTGTGGAGTTTTACTACAGCAATCAACTCTCACAGATTTACTCAGTTCCTTTATTTCCCCTCCATCTCCATATCAATAGCAGCAGGATAAGACTGGCAGGCACTCTTTTACACACGCACGCACGCGCACGCACACGCACGCACACACACACACACACACACACTCTTTCTTCCCCTCATTTTATTTATCCAAACTCACAAGCCTGGTCTTTTCTTTTCTCGTTTTTTTTCTCAACACACACAAATATAGTGTTTAGTCATGACTAAAAACAAACATTTCTACATCCTTCTATATCGTAACGTCCCACTGGAGTCCATTTTCCGTTGATACTGAACCACCCAATATTTTCAAGTGACATGTTTTTAAACGGCTTCAAAAAGCAGCCCTGCATTGACAACAAATCATGGAGGAGAAGGTAACGGTGCACAAAACCCTTCTATTTTGTCTTGGCTTATATAGCAACAATAGTTTGATTGGACGAAACCATGTGACAGCAGCCAGTAAACAAGAAATGAGAGCGCTCACAGTCAGAACGGCGGGTTGAAGGTTTGTAAGATGAACGAGTGACTCACTTGGCCAGTTCTGTGCATTTGTTTTGGCTTGTCTGCCATTAAAAGGATCTTAATTAACCAAAAATATGTTCCATTATGTTGTATAAACATAAAAATACTAAAGCTAAAAACTAAAAATGTTGACTGAAGCTATGTTTTCGAAACGACAGACAGACAGACAGACAGACAGACAGACAGACAGACAGACAGACAGACAGACAGACAGACAGACAGACAGACAGACAGACAGACAGACAGACAGACAGACAGACAGAAAGAAAGAAAGAAAGAAAGAAAGAAAGAAAGAAAGAAAGAAAGAAAGAAAGAAAGAAAGAAAGAAAGAAAGAAAGAAAGAAAGAAAGAAAGAAAGAAAGAAAGAAAGAAAGAAAGAAAGAAAGAAGTGGGCAATACTAAATACCCCCTAATGCCTCCATAGGATTTAAGGGAGCATGTTGCAGCCAGGATCTGATAATCATCAGCTTTAAATCAACTGATCATTTGCAGCTGCACAGACGTTTCAAGACTCTATACATGCATATACATATATGTACATGTATATAATCAGATTTTTATGCTTTATATACATGTACAAACATGAAAAGACTGGGTTAAAAGGGGAGACACCAACCGAAGCACATGACTATTCTCAAACGGTAAACAATTAATTACCTGAAATGTATATAAAAAAAAAAAGAAACGGGCCAAGAAGCAGCACAATGTACAGCATTTGTAAAGAAATGATGGCCGTCTCTGTGCGAATGCACGTGGCTGCATGTGCATCAGGATGTTGCATTGTACACAATTTTCCTCCACGTGAGTAGCAGCCGTTGCCATGGATATACAAATGAAACTAAATTCCACAGGCTTACTCATGCAGCTGTGCAGTGGAATATAGTGACGCTCCTTCGCACGCACGTGGTGCAATCGTGGTTAGATGTTTTTCCAGTAGATGTATTGTTGAGATATACTCATGTATAGGCCCAAATAAAAACGTACACTTTGTTTCCACTGTTTTCTCCGTGCTCATGTGAGACCTCTGGAAGACCAGTAATAATCCAACACAATGTTCGCAATTGTAGCATTGCAATCCAGTCGTAAACAGATGCAGTTCCTGGTGTTGAACACCAGGGGGCGTGTTCCATATTTTATACGAACTGACGGAAAGGCAAGTGGAAATTGGGTCCAAATCTGTGATCCTTGATCTAGATGCATGTTTGAGAAGGATGGATTGTACATATGTAAAGATTCTGTGTTTGGTATTTCAGAAAATCGGCATAGCTTTTCCCCGTATCTCTCGCTGTCACACACACGCAGAACCATAAATAAGGTGTCTAGACAGCTCAGCCGAGGTCCTGCCTTCTGGTGTGGTCAAACATACAAATCAACAGAATGACAAAAGAGAAGAGGGGGAGTGAAGCGCCTTGATAAATATGCATGATCTGTGCAATCCTTGAGGAAGGACTGATTCATCTGATCACAGTGCTTCGCTGGACCGCTGTTGTACACAAACTCTCACGCACACATACGGATATATTTATACACAAAACTGAAGGTGTTCACATCAGTCACATGCACAATAGGAGCCAATTCTTCTCCCATTGGCTTTCTGTCAATATTCCTTTCCTATTTCCATTTCATCCATCTTTCTAATTTTTCCAACTTTACTTTCAAACAATAATTTGCCAAGGACAACAGCTTGCAAATGTAAGAAGCAAGAAACTACAAGTCTCTTAAAGCTGGTTAGAACTTTGAAGTAAATGCAAAGTCGTGGCTTTCTCAGATGAACATAATAAGTTTGAAATTTGTGGTTTTACAACATGTCAGCAGTTATTGTTGTCGGTGGGCTAAAGGGGGTAAACCTTTGTTTTTAATATTTTACAAAAAAAAAAAAAAAACAAGTTAAATAATTAGAGGAAAGACCTTTGCAGTCAGTATGAGTAGCTGAGCATGCATGCAACGATTTAAATCCATCTGTTCATGAACTCTAGGAAACACACACCGGAGTCTGGGTAGCCCAACGTGCTCATTGTTATTCTGCTCACAGTCGTGGTCACAGGCAGGGCCAGGCAGGAGTCCGGACACACACACACACACACACACACACACACACACACACACACACACACACACACACACACACACACACACACACACACACACACACACACACACACACACACACACACACACACACACACAGCAGCAGCAGCAGCAGCAGCAGCAGCACTGTGAGGGGACACAGTGGGGGTGCATGTTGACACATTACAAATGCTAAATACCATACAAGATTAAGAAATACAAAAGTGCCTGTGATTTGCATACATACAATTGCACATACTGCTACACACACACACACACACACACACACACACACGCGCACACACAGACACACACACTCATTCCATCAGTGGTAGAGAAACATCTGCCACCGACAGACTTCGCTCATAGAACAGAGGACTGGCTGACCTGTGAAAACTACAGGCCGGTTTGCACCGGAGTTTGCAGCTACCCTGAACCCTGCATCACGGAGAACCTCTGCGGCGTTACAGCACCAGAACGTTTACTTTAAGCTTTCTGTACAGTCAAAGTCTATCTGACATCGGACATCTTCAACTTGTCTTTAGCATTCATTTCACAGTTGAGGCTGTTTTACCTCAACTTTCCACCAGAGGTCACGGCACAAATGTTACGTTAGCAGCGGCTCTTCAAGTTCCCAACAGTAACGGTAGGGTGAGTAGAGTAAAACAGGAGAAACTGTTCTTCTTTCCCACAAATCCACACTTTATTCACAATGAAATAAATCTGAAATCATGAAGATTCAAAGAGAGCATAAACATTTCGGACCATGTCAAAACTGTACCTGAGCATGAGAGCAGTGTCTTGTTGAATTCAGATGCACGTCGCAGCTGCCGGAGGCCCCAGACTACAAAGTGAGACCTCAGTGTACAATATCTGACGCAAAAATAATATAAAATATCTGTCCTCATTTTTAGCAAACTACATGAGAAAAGGTATTATTTCACTCACTTGAATATACGTCCTACGTATGCCAACTGTTGATATGAAAGGGTTTTTATTGCAAACATGTGAGTTTATCGTCATAAATTCTGTGTCTGAGGTGTATGATGTTGGAAATCATTTTTATTTATGTTTTCATGGATTCCCGACATTGTGTTTATTTATTTTGCTCACAGTTATTATTGTTAACACAAACTAAGACTAAAACTGAAACTAAAAGTGAAAAAATAATCATGTAAACTTAAACAAAAACTAAAGATCTACATCAAATTGAAACTAAATAAAAACTATATAAACTAAATATAAACTGAAATGCAATGCAAAGCTACCTGAAATGAAATAGAATTGCAGGTAAATAAACTTTGTTTTCATTTTAGTTCAGTGCCTTATTTAAAAAAAAAATTTTAATGCTTGTGGCTTCCTTTTTCTAATTATTTCTTGTTTTCTAATTCTAATTACTGAAAATAAAGAATAAAGGACTTTTGTACTGTATGGCATTGTTGATAGGATTATTTCATCAATGTCTGAAAGTAAAACTAAAACTAACATGGAATTAAAACTAAACTAAAACTAACCAATTTGTAAACTACTGACGCACTCATTTAACTAAAACTAAACTGAAATAATCAAACAAACACAAAAATAAATAAAAACTACTAAAAGAATTGAAAACCATCCCACCTCCGGCTCCGATGGCCCTGATATGTTCTAATACAGCTCAGTCAGCCGCTGCAAAATGTCTGTTTGCCAGCTTGATGAACTTTGCTTGCTCAACCTGCATTTGAACTTTAGAGTCCTAAATCCCGCTTGTTTTGTTTGTTACTATACAACAGATTGCCCCAGATTAACTCGAAGGGTCTGAACTCCCCGTTTACACTAGAACATTACAAAATAGTGGTTCCCAGTTCCCACGTTCTGAGTTTTGAGGTAGAAGGTTAACGAGTCCATTGATAAGAGACTTCCTCCCTCCAACAGAAGCTCCTGAGCAGAATGAAACGGACAGTTCAGGCTTTTCCTCCATCGTTACGATTACTATGCAAAACCCTTGCATGATGTCTGCACAACATCTCAGACAGAGCTGACCAGTCACAGCAAATGTAACCTATAAAAAACGGCCCTTAAAGATACATAAGCTCAGATGCAGTATTCGGTATATTTTCGGTAGTCAGAACTGACTAGAAACTCAAAGTTTCTCACATATTACAACCTTTTCACTTTGTATAGGGCTCAAAACCTTTTATCGACTGCAGAGTTCAGATTGGCGGGTTTACTGTGACGTCACAGACCCGGACGACAATAATCCAACCTCCCCATCTTCGTCTCTCCGTCTAAACTCCCATCGTGGAGCATTTGCTGCTCCTCAGAGGGAAGTACTAGGACTTGGGCGGTTCACTCCACTTCACCGGCTGTTAGGAACAAAGCTGAAAAGATGGTTGAAAAGTCTGCTGTTGCATGGTCTCACTCCGTTTTCGACCGAGGCATAACAGACATTTCATTAATACCTCGGAAACTTGTGTCATATTTTTCAAAAAGGGCATAATGTCACCGGTAAAGTTAAAGGGGAACATGAGATCACTTATGAACCACTTTTGTCTCTGTTTGAGAGCATATCTGCGAGGGTCTGAAGTCGATGCAGAATAAAAGCAATCTTGGTACTTTGGGGCTGAAAACTTTTGCAGGGTGCTGTGACATTACAGAGCCCGACTAATTATTGCCGTTTCCCAGTTCAGACTGTACATTTAAACATGTTTCAGGATCTCTAATCTCAAGTGAAAAGTATTAAAAAAGCCTAGTTGTTGAAAAGGGAGCTGTTGTATCTCTCATTATGTATTTTAAATCAGATGTGCCACTGACATTTCATTTAGACCCCATTAAATTGTGTTGACTTGTTTTACTCTACTTTAAAGCTTTTTATATTTGCAGAAAATCCTCAATTTAAAAATTACAAATAACTAAACATTAATACAGGTAAATAAAAAAAAATTGACCCAGAAATGAAGCCCAGCTGAAATATTATAAAAAACAACATGAAACTAAAATGTAATTGTGTGATGATTTAGTTTGCAGAAACAGTCAATATCATTTTTTGAGGTTCATTCAAACCTGCTGCAAAAATCCAAAAAGATGCCACGAAAACAAGCGGACAGTAAAAATAAGCAGGTGCACGTCGTCGGTTACGTGCAGTATCAACAGTTCCTGGTGGTGATTACAGGACCGTGCATGACGACGGACGACATTGTATGTGTAAAACATACATACTTACTGGGAGAGGGTCGTTTACTCAAAGACTACAAGTGTGTAATACACCAAAACACCCTGAGCAAGTGTCTGCAGCTGCCTCCGAGCACAAACAAGCCGGTCTGAACATGCCAGCGCTCACACAAACACATACGAGGGCACACAGCCTGGTCTTCATCAGGCAGTGCTGGCATCGTGCCCTGAGACGCCGGCACTCATCACGGGCACAAAGGAGGGAACACAGACGGAAGAAAGCAAGACAAAACAAAGGAGGAGAGGGGACAAAATAAGCAGAGAAGAGAAAGGCTGCGGCAGATGTGGAGACAGCAGAAAAGTACAGCAGGCTGATAAATAAATCTAAAACAAAAAGAAAGCGTACCTTCTATTTGATTCACGGCGCACTGGGAGAGCAGGAGTGATGCTTGCTACAGGGTCCACCTGCCTGCCTGGATCTTCGTGCGTCTGTGTGGCATCTGTACCTCTGTACGTCTGATGTCTCATCATATCTAATGTACCGGATGTCTTCTCACATCTAAATCTGCCGTTTGCCTGTTATGTTTGTGCATCTGTATGTATGAAGACGTAGCTTCTGTGTTTCTCTTTCTGGCCATCCGGATCTGGCTTTGACAGTCTGTGTTGATCTTTCCCAATATCAAAGCTCTTTTTTGTTCTCTATCATTGCTTACAGTCTGCAGCAAACTCCCCTCGCAGAAATACTCCCAATAAAGCACAGACGGGTACTATTTAAGGAAATACAATTTTCAGTAGAAAATAATGCTACTTGAAGCAGGGAGGGAAGTTTAGGGGCTACTGTGGAGGACACACAGCATGCAAACAGCCAACGGGAGAGGATACATTTGTCTTTTAATATTGTCCCAAGTGTCCTTGCATCCCTCTGTCAAAGGTTTGGATCCAAGCCAAGCTGGGCATCCTACAGCAACAAGATTTTTGCCTGTTCAGTCCCAGCATGCTTTGGCACAACGCTGAGCGAGTGCTCGCACAGCAGCAAAGACACAAAGGGAGAAGAGGGAACGACAGAGACGCTGGATCTCTGCCACGTCTTACTTGTGGGGAGTTAATGAGGCAAGAAAAGCTTGGGTAAACTCAAATTATTAACATATATGCATACAAAGCATAGAGGGCACAATGAGTCGTACCAGCACAGACAACACAAAAGCACAACAGACACCAACCTGTCTGAAAGCAGACTGTCTTTGTCCTGATTAAACTGCTGTTTTTGAGCCTCGATTGAAATGTAATTGAAGCAGGACGTCCGTGCAGAAAAATGGTGAAGAAAAAGAACACATGTGGTGCTGGGAGTGATAATTCTTACCTGTAGTCTAGGTGTATCAGATTTGGATGGGATAGTGCTGCTCGACTTGGTCTCTGAATCAGATACTAGGGAAGGGTGTTTAAATGGGAAGCTAACATAATGTTTAAAGACAAAAGAGATCACATGACCTCAGCAAAAAAATAAATAAATCTAAAAACAATCAAAGATGGAGTGAAAGTAATATTAGCCTTGCGCAGACTTGGTTTGAAGGATTGGGAGTAGCAATACCACTCGTGACCACACGGGGACAGCATATCACCAGAAAGTTCACGTCAGCCATTGACTGTATAAAAAGAACTGGACAAGTCCCAACGTGATGAGCACTTTTAAAGTCTCTTTCTTTTTGACAGGTTGTAAAAGGGCGGAATGAGCAGATCTGGAAACTAACTGGAACACGCCTTATTTAAGTTTGCTCACTTTAGTTGGGCTGGATTAGCTTATGCTAACCTATAATGCTCATTAATTACTCTGTATTCAATGTGATTAAACCTGTTCCAGCAACCTCATTTCAAGTGTTGTGACTTACATGACATCGTGCCAGAGGAACTACGGAGCTGTACAGCACTACAATAAAAAATGTATTCTCCTTCAAATATAAATGACCATGCTCCGTTAGGTCTTCATCCACACCTCAGAAGCTACTCTCGGAAGACTTTGACCTGGAAGAACTAGAAGAAACTGATGCAGAACAATTCAGAGAAGAAAATAAAAATGTAAGCATAAAGAACATACTAAAAGTACAGAGCTGTATTTCCGTCCTAGATGCCAGTTGAGGAACTGCCGCTTTTCTTACCTCTACACTGGACTCAACCTAGACATTGGAAGGTGCTGGTGGAGGTCACAATGAAGTCCATGGATAACGGGACAAAATGGGATCGTTACACGTGCCGGTCGTACCCGCTCGTTATTATCGCATTATTGTGAGTGGCTCGTTTGTCAACACAGCAGAACCACTTCTGCCCACCAGTGGTCAGAAGTGGTACGGCAACATTGAGTGGCTGTAAAGCTCAGTTTTCTATTAACATTTTTAAGTTTTAGGTAACAAAGTTGCATAAAAATTCTGAAAGGAGTTTTCAGACAGCAACCCAAGAAGAACGCTGCATTTGGAGGCAACAGACAACATAGTTGTAAACTTTGGCTTGCTGTTCATTCATTTATATCTGAATATTACAAGAATGTTTCAATTTGCCAAAAAAAAAAAAAGTACATAAATTTCACAAAACCTTAATTGTACTCTTGAGTTTTCAAACAACTAAATAGTTCATTTAAGTGTTTTTTTTTAATTTAATGTTATGAAACCATTAATTCCTTAAAAAAAATCAAAGAGGGCGATAATCGATGTAAAACTAAAGACTTCAAGGCAAATTAAACAGAACAAAGACTGAATAGTATTTTTGACACAAAAGGAGGATTTGGTCATTCATACCGATGACCATACCAAAATAAAATGAACACAAAAAGAAAATAAAAATGCAACATGATCTGTATGATTATTTTTTTAATTTTCATCAAAAACAGGAAGTGCTACATTTTCGCTTGTTAAATTATAATTTATCCATACAGCTGTTTTTTTTTTTTTTTTTTTTTTACACATTCACAAAATTAAAAAGAAAAACAAAACAACACAGAGGTTGAAATCATAAATTTTCATTGTAGCAATGTTGAATTAATTACTTTCTTTCAAATAAATCTTATAACGCACCCCTGTGCGAGGAAAATCAGATACCTGACTCTCTAGTCAGCGTCAGACGACCTTCATGCGACTTGTAACGTTGCAGGTTAGTTTGGTGTAAACCTTTGTTTCTAGCAGCTGTGAGCAAGTCGCCAACGTGCAAAATCTTTTCAACTTAAAACAACTCATCTTGGCATTAGTTGTCATTTACAATCGTTTTCATTTTCTAAAGTGCTTTTCCTTTACAATTCTGGATGGGTCATACGAGATATGGCACATCTTCACGTGATACAAGACGCATCATGGGAAAAACTAAAATAATGATTAAATATATCCAGGCACAGTTTGGTCAGAGAAAGGAGAAACATTCTGCAAGTACATTTGTTTTTGTTTCCTCGCAGAGAAGAGAAGTGTGCCGGCCCACTTCTTCCTCTTTCACCTGTTGCCTGCCTCTGCCCCGTTTTCCTCCTCCGCTCCATCTCTACAGCTCTTTGATTTCTTATTTTGGTGTTTTCGTTTGTCTCCGTCCTGCAGCTCCGGGACGGCGTGTCTTTTCTCGTTCTTGTGCTGTTTTTCCTTCTCCCTCTTGTCTTTGGCGTTGTCGTGGTTTGCTGATGAGCGAGCGCTGCTGTTGGGTCTCTGTCTCCCCTCCACTTTATCAGCTCTGTCCTCCCTCCGGCTCCCTCCATCTCGTTTAGATGCCACCTCCTGATGTTCTGGCTCTCTTTTACCTTCTTTCACTGTTTTAAGTATCTTTTCGGGTTTACGTTCTCCTTTCTCTACCCTGCTCTCATTTCTACTTTTGCTTTGCCTTATTTCCCAGTCAGGAGAGCCGCGCTGGAGGCCGCCAAAGGATTCACTAAAAAGTGGGTCTCTGTCCTTCCTGTGGTTGCAAGACTGGGGATGTGGGGAGTGGTGGGCCCTTGCAGGTTTGTACCTGTCTCTGTAGTCCACTGATGGACCTTGGTTACCGTAGTGGCGGATACGGTCATTGTCTTTACTTTTCGAGTCCAGAAACATTACGTCTCTGTGTGTTTTGGATGCATTTTGATCAGGCAGGTTGTTAAGATTGCTCATCGAGCTGCTTCCCCTGCCTCTGACGCTAGAGGAGCTCTTGCTGCTGCACTCGCCACCCCTCCGCTGCCAGTGTCTCCTCTCCGTCTCTTGTGCTATAAAGACAGTGGAGGTGTGAGAGTAGGAAGGGGCATTTCTCCTTTGGACAGAGGTCATTTTGTTGCGCTCCCAGTCTCTTCTTCTTCCTTCCTCCCTTGTTTCTTGTTTTGACCTTTTACTGTCTTTTTGCCTCTCACCGTCTCTTCTCTCTCGGTCCCTCTGCCTCTCTGTCCTCATCTCTCTGTTCCTGTCTACAGACACATTGCTGTCAGGTCTATCCCGGCCACTAGAGGGAGTCACAGCCGACTGTGTCCACGGTGAAGTGTAGTTTCTCTGTTTCTCTTTGTCTCTTCCTCTCTCTGTCAGTTTCTCCCGGTCTGTCTCACCCTCCGCTGACCTTGGTCGGTGTTCTTCATTGTCTTTCAGTATTTCATTACTGGTCAGTGGCTCTGATGGATGAGCTGCAGCCACAGTGTGAGTGTCAGCTTTAACCCTGATTCCTTCTCCATCCTGCTCTTCATTATTCTCCCATTTGGATTGAGACTCCTGAGACAGGGAGGTAAAATGAAACTTACATCATATGCTTGTTGTGCAAAACATCTGCAGGCTCATGAAAAGGAAATTACACAAGAAAATCACGGTAAGAAAAATCATAGATCAAACGAGTATTATTGCATGCGTTTTGTAAGGTGTTAGGGGAGATAAACGGGGTAAGCAGCAATAGGATAGTTTTTCCCAAAACCTTAACAATAGTCCCAGATCTTAATCATTTGGTTGGGTTGATGGCTTGTTTATAGTTTGTTAGTAAAGTCTGAGAAAAAACTGTGACTCCCTAACCCTTTGCTGGTTATCATCAGGTGTGGCATCCACTAAACAGCTTCCTTGCACTGTGAAAATTAAGATAATGAATGCTGACAGAGTAGAAAGAAGTGAAAAAATAAAACAAAAACATTCAATGTATTTCTGCTCAGTTTATAAGTTTGTTTTTTTTGTTGCTGCCAGTGGCATTTTTAGAATATAACAGTGGCGAGGAAAGATTTTATTCACTAAAACAAAAGCAAATTGTGAGGCAACAATCCTCCACAACGGGAAAATGATCCTGGACACAAAATCCAAACTGGACCATCTTAAGACACGGGAGTCATGAGTGGGAGTCTGGGACCGTTTTACAGGGCTCCAAATGTCCTGCCCGTCTCCGTTACAAGGAAACGCTTCACAATAAAACACTTTCAGGAACTTATACATAATAACAATGATTCAAAAGACATGACTGTTGTGGGTGAGGTACTCAGCATGGCCCTGAAACACTGCTGGGTGGGGGGTGCTGTTGACTTGCTCATCTCTTCTCATCACAGTGCCTGCATACAGGAAACTCAGACACAGCAGCCATCCCAGCTCCTTTAATGTCGACTGCATCCTTACAGCTCCTGGTGGTCTTTTTTTAACCACCCTTCTTCTTGTACTCCTCTATCTGTTGGTGGTTGTGCAGAAGTGGTTCACTACTGCCACCATGTGGCCACCGTGTGGTATGGACAGGCTGTGAATTCTCACAGCATGCATCAATTTAAACTGCATCACCTTTAGGAAAGCAGTGCTTCATTGAGTTAAAGTCGAGCAGGAAATATTTTGACCACACCTAAACATTTGCATACAACTGTATGATAAATCCACGTCCATCACCTGCTCCAACAGAAACATACCTGTTTGAGAACCAGATCATTCTGGATTTCTTCACCACGGTCCTGAATGTTTTCCTTGTGAGTTTCCACCTGCGTCTGCTTCTCATGACCCTCTTCAGCGGCGCAGTCGCCCACCATGGAGCCACAACTGTATTAATCATAAACACATAAACGCCAACTCCAATAGCCTGTCCAAAACAGAGTTTTAACAGGAACATATTCCTGAACTCTTGTTAAGAACGACAAAAACGAACGGCCAATTAACCGATTTGTCAGGAGTCCAAAAAAAAAAAAAAAAAAAGAAAGAAAACTTCTGACCTGCTATCATCTGGTATGTTGCTGGATCCATCGTGGTGGCTCCTGCTTTCTCTCCTCGGTGAGCTGGACCTCGCTGAACCATCCTCCTCCCTCTGCTGGTCATCTCCATTTCCTCTGCATGGGCTCCCCTCCTCTGCTCTCTGCTCCTGGGACGTCAGGACCCACCTGTCCATCTCTTCTCTGCATTCACCTCTTACTCTCTCTGCTTCTTCTTTTCCCATCCCTCCTTCCTCTTTCCCTACTGCATGAACTCCATGCCAAAGGTCCTCCTCCTCTGCAGATCTTTTCTCACCATCTTTCTCATCATCTTCATCCACAGCATTTTTCTCCCACTCCTCCTCCTGGTCATCTCTGCAGGTAACTTGGTGCCACATCCGTCTTTCTCCTTGTTCGTCTGGTTTTATTTTATTGCCAGTTATGTTTTCCTGGCTGGATTCCCCTTTTTCATTTAATTCAGTTTCTGTTTTGTCTCCGTTACAGCTCTCCTCGTTCACTCCAGTCTGACTTGTGGTTTCCTGTGAACAGATCTCAGTTTGAGACGAGTTCTCTTCATCAGTTTTCTCCTCCTTCCTTTTCCCATCCAGATTGATGTTAATGCTTATCTTTTTGTGAGCCATCACCTTTATCCCTCCCTCCCAGATGTCCTTCTCTGTCAAAGACCATTTCCTCTCCCTTTTCTCTTCTGTATTTTGCTTCTTTCTGCTGAACAACTTGGGAGGCTCCCGTTCACGGTTTCCAGGTTCCTCTGAAGTCTCAGCTTTTTGAGGTTTAACAGCCAGACTGCCGTCTCTCCCTTTTCTATCTGCATCTGCTCCTTTTCTTTTGTTCTCCAGTAGTGAGTCAGGATCTTTGCTGCTGCCGGGGCGATCTTCTCTACGTCTATCTGTCCTTCCTGGCTGCTTACTGTGCTTTATTTTGTGTTTTCGCCTCAAGTCTTGCATAGAATCTGAATCCTCACCTCTCCTCCGCCCTTGCTCTCTTTCCAAAAATGTTTCCTTTTTGGGTTTTTTTTCATAGTCTTGGTCTAAAGGATGATCTAGTCTGAGGGAAGGCTGGACTGGCTCTAAGGCATCGCTGGCAGTTGCTGTGCAGCGAAGATCAGTGTCATCCTTGCGGGCGTTGGGTTCAGTGTTGAGACTCTTCCTCCCCTTTCTGCTGTCCTCTGTACAATCACCTGAATCAGAGGAGAAAGAATCCTCCACTTTTCCTCTCTCAAGTTTCTTTGTCCTTTTTTGCGCATGTTTCATGGCGCTGTTAACATTTTGAAGTATTACTTTATTGTTGTCCGTTTTTCGTTCTTGCAGAGCGGCTCTGTCTTTTGATCTCGAGGAGCGCCCATTGCTGGATGAGTGAGAGGGAGGAGAATGGCAGCTGTCACTTAAGGAGTGAGATGCTGATGAGTGACTGTCACTTGAGGACTTATAAGAAGGGGAACGACTGTCACAGGACGACTCGGATGAAGGGGAGCAGTCTTTCACGCTGCCCGTCATCCATCTACCTGGCGGTGGGTAGCGAGGGTCCTGAGGATAAGGAGACGGCGGAAGAGGCAACTGGTGGAAGTGGGTGATGTAGCTGCTGAAATACTTCTCATACCATTCTTGGTACTCCTTCGTCCACTGCAAGTAGCGTTGTCTGTCCAGCTCCAGGCTGCTCATATCATTTGTATGTTGGGAATTTGTTGAGCCTCCTGCTTCTTTTCCTGACTTTTCTTTTCCCCTCTTTGCGCTGCGGCTCCTCGAGGCTGACCTCTTGCTATGATGACGGCTCTTCTGGTGGTCTGAAGATGAATTTGATCTGGATTCGTAGCCGCCTCGAGATGAAGAAGATGAGGACGGCGTAGGGGAGCGAGGGCGCTTGTAGCCGTACCTATGAGAAATGGAGGAATGAAAGCGGCTCCGGTAGTCTCTGTTACTGGAGTATGAGGAGCGAGGTCTGCAAGAAAGAAAAAAAAGAAAAAAAAAAAAGAGGAAAAAGAAAACAGGATTCAGGAAATGTTTTATGGATCAGGACACACACACACACACACACACACACACACACACACACACACACACACACACACACACACACACACACACACACACACACACACACACACACACACACACACACACACACACAGAGAGTAAAAATACCTTGATCTGGACCTGGAACGAGATCCAGAGCGACTAGTTGAACGAGAGTACGAGCGAGAAGGTTTGGATTTGGAGGACTTGGCATGGGATGAACATCTGTGAGGTGACCTGAGACAGAAGAAAGGGAAACATCTGAGGATGTGTGCAATTTTAATTAAAACCGATGATTTGATCCTGAAGATCAAGAGTAAAGCAAACTGCAGTTTCTTTTTTCTTCCAAGAAATAAAAGGAGTCCAGGTGCCTTCTAATTGAGGTCTTTAGGATTTAAATGACCTGGATGTCTGGTAATCTACACCAGCAGCTGATGAAGAAGATCATCACTATACTTCTTCTGCACTCCATTTGAACACACACAAGATTTTGATCACAATGATATGGTCATTAAAGCATAAATTAGTTAAAATACTGAGGCAGATGTACTAAAATAAGCAAATTAGTAGACAGTTGCATATCATACATAGCTGTGATGGGACTGTCCCATTCTGAGAGCAAGATTTTACAGACAGATGTGTAACATGCTGCTGAGGATGGACTGAATGGTGGATGCATAGAACTGCACCATCATCTCAGTCGCAGTTTGAGGGACCTCTGCTGCCGCAGGAAGAACTTCCTCTGCTGAGACTTGAAGTAGGGTCGAGACAGCTTTTTAAATAACAATAGCAATAATATACTGAAACCACTTTTTTTCTTTTGTTTTATTTGTGAAGGGCTTTCTGAATTAAAGTATCAGTAGTTATAGTATTACTGAGGATTAATATGACTGTAAAATGTTCTCAAATTTATATGCAATCAATATAAATGAATAGAAATGCTCCATTTGTAGATACTGGAATGTATGAAACTATACAACCTCAACAGGACACTGAGCCTTTATCAAGAGCTGGATGGGACTGTAGAAGACTAGTCTAGAGGCAGATGAAAATCCAGTTGCACAAATCACGACCAAGTGAAGCAAAAACCAAAGAACATCACAACAGAGTGGCTACAGATGCAGAAGTGGAGCAAAGATCAGCCATGCTCAGTAATACTATAACTACTGTACAGAATCTAATTGATATAGTCACTTAGAAAACCCTTAACTAATGAATAAAAAGGAAATAGAGGTTTTAAATTTATTTTTGCAGTTTTTCTTTGAAAAACTGTATCAACCACATTTTAAGTAATACTCCCATTTCTGATTATGACCAAAGGGGAAACTCCAGTTTAAAAAACTGAATCCAATGCATTTACAATCCTAATGGATCACTGAATTACACACTCCAACAGAAGATGTTGCCTAGCAACAGGTTGATGTAACATTCCCTCATTAATGTACCTATGACACAACAAAGATAAAGAATATATAACAGCGGAACACAGAATTCCCCTCCAGAGTTCTTGGCAAAACACATCTGAGCAGACCACTTAGACACTTGTCAGCACTTTGAGAGAAAGTTATTGAAAAGTAAGAAATATAAGTGACCGATACATTTACACAACAAGGAGAAACTGCAGGAACGCCGACATAATGCCGAATAAACATAATCTCTCCGACTTACCAACCAACTCTGAAAGATTTTGCAGCAGTGGCAGCAGAAACTCCTCCGACGTGTCAGAGGTGCAGAAACAGCACAGATACCAGCTGCTTGCCCTCAAACGTGGACTCTCAAATTTAAGAGATAATGATTTTGACGAGGATGTTTCCATGAAACAAGTCAACAATGAAACATCTCAGAAGAGACACACAGGTGGCACCACGACCCAAACTCTGCAGATGAAAGACATCAGCAAGAGTATAATTTCTGCCGACTGTCATCAAATCCCATATTCACTTCCTTACGGTGACGCCTCTGGTCTGTGGGCCCTGCGGAGACGTCACAGGTATGAGCTGCTCGCTCGCCACAGAGGAATCTCCCTGTCAATCAACCAGAAGGAAGATGATCTCAAGGAGAAAGTTGATGATAGTTCTTGTCAGCATGACCCCTTGGAGGATTTAATGGTGAACATGTTCAGCAAGATGGTCATCAACACAATACAACAAAGAAAGACGAGGTCCATCTCCAGCAAGGATTCTTCTGGACTGTGGGCTCGTCGTAGAAATGGCAGGTATAAGCTGCTTGCTCACTACAGAGGAATCTCTGAGTCCGTCAAAGAGCAAATAAAGAATAAAAGCAGCGCCACCGAGGAACCTGCAACATGTAGGAAACTCATAATTCGCCGCTGCGGCAATAACCAAGGCCCGATGCCACAGAGGCATCCTTCTGGTTTGTGGGAACTGCGTGGATCTCGCTGGGAACAGAAATATGATAAAATAGCAGATGACAGCAACAGGACTGTCACAACTAAACAAAGAGGACAGGAAAAACAACAACTTGAAAACAAAATGTCCAATGAGACGCAGAAGACCTCCAATGTCTGCCATCAAAAAAACAGAAGATGGCTTTCGAGACCTGGTCCACGTGGGAACAAGCAATGGACAAGACCTGCCACCGCTGGAGACCCAGAGGGGAACAGCTGGGGAAGAACTCAGCGCCCTCACAGAAACCCAGGCTCATTCGCGCACAGGTTTTCCTCTAGTAGGTGGGGACAGCGTGGACCTCGCTGGAGGAAAAACAATAACCACATGGGACCCACCAACTATCAGATGGGCCCTTTCAAAGAAAACGACCAAATGAATGTGACCCACCAGAGATTCAACGCCCCACAGCACATAAACAGGGGGTCAAACCAACAAAAAGACTTCCCCCAGACACGGAGTTTGAGAACGCACCCCAGACATCCAGTCCATCCTCGGTACAACAGATGGAACTACGGAGGTGCTGGTCAACGTAGATTTCCACGTACAAACTCCTACCGAGTCGCCACTGAAGCAGGGAATCCGACTCCACAAACCCAACGCAACATTATCTGCCACTGCGACGAAAACCTCAACAACAGGAGATACCGGCCATGGAGGGGAAGACAACATCATCCCCAAGAGCAGATATTAATAACTATAAAAAATAATGTTGCAAAATAAAAAGCAAAAATGTGAAATGAAATATCAACTGTCTCTCTCTTAAATTCTAGCTTCTATGAACAGAAGAGAAAATACAGGGTGGAAAACAGGACTTTTATGTTGAATCTCTGTTGTAATTTTGATTGACGAATTTTACAAACATTTCATAAAAAAAAAAAAAAAATTATATATATATATGTATGAGGTGAATGTAAGTGAAAATGGGAAATTTAAATTTTTCTTTTAAAACATAAATTCTCATTTGATGAAATCAAAACAACTGCATGACATTTCCAGCTCTTGTAAGAAGCAGAGCCGCTGAAAGGTGTCAAATTTGTTTGTTTAGTAAAGGTTTTTTAGATGATGATGATAGATTTATACATATTTACTTCATTGATCCTAACAGGGACATTCTAGCAGCAAAGGTACACGATGTACATAAAAGTATGAAAACTATAATATAACACACAGTATAAGACTCTAAAAAAATACAGGGTACAAGGATAACCTGTCTATAAAAACTATACAAAATCACAAACTTCCTATCAATATGTGCAAAAAGTGCAATTCTAAATGAAATAGAACAATAATAATATAAAGATACAGAGGTCAAGGTTGTTCTCTGTCAGACAGAGCTGAGTTGTCGTACAGTGTGATGTCCTGAGGGAGGAAGGAGTTCCTGTGGCGTCACTACGACAACGGAGCTGCAGCAGTCTGGTTGCAGCCTTGTGTACAGACATTTCCTCTGAGTCAATACACCTGTCAGTGGTATTATGTAAATGTTCTGCACTTTCACGCTGTCTTTAAACTCTTCAGTGGTTGCACTTGACATTGTGCTGCTCTCTTGTGCGTTCACATAAACAATCATACACAATTTATTACTTAATGTACAACAAAAAGGAAAAAGTAAAGCTAAGCAGCGTCGATGGGGCTCTTGAACCTATGGCCACCAATGTAGTCTTCACTGCATTTTAAGATCTGTTAAGGATTATATTATGTTTATAGAGTCCTTAAACAAAATGAACTGAATAAGTACACATCCCTATGTACTATGGCCTCTAGGACAACACAAACGATGTATCCTGATGCCAACAGGTGGTGCTACAACTTTTCCTCATTATTGCATTGAAGATGTATTCAGAATTGTTATTGGAGTTGGGAAACACATGCAGGAATGTCGGCCCAGATCAAGGAATGTTTTGCTGAGATACGGCTAAGAACCAGCGGCTCCATATACGTTATAACCACCACTGCTGCTTACAGTTGATTGTAAACAGCAAAACCTTGTGTAATTGTTAAAAATAATCCACAAAATTCCACCATTGACTGAAAAAGGGAATCTCATGCAACCTCATGTGCGAGTCAGGCGCCAGCTATTACTGCGCTTGGAAAGCAAATACTGAGTATCTTTTTCATTGCCAAAATAAACTCTGCGCTTGGTGCAAAGTGAGGGTAAAATCTGCCCTATTGCGTATTAGGTTTTAACATAGATATAATATAAGAACTGACAAGGTATATTAATCAAATGTCTTTAAAACATTTTATATATATATATATATATATATATATATATATATATATATATATATATATATATATATATATATATATATATATATATATATATATATATATATATATATATATATACTTACAGACAGACAGACAGGATATTGTAAAATATATAAAACCAGGTGTGATTGGGACCACTGCAGAACAAAGTATTTCCTGTACCTTTCCTTTCTTTGTTGGCTGTACCACTCATTGGGGTTGAGGGCAGAGACCGAGGATGCTGAAGTAGAGGGGCAGAGAGATGGTATGGGGGCACCTTTGGGGGCTGGAAGCGTCCAGACAGGTGTTGTTGGCTGGTATCCAGGGGGATAATTGCTGTGAGGCTGGTGTGTTGGGATAAATGTGTGAAAGAGGGGGGAAGGGAAGAGAGGTGAAGGTGTGGTTGAGTATGAAGACGTTGAGGAGGAGGGTGTCGCAGATGAACTAGGCTGCTGGGTATTAGATTCAGTCAAGCTTCCAGTGGGAAAACCTGAGGAGGAGGAGGTGCTATAAGGAAAAGATGGAAATAGGAAAAACATCAATTTTGAGGGGAGAAAACAGCCTAAAAAAATATACCAGTACTTAGACACTAAATATAGCTTGTACCTGCCCCTAGGGATTGATGATCCTGACTGTATTGAAGCTGATTCTGTTGAACAAGAAAACCACGTTTCATAATTTTTTTTAAAATCCATATTAGTAGTGTAGACTGATGTAGATTAGGCATTAAAAAATGAACAGATGGAAAAGATATAATTTCTACATCCCTCACCTAAGGAGGAGTTCCAGAGTCTCTCCTCGACTGTCTCATCCTGTTTTGCAACTTGAGTACTGTTTTCCTAAGAAGATACAAAAATTACAAAGTTGTATATGTTTCGGAGTGTTAATGAAACTGCATGGTGTGTGAATGTGCTCTCACTAATGACTTCAGCTGTGATGGAGCATCGATGGGATCAGAAACCAGCACAGATGAGGCAGCAGCTGCTGAGTCATCATGTGTCTTTTCCTCTGCATCACTGAGTAAACAGTACATAGTTCATCAAAATCATTGAATGAGCCAGCTGAAGCCACTGAAGTATGAAAGTCCTGGTATTTTAAAATATGCAATCATATAGAAGCAGCAGCAGCAAACAAAGCAGCCAAAACATTAAAACAGACAGGTAAAGACAATAACATTTTCTATCTTATTAAAATGTCTCTTACATACTGAACAGCAAGTTAACAATTCTTAACATTTACATTTTGAAAAGGGGTCAAACTGTAAAGGCTAGATGATGTGGCCAGAACATTTTCATAACAGCGTGTTTTTTCTTGGGGTGTTCCTGGTCCCAGAAGTTAAAACCTAATAAACATCCAGGTAAAACAAGCAGTGACGCATCAGTCACTGGATAATAGCTCCCACACGGGGAACAAAGGTTGGCCCATGTGCTACAATGCCAGAGGAGAACCACTAAAGCACAAACTGCTGAATTGTAGCTGTGCAACTGCAGAACAGTCAGTGTGCCCATGCTGACCTCAGTCTACCAACAAAGACCCCTACAACAGTATCAGAACTGAACCATGGTGTAGTTAACCTCGGAAGACACTGTACCAGCAGAGGCAGTGTGATACTCCAGGTAACCCTACGTTTTAGCATTCATATGCAGTTTAACTAGTTGCCCATGAATTGCTGCAGCCAATGAGGGCAGCATATCAGAACAAAGACCATGTGTTGCAATCAAGCGCCAATCATCTTGCTTCTGCCTTGAGTCTCATGCAGAACTAAGATTCGTTGCTGCTCCTCGACAGACCAGTAAAGGCCGACCCCAAAACTGAGTCCACCTCCATCGACTCCCACAATAAAATGTCCAACATCAGTGCAGAAATAAACACATTTACAGCCGGGTTCAAAATACCGTGTTGTTTTATTTCACATCCATAACAACTCTGACGGGGGTGATTTTTTTTTTTGTACCACGCCAGGAGATTTTCTATAAACCATTACATTTATTTCTAGTATGAACCAATATGGACAGCCGGCTCAGCCAGCGGCTGGCCGCTAATACTAGTACTCGTCCATAATCGTCATGCTGCCGTGCTTAGCGAAGCAACCATTTTAACTGGTATATCTCGCCCTAAACGTCTGACGTCAGCTTTGCAGATATTTTGGCGGCCTTCAGCTGAGGGAGTTGACTGACATACAGGGCAGCGTGTTTCCGTCAGCTTATGCTGCAACATGGCGGCACCCCGCATGAACAAAAACAGGCTTCAGACAACTATGGGTCATGTGACCTAATGGTTCATCCATTGTTTTATACAGTCTATGGTTGTAATGTGCAAGCAAGAGCAACTCTAGTAGGGAAAAGCTGTTACTGTGTGTCATGTTACTATAAAACTCACCAGATCATCCCGACTTGTCAGCACAGTGTTTTCTGTGGCTCTTTCATTAACACAGTATTTTAAATCCTACCAACCCATCAACTATAGGTTAAACTTTTTGGCCACAAAAAAAAAAAAAAGGCTAAAGCCAAATATAGAGACTGTGAATGCAAATGCTACAAAGAAGTAGCTGGGCCACTGACGGGTCGGTAGTGTGGAAACACATATGAAGCTGTGGGGTAGTAGTTCAGCAATGGGCACGCAACCACAACGCCACGTTGCTGGTGTGACGCTGGCAAAACGGGGCTTAACACAATTACAACACCTTCGTATTCGATGTAACAATGGCATCTTCAGAGGTTTTGTCGAGTATACTTAAGTGTACAATCATATGTGGGACTTTTAATGCTTCAACTTAAACCTTTGATTACATTTTTTTTGTTGCTTTTTCCATGTTTTTCATGCTGGTTAAGCATAAATAAACTACACTGAATCGAACATGACATGAGACACTTGAAATGACACTCTTAAGCAATAAAGTTAAGGTTGCAGCACCAATTCACCTCATAATAACTGTCAACGATACTGTACAGAGTTCTTCCACACAAAAGGATTTATTTGAGTTTGTGTGTTTCTTTACATACCTGTTAGATATCACTGCATGACTCTGTGCAGGCTGCAGAGAAGTGTTTGGCGCATTGTCAGCAGAAGCAGAATGTGTTACTGGAGGAGGAACATCAGAAACCCGTGATAATGGTGGCATTTTTGAAACCTTTGAATGGCTAGGGTGAGTGTCCTTGAGAGGAGATACAGCAAGAAAAAAAAAACATTCATATTGTCAATGATAAAATCATTTTAGGACAAATTTGCAAGACATAGTCAATGTTTTTTTTTTTTACATGTGAATGCAGCACTCATTACTTCAGTGCCTAAGATGAAAAGCTTCAGTTAGAAGGTTCACCTGATGGCTGCAGGCCGGCTGAAGAGGCTTCTGTACCAGACTGTGAAAGCTGAGAGGGGGAGGTGTGGGAACAGGGCTCGGAACTGGAGCTGAAGTCTTAGACTTGGAGGGTCCGCTCCGTCTTTTTGAGCTACTGCCTTGCTCTTTCTTAAAATTGTTCACAGCCTGTAGCGTGAAAAAAGAAACGGAAGACTAAATGATTGCTGAAACTGCATCTCTATGCTGCCATTAAACTCACTTGCTGATGAGTCATTACAGAGAAAAAAAGCAAGAGCTAATACAGCAAAACACTTAGGTCCAGAAATGTTTGGACAAACGGAGAAAGACTTTGTTTTATGATCTTTGTCTTTATACCCTACCACAAATAATCTATATAATCTATCTACATAAAACCTGTAGACCTTCAGACTTTCACAACACAGAAGGCCTCTACCATTAAGGAATTACAGCCATTTTAACCACAGTACCTGAGACAGGGGTCTCAAGCATATTTCGACAAGTGACTGAAAGACGTTCATTGTTTCTTTTTAAATTTGCACTTTGTGTTTAAAATTTATTTATTGTGTAGCACCGAGGGTTTGAGAGTAACGTAATTTCGATTCTCTGTATGCATCTTACATGTGGTAGAATTGACAATAAACTTGACTCTGACTTGATTGGCTGGATGTGGTCCATTCCTTCCTTACCAGACAAATGATGCAGATAAACGGTCTGGAGTTGATATTAAGTATTTAGCTGACATTTGACAGCTGCTCTACTGAATCTCCTTATATAAAATTCAAGGAAATCTCAATACAAGTAAAGGAGGCCATGATTAGGCTAGAAAAAACAAATGTGTATGCAAGTCACTGGCCTGATCTCGACCCAACAGAGCATTGTTTTCAGTTGCTGAAGGTAACACTGAAGGTAGGAAGGTCCAAAAAACAAGAAGCAACTGAAGGAGGCTGCAGTGAAGGTGTGACAAAAGGATCTCCAGGGAGGAAACTGAGAATTTGGTGATGTTCATAGACTCTAGACTGGCTTCAGTGACTGCAAAGGATTTTGATTCACACATTAAAAATTGTTTTATAGCTACAATTACAGCCCCAGAAAACAGAAGTACTTTTCTTAAGGTGGCTGTGATCGCTAAATAGTACGTCACATTTTTGCAAAGCCTCTTAAAGCTGAAAGTTCACACTTTTTTTTTTTTATCTTGATTGTTCTTTTTCAAATCCATTGTGGTGGTGTGTAAAGGCAACATCATATAAACTCATCATCATTGTTCAAATATCTCTGGACCTAATTGTTCTTTCTATCGCTCTGTCACTTCACCTGTCTGAGAAATTTATTGGCTATCAAAGTGTCCGGAGACACTTCTAATTGGCCACAAGTGGGGCAGACATGATCCTCTGAATCGAGCAAGGCAGTGCGAATACCTGCGTAAGACAAGAGAATTGATGTGAGCGCCACAGAAAAACAACAAATCCATTAATTTATGATGTGGCACATGCTGATATTTATAGATCAAGTCGAAACAGTTCTATAATTTCAGGAGGGATCGCCGTCCACAGGAACGCACACACTGGTTCCTGCACAGCAAGTATCAGATTCAGAATCACATTAGTTCTCATGTAGTTTATGTGCGCGTTAGTTTGGACTGCAGAAGCTCACACTCATCACAGTAGCTGTTTCCACAACAGGGAATGACCACAGCGTCGCTGAGCAGGTCGTGGCATATGAGGCAAAGAAGTTCGTCGGGTATGGGTTCGTCCTCTTCTTCAGATTTTGCTTGCTCTTGTGGAACAAATGGAGGCTTCTCCTTCTTGCCAATCGCGTACGCCTCACTATGTGCATAAGAAGTGCAAACATCACAAATTCAAACCTGCTTTTAGGTGTGTTTACTGGTTTCCGGGACTAAATGACTGCAAATGTAGCTATGAAAGGTGAGTGGTGTAGGTTTATTAAACAGACATATTAGTGATAACATTGTCTCACTAAAGAATATAACTAAATATGCGAGGGTAAATCTAAGCCTGATCAATTGCTAATTATCAATAATAATTTGCCATTTTTTATATAAGCAGTAGTTTTAGCATTTTAACTATTGACATGTGCCAACCTACTCACCTATTTAACTCTCAAGTGAAAATATGTATATTTCCTAAAATATCAAACTACCCTCTTCAATTGAAATAAACAAATAAAAAATGCCCACATACAGTGAACTTGTACACTCACGCATCTATGGCAGGAATTGCGAAACGCCCACAGTTGGTCAGCATGACTCCTTTAATACTGGGATCGTCCACCTCAACCATAAAGGAGCGAGGGATGCCTGTACTCTTTTTTATCCTCTGAGGACCTTCAAAGGTTTTATCCTGGTAGGAAATCACACATTTCTATATGCAAATACTGGAGGCGTGAACAGAATAGTCAGAACAAAAGTGCACGCAGTAATCCTACAAATTAAAGTACTGTCGAGCAGAAATGTTTTCTGTATCAGTTGTTATCCAGGACCTGTGTTTTCATCTACAACCAGGTCCCAATCGAAGACAAACGATCAGACTAAATTTGACCAAACTTGACCCGGTCTGTCCTCACCCCGCTGGTTGGACAGTTCCTGATGTGGTGTCCAGTATTTCCACAGCGATAGCACGTATAGTTGTCTGGCAGGACAGTGCCAAGCTTCGAACTAAAACTAGAGACAAGAAGACAGGAAAAGAAAGGGGGACATGCATCATACACTTGAAATGTAAGAAGGAATACCAATGAAATAAAAGAGGAAAAGAGACAAGGGGGCATGTGGCTTCATAAAAGGGAAACAAAGATGTAAAAAGGTGACAAAAAGACAGAAATGGGATGAAAGAAGACTTTTAAAAGAAATGGACACGACTCACTTTATGGGGTTGTAGCAGGACTGATTTATCATAACTCTGATCTTATCCTCCTCTGACACATCCGCATCAACCAAGTTAGCCATCTGCATCTACATGCATGAATGTAAGTGTGCCACAAAGATGTCAGCCCAGGATTAGTGTCTAATGTAAACTGATGCACCAGATAACCTAAAACATAGATATTAACTACAGAAAAAGAAGAGAGGGCATACCTTAGAGAAAAATGACAAAGCCATGGTAGAGCTCTGGTCATCCGTCTGTTTGAATGAAACACAAGAATCTCTTTTTTTTTAAACTTTCATCATCAGGATTTTCAGGATGCATAAATGACAACTTGTTTGAAGAAGTCCTCAACAAATATGAGCCAAACTGTTTGAAGATTTCTAAAAGAAGAGCTCTGTAGATCAATCTCTGTACCACTGGTAAAAAAAAACAAAAAACAAATATCTTTATAACTTTCATAGCTTTTTAGTTGACAATAACTGCTGCAAGCATTGGCTTTTATAGTGCTGTTGAAACACGTCTATGCATCTGTTTAGGATTTGGAAATGTTGCTTCTTCAAAACATATTAGGATGTTAAAAATGAATCATTTGTTTTGTGATGACACTGCAGGTGGCACCGTTGAACCACTGTCCGAGACAAACGCAGACTAAAGCCGTACCATGCAAAGAAGCAGCCTCCTGTGGACATGACCCACAAGTGTTCAATCTTATCTGGGTGTAAGCTCATTATCATGCAGGCTCATAAATTCTTTTTGGAAGGGATGGACAGACTAAAGAAGAGAGGGACTGCCCAATGCGTTATCAGTCCTCATTTCTGCAGCTAGCAACTCTGATAGGTATGGGGGTACATTAGTGCCCATGGAAGAGACGGCTGGCACATCTGGGGGAGAAAACAAAATAGCAATGAGGTTGAAATGTGTAGATGGGTTTGGTGTAGATGTAGACGCGCCCATTCAGATGCCTTTTTCATGGAAAGCCCTGCATAGTTCGGCTAAAGGGTGTTGACCTGCAAAGTGCAACTGTTACAATACTATTAGAAAAATAAAACAAAAATATGACAAGGAAGACCCAGGAGTGTAGAGCAGCCGGAGTCCTGTGTCAGACAAGACTGCGACAACATTCCTCTCCCAAAGCTCCAGGAACCGATCTAAGTTCACAGATGTATTATGGGGATGCAACACTGTAGTAAACATCACCCTGCTCCTCTTTTAGAGGAGTATAGAAGTACATTTACTTCTTTTTAAACATGGCTCATTTCTTAATTTTACATGTTTTCTATATTTCACTGTGAACAGAACATGGGTTTATCAGATTTGCAGAAAAAAACAAACAAAAAAAAAAAGCATTCAATTTTGCTCATACTGTCTGCTTAAGAATACATCTGCCTCTGCTGCCTTGATTTTAGATGTTTGCCAGTAGACATTTGGAGTAGTCATAATTCCCAAACTTTATCATAACATGGCTGCTGTAGTTTCATAATCTGGTCCAGTGACCAAGCTGAGGTTGGCTTTTCTTTAGGGTTTTTTCCTCACAATAAAAGAACAAAAAGTCACGGGTTGAGCAATAATGTCTATGAGCCTAATAACTTAATGCTTTATCTGAGGTGGCACAGGAACTGCAGCCACGTATCATCGTCATTCTCTTTAGTAAATTAAAAACACAAATTCAATACATAAGACAGCTTAATGTAAATTACTTTATTGGTAGAAAAACCAAAGAAATTATAGAATATGCAGTTAAACTCAGATCAGATTCAAAGAATTAAGAAGAGTGGCAGACACTTCACCTACTGAAAAACCAGAGGAAAAAAAATAAGATACGGTCAGTGCACACTAATTCAGAAAACTTTGGATTTAATCTGCTATAAACAAAAAAAGTACATTACATTCACTGTCAAGTAAAAGAACATACTTATTTTAATACCACTAGACCTTTAATAGACCTCGTGAGTAAAATGTTTAAAATATAGCTAGAATAAAAGTACCACTAAAGGCTGTGTAACTTATCTATAGGATTCTTATATTAGAATGTCATTAGCTTGTGTAAGTATTTTAATTAAAATAATTGCTTACAAGACAAAATACTAATTTTTTATGAGAATATTCTGAGGTTTAAAACTGCAGCTTGATATTACAGGACTATAGGGCACACTGCCAGAAGTTAAGAGGTGTCTGATAGAGCTGAAACAATCATTAATGTTGAGGCAGTTTGTGGAGGAGATGCTTGCTGAGTGATGACTGCAGCAGAGCCAGTGACTTAAAACAACAGTTGGCTTTATCAGCTGTGAATAGCTGGCCTGCATGATAATGTCTGACCCACCCATGCAGCTCTCACCCCCCAGAGAGGGATACTGACAACAATGACCAGTGACTGGTGACACAGCAGCCTGTTCCATTAACAGCTGATAACGGCCAATTGAAAAGACTATACAGAGGGGCAAGCCCTAATCAGAAAAAACTATAAACACAACATTCAACTTAAGCTTCTTTGCAGACAGTATGAACCCAATATATTTAAAGTTTTTTTTTTCTTGTTAAAATCATTTCATTTAATAAACATATGTCCCTTCATTTTAGGCCTGTGGCACAATCCCAAATAAAGTTATGATAGTAAAGCTTTTACCACTTTGTATTCTTAACATTCCTATCCTATTCCTAACAAAACTTAAAAGATGCTCTGGCATTAAAGATACACAACAGGAAGGCATTTTAGGGGTTATTTGGTCCGTTCCTTCTGTGAATACATCTTAAGGGGTGTAAAAGTATGGGGTCATTGTTGCATGTTTCATCATGTTCTTATGGGAATAAGTCAGGACTGCAGGAAGACCACTCCACATACATGGCCTCTTCTTCCTAGGCCATAGTCACATTTCCACTTTTACGCAAAAGGAAATCAAATTTCTGAATTTGCGATAGAGAACTCTGGCAGGGGGTTGGTGCGTCCATTGAACAGTTTTTCAAATAAGGGTGATTCTCATAACTCTCTGTATCTCATGCTTCAAGGCTTCAAAACAAGAAAAAAGAAAATCTTGAAGAAGATGAACAAAAACATCATTAGGCTGGCAAATTGCGATTGCCACTATCTTTACTCAGAAAATAGTCAAATGATCAAGGCAGCGGATGATCATTCAAATGATTATTCAGAGGCAAAGCCGTAATGCAATGTATAATGATTAAGTAGTGTTACACCACAACAACATCTTATTATTGAGGCCAAAAACAGCTGGAACTAGATTTTGATGACTTTAGACTGACCGGCTATGCCACACCCAGCACTGCCAGAGACGTGGAAATGCGTAAAAAGCATTTACATTTACATTACACTTTGTGGTAAACTGGATTATCAAATCGCGTAATTCCACCTCCCAGAAGCATGAAAAGATTTTTGCAATCTTTAGGAACTTATTTTTGAATTGGAGCCGTTTACATTACATGATTTCTTTTTCGATATTTTTCTGCTAATCTAAGAGTAATGGAAAAGCTACTCATGACTTTGTAATATGTGCGGGATGTGGTTTTATCTGAGGACAGCATAACTATGTGTGGATCTAAAATCTCAGTGTACATTTCTGCACTGATAATGCCATCACAGAAGTGTGAAGGACAGTTGCTAAGGACACCGATACGACCTCATACCATCCCAGAGCCTGGCTCTGGACTCAATGATAACAGTCTGGATGGTCTTTTCATTTTTGGTTTGGTGCACATGGCTCCATTTCTCCCCAAAACATTACTGTAATACTGGGTTTTCGTGCCATAACATGTCTCTAGTGTATTATGGTTCATCCCAGATGTGCGAGAGCCCAAATATGTTGGGACTTCCTCCAGAAGAGGTAAACAAAGATTTTAGTTTTCCCTACAGTGTCAAGTGGCAAATTTACTTTTGTAAATTGAACAACTTGACCAAGGTTTTCCAAGATAAGCCCTTGCCCATGTGGTCATGTCTGCTATCAGACGATTCTTGATGCAGCATAGTTTTCGGGGTCAGAAATGATGAGGCTTGTATCCTTGCTCTTTAGGCACTAAAATTCCTATAATCATTTAGTGATATCATGCACTGCAGAAGAAGAAACATGCAAATCTCTTCCGATCTTTCGTTGAGCAACCCTGTTCTTCAACTCAAAAACTCAACCTTTCAAAGACACAACTTTTGATCGGCTCATGATTCCAATCACCTGTTTCAAGCAACATAACTTTTGCCAGCCAACACTCCTGTGCCATTACAGTCCTGTTTTCTTTTGGATTGAAATACAGAAATGGATGTAGATAAAGAAAAGTTTACAAACAAATTAATAGTTTGATAGAACACACCGAGGAAGTGGTTTATATTGCCTGCAAAGAAGCAAAAGGTCCATGTAAGGTCTTTCCACATTGTTTAAACCTTTTCTGAATTCATTTTTTTTTCCTATCATTTAGAGCACCTGTGGTTCCGTTAAAAGAGGAATAATAAAGCAAAAAAAAAAAAAAAGTCTCTCTTCCCAGCTTTCAATATCTTATTAACCATCACTGCATCAGTGTAATTTATCTTAGAGCAGCTCCTCTATGCCTATAACATATTGATCAGCAACTTACATACAAGAATAACTTAAATCGACAAACGAGGTGATCTGGATAAATACCTATAATAACTTGTTAAATCCACTTATAAACTGGTAGACTGACAGATAATTCATGTTTGGCAGAGTGAGATGCATATTACTTGCATTTTCTAAATGAGTAATGCAACATAGCATTTTAAGAGTAATTTAGGAGACTTTTAACGTGTAAAGCAGAGTCATAAATGTGTGTGTTGTGAAGCTGTAGGCGAGGTGTTGTTTGGTTTTATTTGGCTACGTACTGCTCTGCTGGCTCCAAAGGCTTGATAAGATGGGCCGTCAAGTCGCTCTCTGAAAAATAAAAAATAAAATGTTTTAAAACAAAAAGTGTAGAACTTTAACAAAACTGTGCAGAAATTAGATCTACAAATTCAACCAAACCTAAAATCAGGCTTCAACAGTGTTAAAAAAGGAACTACATATTTGCCACAGTCGGTCTTTATTAGCAGGTTCATCTTTCAGTCTTAGGCAATGTTTTCTTGACATTATGAGAATTGGAAACGGATTTATGTTAAAATGACTAACTATGAAAAGGTATGCACCTCATTTTGACAACTCGGACTAAGCGACCCTCACATGGGTTTTAGATTAGCTTCAGCTTCAGAAACAGAAACAGTTTACTCCAGATTAGTTGAGGGAATCTCTGATCGACGACCTCACAGAGCTGTTTTTGTTAAGCAACTTCCTGTAAACTTTTAATAACCTAACAGAGTCTACAGGTTACATTATTTTGCTTTAATACACTTTTTACAAGGTTCTTTGCCCTAAAGTTTGAGGTTTGATCACCTGAGTTTTTTTCTCCTTTCAGCCGTTTTTGTTCTGTTGGTAATTTACATAAGAGAAACTGAATAAACTAAGTTTCCTTTTCTATACTTTACTCTCTCATATTCAGTACAGTTGTGTTTCTTCTTTGCCGTTTCCTTCAATGTCATTTGTATTTAGTTGTTGTCCAAACTCTGTTTTTAATATGTACAATTGTTTGCCAGGCTAAAAATGGAAGTGGAAATCATGCCCATGAACCGTTCAAATACATGTTATACAAATGAACAAGTACATTTCTGCCTTTGTGTTTTATGCATTTGGCAACAGAGATAATAAACAACTGTGTTTGCATTTGGGTACAATTGTATGGATTTTGTTGTGTTTTCTTTACTATAGAATGAAAAAGATTCATCTAAAAATGTTGCACATTTTACATTATTGTTCTAAATTACCATTGTTTCCCTGTGTCAATGCAGTGAAACATCAAAACAAAGATTTTTACTAAAATAACATACATTTAACTGATCCACCAAACAATAAAAATGGCCTAAAAAATAAATTCAGAAGATATAACTTTTACAGTATGCTTTATGAAGTGTCCAGGTTTAACCTTGTGGGCAGGGTCTTCTGCTCTCCAACAATCGAACCAACAATTCTTCCATCTCTCCCATGAAATCACCACTAATATCTGGGTAATCAGCGAGTATGTTACCATGGGTCTACTGCCCTGTTTTCTTTGAGTATATCATCATAGAAATGGTAAAAAAAAAAAAAAAACCTGAGTATGCAACAAGCAACAAATTAAAGATTCTGCCACACGTGAGTGATTTCACCCTGCTGTTTATATTAGTATTACAGTTACCACTGCAAGTGCTAACAACTTTATTACTGTAAATCCCTGCTGTTGCTCAAAACCATATTATTAGTTTTGTAATTAATAAATGTATTATTATTATTATTATTATATTCTTGTATGTATTTATGTGCAAATAAGTGAGTTTATATACATAGATGCATGTTTTATATGTGTATGTGTATGGGTGTGTGTGTGTATGTGTGTGCGTGTGTGTATGTGTATGTATTGGTGTGTATATATGTGTGTGTAGTTATATACGTGAGTATGTTTGTGCATATGTGTGCAAACGTATGTGATATGTATGTATGTATGTACGTATGAATAGCTGTGTGTGTGTATGTGTGCGTGCGTGTGTGTGTGTAGTTATATACGTGAGTGTGGTTGTGTATATGCGTGAATGTATGTGGTATGTATGTATGTATGAATAGCTGTGTGTGTGTGTGTGTGTGTGTGTGTGTGTGTGTGTGTGTGTGTGCATGCATGCACGCACGCACCTGTGTGTGTGTGTGTGTGTGTGTGTGTGTGTGTGTGCGTGGGTGTACATGTTTAGGTATTTGTGTGTGTGTATCCCTATGTGCATGTATCTATTTAGGTGTATGTGGATACATGCAAGTGGATGTATATACTTATATGGATGATATGCATGGGTGTGTGTATATATGTATGTATGTATGTATGTATGAATATGAGTTGCATGAGTGTAAGTAAATGATTACGGGGAAATGTATTGTGACATGAACATGCAAAGTGTATGCATATACTGATATACTATATGCAATGATTTAAAGGTATGTGTATGTATATCATATGAATAGATACTTATGTGTGTATGTGTATATATATAGGTATGTATGTGTGTATGTATGTATATATATATATATATATATATATATATGTGTGTACTTCAATTAGGCACACCTGTACAGCATGTATCAATGTATATTTGTATGTATGTATAATCATGTACATGTGCATATGTATTTTACACCTATGCATAGCAAAACTCTTAGATGTCCACACATTAATCCACGGTTTATTTTCATTGATTGTATGAATATGTGTGTGTGTGTGTGTGTGTGTGTGTGTGTGTGTGTGTGTGTGTGTGTGTGTGTGTGTGTATGGATTATTTATCTATCTTCTATGTTTATAACTTTATTTTGATATATGTGGACATGTATGACTATTTAAATACTTCTATGCCTATTATATATATGACTTTTCAATACTGCCTCCAACCCCCCCCAAACGCTCAAATGATGTGATTGTAAATAGAAAGCTCCTCCCCCCTTTTCTCTGTTTTCTTTTTTGCTTATAACACCTGATTGTCTTGTGTCCACTTTTTACTCTTTAAACAACACATTATAAACTCTTCTTGATGCATATTACAACACAGACACCAGATTGCACCACCACTGTCTCGTCTCTCTCTCCTGCTCTCTCTCTCCTCACCCTCCACACCCGGTGACTCTAGCCCTCCTCTGCAGAATATTTATATCCCTCTTTCTGACTCTCCCTTTACTTTTATCTTGTTTGATTTCTCCAGGGATCAATAAAAATATAGTTTGACTGTTATGAGGGCTGGTGAAGGTAGCACACTTGCACACACCCACACATACAAAACACTCTTGGTTACTAGATTAAAATGCATATATACAACTCCGGTTATACCAACATGGTATCAATCATAAATATATGTGCAAACAAGGGCAAAAAAAAAAAAAAAAAAAAAAAAAAAAAAAACTTTTACAGTATGCTTTATGAAGTGTCCAGGTTTAACCTTGTGGGCAGGGTCTTCTGCTCTCCAACAATCGAACCAACAATTCTTCCATCTCTCCCATGAAATCACCACTAATATCTGGGTAATCAGCGAGTATGTTACCATGGGTCTACTGCCCTGTTTTCTTTGAGTATATCATCATAGAAATGGTAAAAAAAAAAAAAAACCTGAGTATGCAACAAGCAACAAATTAAAGATTCTGCCACACGTGAGTGATTTCACCCTGCTGTTTATATTAGTATTACAGTTACCACTGCAAGTGCTAACAACTTTATTACTGTAAATCCCTGCTGTTGCTCAAAACCATCCTCATAAAACAACGTAAGGACTCCTCACATACATTATCTACATTAATCTGCACTATAACTTTAAACTACCACATATGCACATTAGTCTGTGTCAAAAAGTTTTAGTATCAAATTCATATATTTTAGAGACAATTTAAAATAAATTTCCAATTTTTTTATTCTTCAGTTGTTGCAGCTGCTGTCTGGATTAACTGCTAGCTTTTTTTCAAAATAAAAGTATAAGAAGACTGGAGAATCTGGGCAAGAATAACAAAATAAAAATAGCTTTTGCTGACCAATATTATATTGAAACCATTATTTGCTGTTCCTGAGGCAGTAGCCTCTTGCCATCATCCATGTCTACTCTGAAAACTGTTTCTTGGTGTATCTGTGTGAAAATAGCATTACACAACTGAAGCCAGACTTGCAGGTGCCAGGTTTTAGTTTGCTCAGGTGGGGTGGAGTCTGCTCAGGTAGGGTGGAGTCTGCTATTGCAGGGATATCAACACTAATAACAGTGTAGCAATGCAGTTGCAAAACCCTAAAAATACACACTTACATGTTGTTGGTCTTGCTGCTTGAGTTGGACTTGATTCCTCTGATGGGGACCCTCCTGACGATGACAGAAGAGCCTTTGGGAATCAGGCCATCATCCTCGGTGTACTCTGTGACGGACAGAGGCAGAATGTGAGAGATTAAAATCTAACAATTAAAACTGAAAGAATCTTAACTGGCATTTAAAACCCAGATGAATACTTAAGTAACTAACAGTGCTAATTTTCTTAAAAAAAAAAAAAAAAAAAAAAAAAAAAAAAAAAAAAAAACCCATCTGTCTATAATGTGGATTAATATGCTGAAAAAAATCTGACATCTTTTTTTTTTTTTTTTTTAAATGAATAGGTAGATGTGCACAAACAAATAACTATTTCCAGCAGTATGTAAATAATTGCATTCTGTATTCATATACATTTCTCAACGCATGTCAGGTTTTTGTTTTTTGTATACAAGTTCTCAATATATCTTCAAGTGGCTCACTTACCACTACCATAGCAGACTTCATTAAGTCTATCAGATGTACCTAAGAAAGTGGCTGGTGAGAGTGTGTATATATATACACACACATACATATACATACACACACACACACACACACACACACACACACACACATACATATATGAAATACTTAATGTTTACCTAAAGTCTCCAAATCTTTCCCTTCACTTGATAACCAACTGTTTAAATGTGTATAATGGTAAAAGAAAAACGAAGTCTCAAACTCATAAGCTTTCATTAGATGCATAAAAGTCTTTTTATGATTTAAATGTTAAATCCTTGAATCATGCTTGGAAGGACGTTTCCTAACTCAGTGTCGATACTGTCAGTAGAAAAGTTGTTATGAAACGTGTGGATTTGAAAACTCATCTGCAGGATGTTGACATAATCTAAACCGATACTTATCACTTACTAGTGAAAATCTTGTTTAATCTGCACCACTCTTTTGCCAAGTTTCATTTAGCCTCTGAACCGATGTTACTGGATAGTCCAAAGTTTTCTGTGGTTGATTTTTCTTCATCTCTGGGGGGTCACGCTGCACTCCATGGTCATGACAAGTCTGACTTATCTACCTGTGCTATTTTTAACCTGCACCTCAGCTGGGACCTCCACATGCATGGCACTCAAGGGCTGATCCACCACCACCAAGCCGTTTAATTAGGGGCTTGAAGCCCAAAAGCAGCAGGAATGCAGCCCATTCATTAGACGCCTTTGTCCTGGGTTGACTTTTCTGGACCCCCGTGATGCAGGCGACCCCCCCCTCTCTCCTCCCTCCCTTCACCAGACAGCCGTCAAACGTGAACCACGTGTGTGCTTTTAAAGTTCAAAGTGTTGCGTTCATTTGTGAATCTTACCTTCCTTGGTCTGGCCGTTGGTTATCTGCAGGTCGCAGTCCCCGGCTCGGAGCTTCTCCCTGCCCATGATCTGCCTCTTCAGGTCCTTCAGCGTGATGTGCGGGCCGTCAAAAATCACTGTGTCGTAGCTGAGTTTGGAGGAGAATTTATAATGTATGTGAGCCATACTGAAACTGAGCAAAAGCCTGGTCCCGGCCGGTCAGGAGTCCCGAAAGCTTGCAACGTCTCTGAAAAAAAAAAAAAAAGATAAACTTTTTTTGTTTTTGTTGTCGTAATTGTTGTGGGAGCGGAGAGTTAGCTAGCTGTAGTTAGCGGCCGGTGGCAACGAGCGTCTGTCGCCGCTAACACGCCGGTTCGTTAATTAACCACAGCCTGATACAGCGGCGTCCACGGAATGACATGTTCCGGTTTCTGGTCTAACGGGAGCACAGCCTCTAAGCAAAGCGTATTTAACCACTTTCGAAGCTAATGTGAACTTTTATTCGCGGCTTTGAAGCCGAAGAGTTGGCTGACAGAAACCACCAGCTGTTTCCACAAGCAACGGCTCGTCAGCGCAGTGCACGCACCATCTCGTGTTGCGTTCATTAACACACGAACATTACCACTTCTACCACATGAATGTGCTTTTTCTGCAACCGTTGAATTAAACTGCCGAGTTTTTGTTCTGCATGTATGTTTATTTTTTAAAATATTTTTAAAAAGAAAAATAACTGATCAAGTCTGTCTAAACTTGGCATCAAGATAAACAGAGGATCATTTTAATTTACAAAACGCACGTGTTTCTTCCACCATCCTACACTTCATTAACTCATTAACTGAAGGTTGATGCTTCATTTAAAAATGTTCGTCTAATGTTTGCCCTATTCTACTGCCTTTTTTAAAATGAGGTCTAGTAGCGCTTTCTTTTTCTCCTAGCACCTGAAGGCAGCATCCTGTCTCCACACGGTGCACCTGTTGGGACTCAGGGGACGACAGCCAGCCTCAAAGGGATCAATAGATTTACACAAAAAAGAAAACTGTTTTTACTCGAAAAATTCTTTTGTATGAAATCGGATTTTGTTTTTCCTTCCCAGAAATAAATGTACAATTTCAACTGAGTTAAAATACCAGCAAGCTGCAAGCACAAATCAGGTAATATGGCCGAGATTAAACACCAGGGAATAAATACACATTTAAAACTTAAAGACCACAATATGACTTGTTAGCGCTTGACAACAGAACGCCTGCCTTACGTCGCAGCTGTTGTTATCAGTACTATTAGTGTACATCCTACACTATCCACTGGGGGGAGACAAAACACCACGTTATAAGCGATGCCGTCAACTACAGTGTGGGCAACCGCAGCGTGAGTCTGATAGGCCCTTTTGTGGCACCTTAAGCACCACAGCCAAAGTAAAACATGCTGTTGTTTTCCTCAGAGAAAAAAGAAAAGCAGTCCTATATTTTTTTTTGTAATATTTTTTTTGTGTATTTTTAATCAACTTACAAATATGATGTGCACTAATAGAAGAATTATATAAGATCCAATCAACAATTGCCTTCAAGACAGCCTTAAGTCTTTTAGGTGGACTTGCACAGTTGACCTACTTGATGATGATAAGATCAGGGGCTCTGTGAGAACCATCCCATCCCTTCCAGGTCTTTATGTTCTTATTCACACTGAAGATGGATCCTAATAAATTAGTCTGTATGTTTGTGGTTGTTGTTCTGATGATAAATAAATATGGGGACAATCAGATCCCCCCCTGATGGTGTTGTATGTCTGTATTTCTCAGTGTTGAGGACACCAGTATTGGGCAAACTATCCCCTGCTACAACCAAAAAATAAAAATGTTTACTCATCACTCCAGAACACCTGCTGCCATTTTCTACACCCCAGTTGCTTCTTTCATGCTGAGTTGAGTCCCATGGCTTTGTTTCTACATCAGAGGTTTGGTTTTTCAGCTGCAATTCTCCCACGGACACCACTTCAGGCCAGGCTTCTCCACTTCTCAGGTGGATAGGAGTACCAGTGTCCCACAGGTTTCTACTAGTTCACAGCTGCGTATATCCTGATTTCAAAGTAAAGCATGTGTCTCTTACTGGTTGTACAAAGTTTCATTGGCTGACCCCTGCATCTACAGTGTTTAACACTTTGAACAGTACATCTTGACAGCTTTGAAATCTGCTCTGCTTGGAAATATTTGTCTAAGATAGACCTTACTGATGTAGTATACTTACCAACAACTAAATTATAAACACTGGTCTAAGACTTTATACTTTTGCACTGAGCTGCATATCACAAAACGTTCTTCCTGTGCTTGCAAGGGCTTTCTCTGGGTACTCCAGTTTCCTCTCACAGTCCAAAAACATGCGTGTTTGGCTGATTGGTGATTCTAAATTACCCTGTGGATTAACTGTGTAGTGTTCGTCTATACGTGGCCCTGTGACAGACCCATGGCTTGACCGAGGGGAATCTATGCCAGGGTTAGGCAACCCTGGTCCTACAGAGCTGCAGTCCTGTATGTTTGAGATGTTTCCTTGCTTCAACAAACCCTAATACAAAGGACTGCGTGATTAACAGACTTGTGCAGACCTGGATGACAAGCTGATGACGACCTTAAATTATAATCCAGTGTGTTGATACAAGGACACATCTAAAACACGCAGGACTGCAGCTTTTTAGGACCAGGCCTGCCAAACCCCTGATGCCTTTCAACTAAAAAAAAGCAGCATAGATCAATTGTCCTATAAGTGTAGCTGTCATTTACTGTAAACATCTTTAGTTTCATTGTGAAGAGTGTGATGGGGTCACCCTTGTCTCTGCCCTTGAACCAGATTATTTCATGGCAGAGAACAGGGACTTTCTCTAAGTCTCCAGTGGCTGCTTTTGCAACTGAATCCATGTAAGTGTCAACCAGTAGACCGACGCCTTCACAGCAGTATTGATATAGTTTATTTATGTGCTCTGAAGTCACTGAAAGATCCTTCTTTGCAGGTCCAGGCTAGCTGCTTCCCTCTGTTTTCCAGTTTTTGTGTATCGCTACCTGACTGTGACTGCCGCTTTATGTGCCTTTTTATAAACACAACAGTGTTGTCAACTCTTCTTTTCATCTAAATTAGCTCATCACAGCTTCGCTGTAGTCCTAACATCAGAAACAGAGATAGTGCTGTATATTTTCAGAGAGATGCAAAGAACAAGAAGGCAAAGACGTTACAACAGCATCACGCACATGCATGCACATGGATATCAGAGTGGAGGAAACGGTAGCTGACTGCAAGCTGATTGGCTGGATTCAGATAAATGAGGAAAGAGAAAGGACAGAAGGATGCGAGAAGGATGTTCTGCACTCCTCATCTCTCTCTTCCTCCTGCCTGCTCTGCTCAGAGGAGGGATTTGCCCTATCTTCCCTGGCTTAGCGCACCATTGTGAGAGCAGTGGGTGGATGGAGAGATGCAGAAGAAAAAAGAAGAGGGAGAGGATGAAAGGAAAGCAGCTGCTGTCTTTAAACTGATGTTCTTCTTATCGTGATATAAGACAGGATGTGTTCAGTGACTCAGCCATCAAAGAGCCGCTTGGAAACAATTACGTCCTTAGCTTTGTTTGCGTGTGTGTGTGGGTCTGCATTTTTAAATCGTAGATGGCATATGACATGTTTAAATGTTGTTCGCTCTTCATGAATATGGAAACCTTTTTTTTTTTCCTGTGAGAAGAAGAAACAGTAGATTAACTCTTTGGAAGGACAGGGGGTGAATTTGCATACAAAACAGTCAAATACAGCACTGCACATGGACTCATGCGATGCACAACATCTAATAGTGATTATAACATTATATGTGAGTTGTTTATGCCATCTTATAGGGCATCTGTCCTTGGTTATCTCAATTCAATTCAATAATACGTTATTCATTTCTGAAGGAAATTCAGTTAGCCAGGTATTTTAGCTTGGCTTAGGTAATGCAAACCTATGATAATAAATAGTTTTTGCTGCACAAAAATGTGAATTTTAGTGCTGGTTGACCAGAGTACCTTCGTCCATATGTTTGCTGAGTTTTCCACCTGCCTTTTGTTGAACTCTTCATATGCTTTCTTTTTTTTTCTTCTTTTTATTCTGTGGGCAATGTTTTTTTCAGTATTTTACAATTTTCAGCTCTGTGGCATGTACACCTTATAATGGTGCAATGGAAAGATACTCACACTTCTGCTCTCCAGCTCCTTCAGCTGCTCTTTGACCTGGTTTGCACTGGTTTGCTGGTGTTGCTTCTTGTTTCCAGAGCAAATGTGCACCTTTTCAATCTGAACAGATAAATCTCAACATGCACTGTTCAAGGCACTGTACAAACTATTCACCTCCATCCCTGTTAGTTCATAAAAACTCACCTTTTCTGAGAATAAAAACATTTCTGCAATAAAATGAAAAAAGAAAATACCGGTTATGGCAGAAAGACAGAGGGCTGGATTTCGTTCCCTCTACCCTCTTCTTGGTTCCCTATCACTCTTTATTCCTTTGTCATTCCTCCTTAACCGCCATTAACCTTCAAAGTTTTCTGCTCCTCCTCCTTATTTTTCATCAATTATTTTATCCTCCACTCACTTTCTCATTTCTGTCATTCTGCTTGAGCAACATTCACAGCTCCAACATCACAGCCACACACTCACATACATGTATATGTGAGATTGTCTCTTTGTCAGTTTACTCGCTCACAGTTTGCCTTTCTCAGAAGGCATGAGAATATCTTTTCCACCAAATCTGGCTAAGCAGTCTGAAACTAATCTGATGACTCATATCTTCAAGTTCAGGCTGAATGATTATTCATAAACGCCTGACTTCCGTTATGAAGGGAAAGAGTTTGGGTTGATTTCTAGGCGTTCTGGCAGAAAAGGGTAAAAATTAAGAGTCATCTGCGTGTCCTTTTGGTTCAGACGGAACAATTTTAATGTTCTGGTGCAGATATGATGGAATCACACGGATCCTTTAGCTTTTCCTTGATTCCAACTTTGAGGTTAACATGGGGCTTTGTATTGAAATGTATATCTATTGGACAAAATTATACTGAAGGACAGTGTCTGCAGACATTCATGCTCATCAAATAGACAAATTATACAATCACTCATTATAGTGGATTTATAAAAAAAAATACTTTGGTTGAAAGCAAATGTTTGGAGAAGTAATGAAACTATCAATGTGAGGACATTAGTCAGGACAATGTCAATATTTAAATTAGCTTCTACACCATTATATTTAACTCAAAGCAGCACGGTGCCTATGCATGGCCCCACGACGCTCGAAAGGGAACTTAAGCAAAACGTTTGTGCTTAAAAATGTAACTTAACATTTACGTTACATGTGTAATATACTTACATGAAAAACGGCATGTTGAGTTCAAATGAATTAAATTTACCTTTACATGTACAGTGCAAGTTCACACCAAAAATGATCCCCATGCACAGAAAACCAGTTAAAGATAAGCAAATTCAGTTCATTTGTATTCCAGTTCATTCCAGTAGAATCCAGATTTAAAGTTCATACAATGCCATTTCATAAAAATAGTCTATCTAAGGAGACCAACGGGTTGCATCGAAATTCCCTTTAGTGCAATCCCCTATCCTGAGCAAGCATGAGGTGACAGTGGGGAGGAACGATCCTAACTAACAAAGCTAAAAAACCCATCAGAACCAGACCTGGGGAGGCAGGACATCCACCTCTACTGCTCGTCTGAGGTGTCAGCAATGGGAGACCAACATTAATCCAGGGATATTTGTCTATGAGACACAAAAAGAACAATGTTAATTGTAATCAAAACGGACCTATGACATGCAGTATAAGAAGAGTGCGGTCCCCCAGCAGTCTAAGCCTAGAGCAGCATTACTAAAGGGATTGTTTAGAGTACACCAACCAACTCAAAATAATCCTAAAAAAACAGAAGACACCAGAAGACACTAACCTTCAGTATTCAGATCTGACACAAATTCCTGTTTTATTTTTAGAGCTCGAGAAGGTGTGACATAACTGTTTGGTGCAGTTCCATAAAATAATCTTGATGCGCGTCTCCCGCTGGGAATGCTCAGTGTCTTTTATGGGCTATTAGCATAGAGGGACATTTTCCTCTTATTGGGCCAGTGGAGCTGAAGAAAGCAATTACTACAGTACCACGCTGGTCGATGGGAGGGAGGGTTTCCAGAACAGAAGAACGTGACGGAGGAGAAATATAGCTAAGAGGATCAAGGAGAAGAACAGCAGGGAATGCCAAGGTGAGACGGCAGTTGGTGAAACGTGTATGAGGCCTCCGATGTCTCTGTGCAGCAGAGGAGATATGTGACATGAGTGATCGTGCCACGAAATGGCATGTAGAGAGGCACTTTATCAGATAATCCCAACGTCCACTTCAGTCTTTATGACTACAACAAGGCACTCCATCTGTGATGTAAGGGTTATAAAGATTCACAAAGGGAATCTAAGCTCTTTTGAAATTTCCCACTCATATTGCATAATTCTCTTGCACTTTATTACGTCATATTCAGATGATATATTTTAGTTCTGAACCTATGAACCTAATATGACCCACGTATAAGCCCACCATCAAACCAGTCAAAAAAAAGAAAACTGCTTCATTTATGATTTCTGTGAAGTGGAGGGGAAAGTAGAGGGGAAAATATAATTTTGAGGCCACACTTTTTAACATTCGGCACACAAGGTGCCAGCTATTTAACCTGCTCCATTCACCCACTCACTTTGTAAAAATGTCCTCCTTACGGTTCCCAACCATTTTCCCCGGTACCAGATTAACATCTAAAAGAGCTGTTATTTAAAATAACCAATGTGGCTGTAGAATCGGATCAAAAATTCTTTTTGAACAGCCATTCAGCAGCTTTCCTCCTCCACAGTACACCATTTTGATGACAGTAGTCATGTTGTCGCTGTGACTGTGCGTCACGTTCTTCTAGTTGGTTATATGTCGCATCCAGATTAACCTGCTGCCCAGACTACCAATTATTTGCTCATGTAATTTTTTTTTTTCAAGATTCACTAAGAAAAGGGTTAGGCTCTAAAAACGAAGGCTCTCTGTAGTGGGTTCTTAGATTCCATCTGATTTCATCTCTTTATTCATTATAGTGCCTACAGTCCTATAATAAAAACTCACCCCTTCAGAGCGAGTCTTTTAAACAAGTCTCTTTTGGCCCCATCTCTTATAACCATCAAACACCTCAGACGTGGCACATCTTCCAGTCACCTCACAAACGTTTTTTTTTTTTCTCACGCTCCCATATCGTGTCTCATCTCCCATCTTCTTCCAGCCCCCCTGTACCCCAGCCTCCTTCTCTCTGTTGTTTGGATGTGTTTGTGGCAGAAGTGGCGATAAGCATAGCTTTTATCATTCAGAGCTCTACCTTAGACCGGTCAGAGCAGTGCGGGTGAAACTCGTCTCATGTAAGAGTGTTTGAAGAAGGAAAGAAGAGCCATCCCACAGTGTGCCTGTTTTCTTAGTAGTATTATGCAGGTTTATCCTGATCGAGGTAGTAATTTGTTTGAAAAAAAAAAAAAGAAGCTATATAAGTGTGGGATGCTACACAGATCACAAATGTATAAAATAAACTCACCACAAACAATTTCAAAAAGTGATTCTTTATTTTCTAATTATTATACTGTATATAATATTCTTCATACATGTAATCATACTTATATCATGTAAGTAAAAGTGTGCTTTTATTCACAGCATGTGTCCATGTCAGACTGCTGTTGGTTGGAGGTTTACATTATAAAGTATACATTGAAACTGGCTGGCAGCTATGTATGTATATATGTGTGTATGTCTGTGTGTATACGTGTGTACGTATGTGTGTATATGTGTGCGTGTGTACGTATGTGTGTGTGCATGTGTGTGTGTATGTATGTGTGTGTATGTGTATGTATGTATATATATGTGTGTGTGTCGGTGTATGTATGTGTGTATGTATGTGTGTGTGTGTATGTATGTATGTATGTGTGTATGTCTGCGTGTATATATGTGTGTGTCGTTGTTTGTATGTGCGTGTGTATGTATGTATATATGTGTGAGTGTGTGTGTATGTATGTGTTTGAGTGTGTGTGTGTATGTATGTGTGAGTGTGTGAGTATGTATGTGTGTGTGTGTGAGTATGTATGCATGTATGTATGTATGTGTGAGCGTGTGTGTATGTATGTGTGTGTGTGTATGTATGTATATATGTGTGTATGTCTGCGTGTATATATGTGTGTGTCGGTGTTGGTGTTTGTATGTGCGTGTGTATTTATGTATATATGTGTGAGTGTGTGTGTATGTATGTGTGAGTGTGTGTGTATGTATGTGTGAGTGTGTGTGTGTATGCATGTGTGTGAGAGCTGTGGGAGTTATGCAGCTGGTGTTCATGTGTGTAGAAAGACAAATGTGTGTGCCAGCATGTTTCTGCATGCATGTGTGTGTGTGTGTGTGTGTGTACATATATTTGTGTTTGTAGAGGACTATGTATCTCATGATGGGGCTCAGAGGTATGAAGGATATAAAAGCTGCCCACATCTTTAACCTTTCTACTTGTCATCCACTACTCTTTTAGGTGCACGTTTCAAACTTTCTGCCCACTTTGAGAAGGGATTAAAAACAAATCAAAAAACAAAAAAAGCTACTCTATGTTCCAGTTGTACATTTTACTTGAGGCTTTCTCACTTTCATTACTAGTGCAAGGAAATCCCCAGTGTGACCCTTAAAGACTCGCAGAGTAACAGCTGTTTCGTACTCGTCCTCATCTCCATCTGAACTGTTTCATCTTCAAGCCAAAGCGCTACAAGGCCTGCCAGACGCTTTCCCTGGAAAAACATTCTTTATGTTGTTTATCAGGCCAAATGCTACACATACAATTTTATTTTTGTTTTTTTGTGGAGGGGGGGGGGTCCTTTAGTCTGCTCTTGTGGCATTCTTGTACTTTATTCTGAACAAATGCAAACAAAAAATGAACAAAAACACTAATGAATGCAAATGTCACTGACTCGTCACCTGAGTTTACTCTGGCGTTTGTTTTCTAACAGTCCTTGGGTCATTTTGAAATGGACAAAGTCAGGTTGCAGTCCTTTGCCACGGAAATAGTCATCTTTTAATGTTCTGTTTCAAATGTGAAGGGCTAAAGTTGCTTTTACACATCCAACGCAGCTATGAAATTTCCTACACATGGTGCACAGGCGCTACGACATGTTACAACATGAAAATCAACCTCAGAGAACACTAGACGTCTCTTGGATTACCCAGGCAGGTCTGTAAAATCTCTAAATAAACCGATGTCAAACTGCAGCAGGTCGAACAGATCAAAGGGTTTCTTTTTCATGTTATTTTCTGCTGGCCTGTCCATCGCTTCCCATGTTTTAGTTGACGTAGCATACACATGAACAAGAACTTATCGTTATTGGCCATGAATGCTAAATTACATCGTATTTATTTTTTTTTAATTTTTTTTTCTTCCCTTTCTTGTCAGTGTGGACATCGTGCACACGCTGTATGTACGATGCACACCGAAATTAGTCTCTGCTTTTAACCCATCAACTAGTTTCACTAGTGAGCAGTGGGCTGCTAGCAGGGCAGCGCCCCGGGGAGCAATTGGGAGTTAAGAGCCTTGCTCAGGCCCCTGAGCAAGGTAGCAATGGTAAATCACTGGGGGCCCCCCCAGTGATTTACCATTGTGGGCAGCCCTGGGCTTGAACCTGGGTCCTCCACGCCCAAGCCCACCACTGTAACCACTAGGCCACCACTCCCCAGTTAGTCCCATTTAGCACATGTAACGCAGTGCAATACATTTTCTGTTCCTGCCGCATACTTTTGTCAGCATATCCGTCCTTCTATTCGCTCTGCCCAGCCACCACTCCGGATTGCTTTCAAACATGAAATTACACCTCACATGTGCGATCAGCCAATTAAGGGCAAAGTCTGCAGTAAATTCTCTACACTTCTTCTGATGTTCACGGGAGAAAACTTAAGGGAACACAGCCTTGTTGTTGGACCTTCGCAACTGATTTCTTTAATAGACTCTGCTTGCGTTGCTAACAAGGTACTGAAAGATAATATAATATAAACTGATGCGGGTGCAGTCACCAAATGCAGTCCTCAAACCTGTAAATTCTTATCTTCAAGCGGGCTTTCACGTATGCTTGTTCTTGTAACGCTTACTACTTTTGAAGAGACTTTTCATATAGAAACCAGAAACTTGGGTGAACCAAAGAACCAAAATAGTCGACTGACTGGCACAAGCATCAACTTTAGGAGACATTTGTGTTTTCCCGTTTGTCTGGGTACGTTCAAAAGCTTTCTGTGAATAATATAAGCAGTTTCTCCAAAAACATGTCAGGCAGTTTCTCCTTTAACGGGTCTACGTCATCATAAAATACATCTGGACAATGCCCGCTATAATAGCTTATTTGGACTGCCATAAACCGTGAGCAGCTGCCGGTGCCGGTTAAGGCCGGAGTCTGTGCATTTTCTGTTGATCCCAGTTTACCAAACATCCCGCAAGACAGGGGGCGCTCACAACATAGTCCTCAGTGAAGATGAGTGAATGGAGCTAAACAGCTAAAGTAATCATTTTTACACCCGATTATAGGTTAAAAAAAACAAACAAAACAAAAAATCCCCCCACAACCAATTTATTTTAGTTCTAATAAAAACGAAAATAAATTAGACTACATGGCTGGCATTTCCACAAAGAAACGCTGGTAGGGCAGTTGATAATCCCGGCAGATTGTGACAGAATCCCTGATCTCTGTAGCACGTCTGAAGAGGACCATGATGGTGAAACTCCGACTTTAGGGGCTGCTCCAGTTTAAACTTCGGTGTTTCTGAAATTCTGACTTCTTGGAACAAATTTAATGCATATTTCAAATTGAGCCTTTTACGTAGAAGGGAATAGGAGGTGCTACAATAATCATATATAAAATATTGAAGGTTTCATTTTTTTTTTTTACATTTAAAACTCTTGGCAGAGCCTGACAAAAACTACAGATGGGCCCTTTAAGTCAGGTTGGTGTCATGGGTAAAACTGTCAACTGTGATTATTCTGTGTTGTTTTCACAGTTCTCAAATCAGCCTGGTTGTCTTTACAATGCACATTAATCAGTGAACGGTGATGAGCGATGAAGACTTTATGGGGCGCGCCTATCTAAACTTTAACATGTCCTTCCTACTGAGCCCTCCCTACCGATCCTATTTCATCCTCACAGACAGAGACAGCACGGTCAAATCTGAGTGAACCGGTTTTGTCAAAACAGAACCAGTTCAATCAGACCTGGAAAAACAAAATAAAAGAAAAGAAAAAGGAATCCATTAAGAACCCACTGAATAGAAACAGTCCCACCAGCTTGTATGGCTGCGTCTGCCGAGAAATGGTCGAGGCGATTAGCTCTAAGACTGATCCCAGTGTAACCGTATGTTAGGCTTTGGGAATGCAGTGGAGGTTTTCTTGGAAGCCCCATGGCTGATCTTGGAGCTGTCTGAAGGCAGGACAGGCAGGCACTAGGTGCACGGGTGAGGAGAGGTTAACGGCACGCATACACTCACACACAAACACACATGTGAACATTAACACGCACAAACATGCAGGCACGTAACTCCACCTGGGAACCCTTCTCACACAGTAACTGTGTTCGTGTTAACACGCACATGTGTATGCGTGTGTGGGTGTGTCAAAGTGTTGAGTGCTTATAGTAAGTCTTTGTCTCAGAGCTATTCCAATAAATTCACATTTCAGTTCTTCTGGTTGTCCATGTTTGATTGGCTCAGTACACTTGAAGTTGAACACAACAGCGACACATCAGGAACAGTTTGTTGTTTAGAAACGCTAAACATGACGGTTATTTGTCCTATAACAGGACACACGTCTTCCTTGCACAGCGCTGGTCTGTGCTGTCTTGGTGTTTGTTTCTCTGCATGTGTGTGCACATGTGAACGCTAGAGATTTTTTTTTTTTCTAGCTGCTTGTGTTTCTATACAAATGAGGACGATTATTACAACCAGAGCTGATGAGTCGTGTCATCCGTCACTTCGACCCTGCTGGCCTATACAAAACCTGATCATTTCAACCAAAAACAACACTGCCACATGTGGTCAAACTGGGTAATACGTCCTCAGAAGTATAGGAACCTGTAGGAATGTATGTGTGTGCGTGCGTTGCAGTGCGGAGTGTCCTGCTGGCATACTTGTCCTCTGGCACCAGTTAGGTGAGGTTTCTGTCCATGAGGGACGGTCGGCGCCGTCCACCGTCTCCCCTTATGTTGCTTCTGTCAGAGATGTCCGATGTGACCAAAACAATGCAACCTCACAACATCAACATAGAAAATTAATCTAGAATAATATATGAGAAAGACTATAACTCCAGCTTTCCAACGCTGCACCTTGCAATCAATCCCCATCGCCAATTAGAACAGTAATAAGTATAACATGTGACAGAGTTTGGTCATCCTCTGCACAGTGGCACCTTAAGAATACTTTTTTTTGTTTTTTCTTTTTTTAAACTAATAATACATTTTGTTTATTTATTTTTGTTGATTATTAGAGTAACAAAGCTGAATGGTGGCAAGAAAAGGCGGTCTCAAAGGGCACCCTGCCCTCTATGGGAGTAAACATCGATACGGCTCTGGTTCAGGAGCCCACACACCCTGGTAAGGCGTCTTGAGTGCACCAGTCAAGCGTCCCTATTGGGGTTCTAGAGATTAGGGTGCCGTTTGAGCCCCAATTTGAGAAAAATGCAAGCACTGGAAGCAAATGGATGTGGCATGCATGGTTTTAGTGGTCAGTGCTGACATGGCTCATGAATGGCAGTTCTGAACTGTGATGCCTGACAGACCCTCAGCGTCTGAGGGGCCCCTGACAGAGCTGAGCTACATAGCTACTACTGCTGGTACGGTAAATTCTACACAAGAGCGAGCAGCAGCAAACCTATGATCTAAAGCTAACCTGGAGGCCATGATACACAGGAAACACTTGGAGTACAATTGGTACAGCGTACGAGTCATTACTTTGAGAATATACGTCTGACTCTTAAGCAACTCAAATAACTCTTAATTATCATAGTTTTTCTTAAGGCAAACCTCTTCATCACTAATTACTTCGAAATGTTACTCATCTACTTCAGAGTTAACCAAAATCAGAAGAACAAAAACAAGTTTAGAGGAGATGAACAGTCTTCCTGCTTCCTCTACCTCTGCATCTATTTTGCATGACGAGTGTTACACTATTGGTTAACTATTCAGCTGGTTTAGAAACAGTTGTTTCTGTGCAAATGTACTTACTCTTTTCTTCCCTTCCTCCAACATTACACCCTTGACAACACTGCTGCAGTGCCGAGCATGAAAAGCCCTTGTGTGCTCCTGCCCTTTAAAAATTAAAAGCCCTTGCTTGGAGAAAGAGATTTTTTTTGTCGCCCCCCCCCCTCTCACGGTCCACGACAGCGTAGTTATCTTGTAAAATTAATATTTACACACGGAGGACAGCGCTGGCAAGTCTGCGGCGATGCACATTTGTCCATTTATGGTGTAAAAGACAGGAGATAAAACAGAAACATTGTAAATTAAACAGTGTGTCTGTGGCTTTGAACCTTTCTCTCTCTCTTTTTTTTTAGTATTATCAGAGTAATAACTGTCAAAGCAGGGCGGGGAGGTATCAGCTCAGTATTGTTTTGTGTTTGGCTTGTACAAAACAGTACAATAATGGCTCAGGGAGATAAAGAATGAAATGTAATCTCCTTCTTCGAGTTCCACTTGTTCAAAATCCACAAAAAAGTAAAAAAATAAATAAATAAAAAAAATCTGTAAAACTTTTATTCTACGTACTCGTGCTCTGTCTCCCAGCTCCTTTCCCCACTGTGTTTTATGGCTTCTTGTGATACTGTCAAAACGCTTGCTCTTCTTTGTGTGTATGCACACCGGCATCTACACATCTGCAGAAGTTATTCATTTCTGATAAATCGGTTCTCCTGAATATACAGTATGCTTTAGGTTTGGAAAGTAAACCCTTTTCATCTCCTCTAATGGAAAACAGTAGACATTACCGACTGGAAGGAGATCAATTATAAATACCTTGAGGTTGTGTTACGGAATGACCCGATCCAGTAAGGGTCAGTGGCACAGGCGCAATTTAGGCATAAAGAAACCTCCAGAAACGCAGTCTCCCAACTGCTGTGAGCTTAGCGCGAGGCAAATGCAACCTCAGAGAACAACATATAACATGTTTTTCTCATCTGTGCCACTGTTTAATTTTACGAAATTGGTGTCAAAAAGAAGAAAAAAAAACCCCAAACAAGTACCCCAACTTTCTACTTTCATCGGATTTAACAGGGAAAGTTGCAACCAGGTGCTGCTACTCACCAGCCCTGGGTGAACTGATCAGTTTTGGCAGTTTGCTGGTCTGATACATGCTTTTGTGTTAACACAATGTCACGAGGGAAAGATATCAGCAATGGCCTTAGATATTGTTTCTTGGAATTGTTTCTGCACATTAATTTAGAAAGGCTTTGAAAGTCATTTACAAACTATGTTCTATAGTGAGAAAGATTATTCACAGGCTGCAAGCTATGGAGACGGTTGCCATTCTTCTCAGAAGCGGATTTCACAGCAAACTGACCCCAAGTTTAGATTGTGAAACGCTAAAAGACTGAGCAAATATGGTTTGTTTGGAAGGGTTGCCAAGAGATGGCGTTTTCTCTTTAAACAGAACATCAAAGCACATGCAGGCCTATTTGAAGTCATGGGACCTGGGCACCTTGTAGTCACTGAGTCAACTGAAAACTCCTCTACATACCAGAAGGACAAATGTGAGGCCTTCTGTCCTCAAGCTTGCTCGAAACTGAGTCATGTAAGAGAACAATGGTCCTAAACACAGCAGCAAACCTACATTAAAATAACTGGAAAAAAAACAAAGGTTTTTTAGAATGGCCTAGTCAAAGTCTAGACCTCAATCCAACTAAAATGATGTTACAGGATCTTAGTATGGCTGTGCATAGCCAAATACCCCAAAAAAGCCAATGAACTGAATCAATGTGGCAAAGAACGCGGGTGAAAGTCCTCCAGAAAGATGAAAGAAACTGATGAAGTCATACAGGATATGACTACTTAAAGTTATTACTATTAGAAAAGCATCTAAAAGCTCTCGACTCATGAGGGCACTTAGTCTTGCCCACGTGACATTTTCTTTTTTTTTGTTGTTGTTGTCTCTTTGGGTTCATTTTTGTTCAATAAGTAATGACATGATGAAAAGCGTTTTATGTCGTCGGTTGCCTGAGGTTGCATTTGCCCGATACAAAGACCCACTATGATCAGACGATTTAGTGTTATTTTTCTATATATAAAAAAATAAATAAACATAATATGAACAAAACAAAACATAGGACCTAAAGAGGGGCCACTAACTTGTTCCCATGACCGTAAACCTGTGTTTCTCAGTCCGGGTCCTTGGGTATCTCCGCTTTACGCGTTTCAGATGTTTCCCTGATTCAAAAGGATGAATCACATTATCAGCTTATCCACAAAGTCTGCACACGTCTTTTGATGACTCGTTAACGTGAGCTGGATGTGTTAGAGCAGGGATGTGGATCAGTGGTACCCGAGGAACAGGACTGAGGAGCGCTGACGTAAACCCTTAACTGATAACAACAAAACAACAATTATAATTAACACTTCACACTGGTTTCCATTGGCGGAAACAGGACGTTGTCTGAACGGAGAGTGACAGATAGAACCATCGCTCTTTCTCTAATCTTCCAGCCATCCGTGCAGGTCCCAGGTAGGATATAGTGTGTTCATTTATGAGTAGATGTTACGTGCATTTAGGAAGCTGTGAGTTAAAGTTTGAATGACAGGACGCAAAACTGATTTAAATAATTCAAAGAATTTCCTCCATTTCTATCTATCCAGCTATCTTTAAATTGCGTGCCACATACAAAGACATACTCCACTGGAGAGACTTGTCGGCAGACCGTAATAAAAAAAAAAAAAACAACTTCTATCAGTGTTTATTCTTCCAGCTTAAATTTTGACAGTTGTTCCCGTAAGTATAGTCGTCGTATTAAATTCTTCTAAAATGTGTTCACAAGGAGGTAGTGGGCAAACAGGAAAAGTCCATTTCTAGTTTGTTAGATGTACTTTTGATGTATTTTTGGCACTGCGTAGTCACAGCTCAGCGGTCTCCAGTCTAACGCACCCTGACCCAATCACCTCAAGCAAACCTAACTGGTCTACAACTTACAACCAATGGAAGACAGGACCTAAATCTAGTCGAGCATCCCGTTTAAGGAAAGGAAAGACGGGGTGAGAGGATGTGCAAAGGTGTGCGGTGGGCGCCAGTGAAATGAGGCAACGCAGAAGGACAAGGAAGGTGAAAGATGATTCATGGAGACAAACATCTAATCATCAAGTTTTAGGTAAAAAAATCAACAACAAAAAACAATAAATCAAAAGGTGGCAGAAAAACACAAGTTAAAGGAAGCACCAATGGATCAAATGTTACCACCTAAAAGTGATTCATTAGTCCTGTTTCATTACAACCTCCAACGGCTGATCCATAGTCAGTAGTACTCAAAACTTCTACGGAGGTTCAACAACTGACCTGGGATCAGACGGTTCGGGGTAAATTCAACCAGGAATGAGATTCAGTTTCAGTTCAGTGAGACCTGGCGTGACCCTCTCTGTAATAAACATGAAAACAGTATATTTACAGTATGTATAGAAAATAATAAATGGAAAAACTGTGTCATGATTTTATCTTCCGAGAGCTGCTGAACTGAAAATGAATGACTTCCTCCGTTAAGGTGGTAACTTCCTCACTTTTAAATGGCAAGTGATCGAAGAGTCAGCTCGGAGCTGTGAGGCTGTTCCCTTCTTCGTTTTAACTCCGGCAATACCAAGACAGTCAAGAGGAGGAAACTTACAGGATCAAAGATCGCAACAAGTTTGCCACCTCTTCCGTTTGCTCCTCAAATTATTAGATTATTTTCTTTTCTTTTCTTTTTTTTTTTTTTTTTTTTAGGAGAAGTTGCCCCAAACAGTAAACCACTTGTGATATGCGTTTCTTATCAGTCCCGTCTCCCTCTCATGAAAATGTCCAAAAGTCAGTTTATGAATGTAAAACTCATGTACATATGTGCCTTCGTATATAAGGAATTACAGATACAGCTACAGTGATATGTGGTGAAGTGGAGTTGGGAACAACTTCTCCGTCAAAAACAACCCTGCTACATACACTTAAACTCTCGTGGGGCTCAGGATTCACAGTTCAAAGGCTTAAAGTTCACAGTTCACAGTCGTAGTTTATCAAACCCCGTCCCACCCCTGAAACCCTGTGTATCCCCTCTGTTTGCTCGCATCCCCCCTGCATCCTCCTCTTTGATACTCAGATTGGATGATATCCACAGCCTCTCAGACTGGTGTGGTCCTGCGGTTGGGGTCCTTGCTGTAGTCTTTAGTGAGCGTGCTGCTCTGGAGGAACTCCCTCTCTGAGTTGAGCAGCCCGCCCATGCCACCGCCGTGTTTGGTGCCGGCATTGCCGGCCTCTCGCGGGTTCAGCGTGTACATGGGCATCTCAGAGGCGGCGGGCCCCGTGTAGCCGCCTTTCCCCAGCGGCGAGGCATCGCGGCTGGGGGCCTCGGAGGAGCGCACGCTGGAACGGCGTCGGAAGCGGTAGCGATAGGACGGGATGCGGCTGAAGGCAGACTTCTTTATGAGCTCAGTGCGGGACTTGGCCCGTAGCTTGCGGTGCTTTTCTATGAACATGTGCACAGCCAGCACGCCCACCATTTCTGCCATGATGAAGGAGAGGGCCCCAAAGTAGAACGACCAGCCGTAGGAGTAGGACTTCTTGCTGTCGCTTTGACCTGGGTCGCCCGAATTGGCTGAGATATAGACAATAATTCCAATGATGTTACTGAGGCCTGGAAAAGAGAGAAAGAAAACCAGTGATAGTGAGGGGAGGGAGTCGAACAGACCTATTTACCCTGACAACACAAATATTTGGTGATTTACGCTTCTACGTTGGACTGAACACAACCACTATCCCAAAGCTGATGCGCACCTTCGAAGAAACCTAACTACATGTCAAACTGGCTAATGTGACATCTCCTGCTGCTCCTTCTTCTTCGTTATTGTTTTCAGCTGCATTGAAATATACTGGAGCTTGCTGTAATGTCAGCAAAGGTTACCGTTGCTGAACATTTATCAGCTGCAGCTCATATTAAAATGCTTCATTTGCACTGTTGCCATATCTGAGCTACATAAAGTAAATCAGCAAAAAGCAAGTAACGTGAAATAAGTCACAGCGCTGCAGAAAATAACCTGCACCGCCACCTACTGTTTGGTGGTGTAATTGCAGAGCGACACAAACGACAACAGAAAAGTCTAAATGCCAACTATAGTGCAGGAGGTGTACATGGATTACGCAGAGCTGCTGCGTAAAAGCATAAATTGACTTGACTCAAATGTAGTTGTGTCCCAATAAAGATGTAGAAAATGTGGGATGATTTTGGTGGTTTTGTGTAGGGTGGTTCTCATGTACAGTGGTGTCAATATGCAACTTGTGTTCAGCTCATCCACGATGAGGTAGGAGGGAAAAAAAACATGGATCATTCCTTTCATTTCATAAATGCAAATTTGAAATGTTCTTATCAAATTTGATCCATTATTAGTCAGAGTAGACCTCACCTGGTTAGAAAGTCCAGGAAATGGATGAATCTGTTTAAGGTCTGCACCAAAAACATCACAATCTATCTGTTAATTCTCAACAGCTTGACTCAAGGAAACTGGCTGTCCTTTTTCTTTTCGCCCTTTTCACCTTCTACAAAGTATCACCAGTTGAAACTATTTGGTGGGTAGAGTCGAGCTTTGAAACAGATAGAAGATAAAACACTGTTGAGACTAATGAAAAAGGAAGTCTAGTTGACTTGATTCAAGCCTTTGAGTTACCATGACCTGGATGACCGAGAGTCTACACCGACGTTTTGACCTGTGAAGCCAGTGAAACATCATCCCGTAAAAACTTTTATGGTTCACTTTATGGTATCAGGAGTTGTAGAGACATTGTCCTGGGAAGAGTCGTGGTGCCTACAAGTAATTTACATTTTACTGTTAATGTATTCACCAAATAATGTTCCTATTGTTTTTCTTCCTGACTAAATCAAAGCAAAAAAAAAAAAAAAAATAATAAAAAAAGCTGCATAGCTGCATATTCTAAAGCATAGACGTGGTTTTAAATAAGTGTTTAAATTAACATGCAAACAAGCTCACAGTGACTCACACTAAAGATATAAAATTAACCACAAAAGACAGAACAACTTTGATATTTCGGGTTTCCAGCTTCAGCTGAATGCAGCATCCAGCTCTAGTTTTCTTCAATTTACTTGTGTTTGTCCTATTTTATTTTTTCATTTTTATGCATTTCTTCTTTCACTTCCACTCATTTTTGTTTAAAGACCCTTGATTCCTTTTCTCAGATCCAATCCTCATATCTTAGTCTCATCACCTGAGACCAGAGGAGACAGGAATAAAAATGTAAGGACCGGAGTTATTTCACACTTCAGAACTATCGTCTTAAACCAATGAAACTATATAACACGGCTGCATTGTCCAATATTTTGTTATTACGGAAGAGTAATTTTCTATTATTCTATTGTATTTGCTATTTTTAAATGGGCTATGAAAATCAGCCAGGAGCACTTGTATTGATATAATCCAATGCTCCTAATTACTCTTGTAAAGTTGTGTTTCTGCTTTTTCACAGTGCAGTACGGCTCCTGATTCTGCCTCCCTATTTGACACCTACAAAGTAAGCCTCAGGCTTGTTCACAAGTTCTCCTCATTGTTGGTAACTTCACCACTTTGTCTGCAGAATTTGTTTCAAAAGCGTGCAGCACGCGTTGGATGCACCATAGTGAGATTTTGTTGAAAAGCGAGTGGTCTATGGAGATTTAGGACTCACTTTACTTCTTTCACCTCTGTTTTGCCCAGCTGAGCAGAAACGGTGAAGCTGTGAGGTGTGCATGTGAGCCTATTTCCTCAGACCCTGTTCAGACCTGGTATTAAAATGCATCCTGCAAAATCTGAAGATAAAGGCATCCTGGGACAGAAACGAGGACCAGCTAATACACTAATGTCATCAGCTATATTTTGCACATGAATGACCACTTAAAGCTTATATTTTAGGTTTCTTCTAAGTTTGTATTTGCTTATTTATTTTCCTGCAAGTTCCATCTAATTATTTCCAGCTGCTGCCTTTTGAGGATTAAGAATAACCTCACAGCTGTAGCCTGGCAAGACGGTTTCATTCTTTTCTTCTTCAATACAAAGAATTAGTCTGGTTCTTCTGTATTCGACCAATGGAAGCAGAAGAAATAGCCTCTGGGCCCCTCTGGAAAGGTATGCAAGCAATTAAGAGCAATGAAGCATCCTGCCCTGTCGTGATTGGTTCGGTACCATTTGTACTGGTGGAAATGGCTGTGAATCAGACCCATTTTACGAGCAATTATTTTCAGGTATAGTTGCCTAACAGAATTAGGTGTTTGCAAGTGAAAATGACATGAATGATTATTTGCATATTGAGCAGGAGGGTCAGATCCGTTTAAAGACACGTTTAAATGCCAGGTGTGAGCTCATGCACTGCACACCTCCACTTGTGACAGGATTTCTCGGAATGCAAGTTAATGAAAAACATCTGAATGGGGCTTAGAGTAAATTTACATATAAATGGCCCAGATATTTAGTTATTTTTTTGTCCCTGGTCAAATGTTGGAAAATCTGGGTTCCTATTTGTTGAATGCATCAGAGACAAACTTATCAGAGATATAGTGCCCATATGTCATGATCTGGGGTTTTCTGTAGGGTTTGGAGTTTCATTTATTGCATTTTATATGGTTCTTTAGTTTTTGTATTGTGTTTGTGACCTCTCTCCGGTTTTATTTTGAAAATCTGTGTCCTTTTATGTTGAGTACTTGTTTTTGTTTTTTCTACTTTCAGTGATCCCTTGATCCTGATTGTTTGCGCCTGTGTCTCATTAGCCCCTGTGAGTATATATTGGCTGTTTCTAAAATCTGAAGAATGCAAGTACGGACTTGTAAGTACAAGTCAGGAGAATGTACTTTTCAGGACGCGAGACTGCATCGCTCGCCTTCTGCTATTAAAGCGGCAGCATACTTGTCTTCTCAGTGACATTGGACCTGAGCTAACATGTTAACACGTAATGCACTGTACACATAACATATACAGGTTATTAATTATAAAAACAAGCACCTTTAACATTAAAACAACTGACAATGGGCCGTAACTATTACTTTACACAATGTATTTTTAATGGATTTTACACTTTTGTATGCCAGCTGCATAAAAAATCTTGAAACTGCATACTGACAAACAAAAATAAAATTATAACTTTATATTGACTCATCTTGCATCTTCCCTCCCTGCCGGTCCATTTGTCTTCGATGCCAGTCTGCATTTGTTTCAGTCATCTTTTGGCTTTTCGTTGTTTGATGTTAAGACGCCTTTTGGTTGTAACAGCGGACCTTATTTTACTCCTACAGGTCTCCTGAATAATGTGATAGATCAGACCCTTTTGCCATTTAGTGGTGGGCCATTTTGTTGCCTTATCGCACTTATCTGCCTGGACCGGTTCAGTGAAAGGCTCATTGAGTCCCGTTGAGTATATTGTATATAGGAGGAGTATGAGCTCAGAGGGCAGGTATTGTATGGTTTATTATATGGTCATAACCTGCTTAATAGCGTGTAATATTGTAATTTGAGTCCATATTCAACAGGTATGGAAGCACAATAAAAAGCAATCCCAAAAAGAGGCACACTTCCCAGAAAAGGCCTTCACCTCCACTCTACCCCCTGAAACCGGCTGCTATGAACAGAGGCGTAAAGACGCCGTTGAAAAAGGGAGCTGCGAATTGTACGCCATGCGGTTACTCCGAACTTCACTTTCAAAGTCAAAACAGTTGCACATTTGCTGCAGTTACTGGAAATACAGCAGCTTGGCAGAACGCATCACTTTCCATTTCACTGGACCAGAATAAAGTATTCGTGCAGCGTGGTGGAATTCAGAAAGGGGATAATTAGCCATCTGTAATGAACCAGAATCAGCCTGACTATTGTTGTAAATAATGACTAATTTGGTCTCATCAATTTACTGCAAGACTCAATGGGACCATACACATCACACTGAACAGCAATTACAGCTCTTTGTGTGTATGAAGGGCGTGAGCAGAAGTGTGGGTGTGTGTGTTGGGACCCTACGTGTCAGGATCCACGTGACAGATAATGAGGGAGCACTCGACCTTTCTGTGTGTGTCACAGTGGAATCATGGGATCCTTGTTAATGGATTAATTAGTTACTCGAGCTACTGTGTTCCCCTCTTCACCATGTTTTTCCTCACACAGACCCTTTCTGCGCCCTGATGTTGGTAGTCAACAGATATATTGTGGTTTCAAGGGGAACCCAAATGCAGGACTCAGAAATCAGACAGAAACATCTTAGAAGAAACAACATGGATTTTGTCTGAATAGAGGACGAAAACAAAGTAAATATACAAAAGGAGATGATGATTTAATATAAAAGAGCAAATCTGGTGTAGCTGAAGAGCAGGAATCAAAACCTACTGGAATATATTTCCAAAACCACCCACCACACTAGAAGTGATTACTGATTTTGGTGAAATGTAGCACGCGTGCGTGGCTTGGATGGAGAAGTTTCCAGCGTGAAACTGACCAGTTCCTTCACTACTGTATCACATAATGAAATACGGTACTGCAGGGGGTTAGTAGCTGGACTAATACCTAACCCATCCGTGCTGAAATGGCGTCGCTAGGACGACGTTTCATCAGGGTGACTGTCGCCTGTGTGCTGCTCCTGCAGCTGAGGTGGTCATTTAGAAAGCCGTACACTCATGTGACATGCAGAATGAAGTGTGAAATGACCTCTCAGATTCGCATCCAAGAAAACACAGTGATGTCTGCACAGGTCTGGACTCCCTAAAAAGTGTGTCTTTATGTACCTATAGTGCACGGATGACAGATAATCACTATACCTCCACTCTAAACAGAAGAAAAGACACTGATTCACTCAAACAGATGTACTTGCACGCACGCTGATGACTAACCTGCGGATACGAAGAAGATTCCTGCACTGAGGATGACGTTGTGTCTGCTCCGGTAAAACTCACTGGCAGCCACACAGAGGCCCCCCAGGAACAGCAGACCCACACTCATGATGGGGAAGATACTGGAGGCACGTACAGCACCTGTACGAACACAAAGACGAGGAAGAGCCAGAGATGAATAACACTCGGAAAGCTGTTGCTGTACAGACGAAACGTTTTTAATCTAGATTTATACTTGTTTGCATCTTTTCAGGCCAGATCTCAGATACCAAACACACCTTTAATGTACTTTTTTTTTTTGTCACAATATCATGAAAAATAGCGGCATCCAGAATTAGTTTGAAATGGAAAACAGCTGGAGGTTCACATTTGAAATGATTGCATGCTCAGTTTGGACGATTCTGTAGGTCACAAGTGAGGAACTTAGATGAACGTCACGGCTTCGTTTAAATTCACCTGCTTTCTGCTCCGCTTTTCTTCTCATTTATAGGGCCCAGTTCTAAAAGCATTGGGATGCTGGGTCATCATCTTCAGTACATAATATCATCAAAAGACTCTGAGAATCTGTGTGCATGGGGACAAGGATGAAAATCACTACTGAATGTCTGTGATCTTCGAGCCTTCCGGCGGTACTGCATTAAAAGCGGGCATAATTTAAATTAAAACGTTGAAACTCTTTTCGGAAACCACGGATGCCGTGCCGAAAGATGGGAGGGACCATCCAGCGCTCAGTTTAAGAGCCAGCATCTCTGATGGTAATGGTGATGCCGATGGGATGGACAGCTTGGACATCTGGAAAGGAAACATCGGTGCTGAAAGGTATATTGAGGTTTTAGAGCAACAGATGCTCCCATCCAGACAGTCTTTTTTTTTTTTTTTTCTTCACAGGGAAGCTTTTGTATAGTTCAGCAAGTCCATGGTAAACAAGATACTGCACTGCAGTTAGTTGGTTTCATAGCAGAAGAGTGTGAGCGCTGAACTGCTGTCCAGACCTTTAAACTAAATGAAAACATTTGGTGCATCTATAAGCAAAAGGTACAACAAAGATGAGGCAGCACTGTGGAGCAGCTTGAATCCTGCATCAGACAAATATTTTATCCCCTACCAAAACTCCAACAAAAGGCCTCTCCGGTTCCCAGACGTATATGCTCTGTTGTTAAAGGAAAACTGGATGCTACAAAGTGGTAAAAACGTCCCTTTTTTTAATCAGGTTCCTTCAAATTCCAAATGACCTTATTTTCATTTCAAGAAAATACATTTCCTTTATCTAAATTTTATGTTATTTCTCTGTCCCATGACAAATAAAATACTGGTTTAGAAGATTTATAAATACTCCTTTTGTTTTTTATTCCTTTTACTTTTTTTGTTTCGGCTTCTTTGGAATTACATGTACATTTATTTATTTTTTAATGTTTAAATTAAAATGTTCTACATCATGTCAGTCACGTGGCCAAAGTAGATTAGGGTCATTTTAAAACATTGCTAAGTGTGATTCAAACATGAAAAGTCAATGACTGAAATCACTACCAGGGCTTGAACGCCGCAGCCATTGTTTCATTTGAAATTCACAGCGGTTGAGAAAAGAGGAAGGAGCTGAAACAACTTGAACTGCACCACTTTACACCCCAGACACACATGTTCCCGTGTGTTGCTGCACGCCTGACCGAGCCCGAGTTCAGAACACGCTTAAGCATTCAGAGGCTTTTATACATCGAGCGACGGATGAAGAGACGAGCAAAGGGGGGGGGACTGCTGAAAAACCAGGACAGACGGTGAGATGGTGAGTCACGCTGACATATGTAGAAGAAAATGAAAACAGAGATGATGAAGATGAAAATCAGTCTGCATTAAGGGTGAAATTCGTGTCAGAGCCTCGTACGCGTACGTGGTGTGATAACACATGGAAGGGTATTTGCAGGCAGGCTGTCGTGCAGAAATCAGCTGCAGACAAGCCGATCTGAATTAATTCACATATGACAAGCAACTCCGTGTTTTTGATTGTGGATCTGCTTTCATCCTGTTTATGTTTTCCTGTGTTTAAAGTTATTTTTTTGCCACAACAGACCACTGAAGTCACTAAGCGCAGAAGCCCCGCCTCCGTGGCCCACACCCCTGGGCTGTATGAAATGCCGGTCACTAGGTCCCTGCTCCTCATTGGCTCGCCAGCCCAGAATCCCGCGGTCTAACTGGCTGCCTCGGGGGGGATGTCAATATGTGCTCAGTGAAGCAACATAAAAGAGGCACAGGCTGAATCCATTTTCTCTTTCTTTTGCTGCATTTTTGTCTCCTTCCTGCATCCAATACTCCGTTTACAGCGAGAGGAAAAATGGAGACGGTACCCATCTACTTAGTTTTACACAAAGTCCTTTTACGCCTGTACCATTATGTGTTTGATGTGCACAGATAACTTTCTGGCTTTATAATAGTGCTTGTCCACCTCGCGGACTCGGAGAGTCTCCAGGTCTTTTTGAGCAGTGGGACACCATTCCTTCTAAAGGTGATTAGAAGAGGTCTGTGACACCAAACCATCTCCAGCAGTCGTTGTGTCGGGCTGAGCCACGTGCTCTTCTTCCACGATACTGGACAAGTGATAACATATTTATGAAAAACAGTAAAGTGTTAGAACTAAAAAGCCATGAAGTCTCCATGTTAAGCATGTACTGACAGTAGTTTTCGAGACGCCTGTACAAACGGCCCTTTTTTATACACTTTCTGTACACTTTCACATTTATCTGTTGGTACCCTTCGGTTAAAGAAGGAAACACCCACAATGGTCACTGAAATGACATGAAACTCACCAAAGTAATAATAAATTATTTTTTTCTAAAACCTAACTAATGAAATTCAGACATTCAATCATTTAAACAAACAAACTACTTGACAAATTAGTTGCTACCCTTAATGTAATAGTTTTTTATTTTATTTTGCACAACTGCAGCCACTGCAGTTAAATGGTTTGTGTAACTCTGAATGAGACTTTTGCACCTGTAGACGGGTACTTTGGTCCACTTCTCAGGAGAAAAGGCCTCCAGCTGTCTCGGGTCTGAAGGGTTTCTTCTCAAGACTGCTGATGTTTCAGCTTTTTTCTACCTCTAATCTCATCTGTCTAAAGGACATTCTCCCAGAAACTTTGTGGCATGCCAATATCGTTTTTGATATATTCCATTCAGGCTTTTTTGTGATTTACTTTCAACAGTGGAGTCCTCCTCAGTCGTCCACCACACAACCGTGATGGATGACGCTGATGGACCTTGACCTTGGAGTTCACCTTGAATCTCTTTGGAAGTTGTCCTGGGCTCTGGTCACTATTCATACTATCTTGTAGCGACATCCTGCAAGGTTGGCAACATTACTGTGAAACTAAACCTAATTTTCTTTCTGATCTCCTCAGACAACCCGTCTTTGCTTACTCTGGTTCGTGTTCAGCGTGGTGTACACCATGATACTAAACAGCAGAGTGACGACTTTCAACCCTTCAAATAGACAAACTGACTGACCGCAAGAAGGAAAAGACACTTTTTCACCTGTGATACCAATAACAAGACACGCTTTAGTTTCACTATGATCAAATTATTTTCTAAGGGTGCCAGCTGATTTGTCAATGCCAGTTTCATTAGGTTTGTTTCTTTCAACTGACTGTTGAGCCACGGTTTAAGCAATGTCTGATTTTCATTAGTAAATTTATATTTATTATCACTTTAGTTAGTTTTAAAATAGCTCAGTGACTATTGCTGATTTTTTTTTTTAATAGAAGGGTTTGAGTAAATTTGTCTATATTTGTACAAAGTTAAAATTACTTTGGTTTGATCGTGGGGATCCAACCCACACAATTGTGTAAATTTCGAGTCTTGCCAGAGGGTTAAGTAGGGAAGTTTATTTGGGCATAGGTTGACTGCCAACAAGAGCCAACATACTCAGTTTTACACTCAAAACCGCTTCAATTCACATATTTTTGGTCCCTAACAAAGGTTTACACTCCTTACTATCTAATAACAAACCTAGGGTTGATTTAACTCCAGAATGTTCCCTTAAATTGAGGTTGTTACTTTTGGGAAAAATCGAATGTGCTCAAACTGGTTCATTGTGTTTGTACCAGCGATTAAACGGGATTATAGGTCAGTAAATTCGACACTCATTTGGAGGACTTACGGAGGAGGTATTCAGCAGCATCTGCTTCATAGTCGGCGTCCTCTGGGAAATGATCAATCTTCTTACATACACCCCTGAATGTTCCTGCAGAGGAGAAAAACAGATCGGCTCAGACTTTTCCACTTGTTTACTTGAAAACATCCACAGATGCAAGACGCTACCCACTGAGCGAACTCTGCTGCCCTGCTTCGCATCCACCAGCTGAAGAAAGACCGGCCGAAAAAGAAGCGGAGGCCGGCGCAGCTGTAGTGTCCCACAGGAACAACCGTGTAAAAATGTCACTTTCTATTAGCATTTATTTTCAGCATAATTCCTCATATCCCTTGGTACGGAATAAAGCAGTCAGTAATCAGAGACATTAGAGATTTGTTGCCAGCTGGGGGACCATCTTTAGGAGGGAATGTTGAACCTTTCTAGCATCACTGTGAATGCACAGCTGGGGAGTGGAGGCAGAATAAAGAGGCCATCTATAATATACCTCCACAGATCGTTTGCTGTGTGAAAGCAGATAATATAACAGATCTACACCGTTACTGTACATCCCTCTCTGCTCCACGAGCCTTGCAACAGTTATGCAGGAGTTTTTGTCGTGCACATGGACTCAGCATCAAGGTCTGTTCAGCATCTGCAACTGAAGAAACTGACACCAAACTGAGGAACATTTTCGTCTTAGATGATATCAGACTGAAGAACAAACACACCGCCTCAATTTATGGGTGGTAACTGTTTACCTAAGACATAGAAATAAATGTGGCTTTTTAGCCCCAAACATTTTTACATGATTTACTCTATTCTTACATTATGTTTCCAACACCTACATGATATGAGCCTAAACTTAAACTGATCAGTTCAAGGGCAACATTGCTATCAATGTAAACAGGTATTATGATGTTAATATGGGCAGAATCAGCCTGCAGCCCAATACTCAATACTAGTTAACTTGCCAAATGAGCATCTTCATCTGACTGGCCTGGAGGCAGAGCCAGGGAGCACTCCTGTGGGTCGTTGCCGTTAGAAGAAACCACTCAGGACAGAGGGGGTTCATTCAAAACATAGAGGTTTTGCCAAAATAAAAAAAACTATAAAGTACTGTAAACTAAAAAAAGGCAATACATACTATTGGGGTGGTAACTGTGTTTTCAAAAACAACAACAATGCATCTCATTGGTTTGGTTTCACTTTCTTCAGTTGCCGATGCCGAACAGCGTCCTGTCCAGGAGTAGAGGGGCAAGTAGTTCAAGTGCAGAGTGGATCCAGTCTTTCACCATGCAGGCTCCCTCGTGCCTGCATCTGCCAAGGTGGATCTCCGAGTTGGGTGGTGAGTTGCACCCAACGGTCCTACAAATCATCCCTAGAAATGCGTTCAGACACCAAACAGAGATGAAGCTCGATTCAGACCAAGACTGCCTCCTTTTGGAGGTAGGATTGGTTGTTTAGTCCTGAACGTGATGTTGTGCAAATGTCAACTTGTGATGGATGCTTAAAGCCACGCCTGGCAAAACTATATGACATATGGCATAACATACCGTATATAACCGTTGTTGAGAGCACATCAATACACACAGAATAAAGCATCCCAAGTAGCAGTAACCGCCACACACACACACAAGAACGGCACTCCTTTACCACTGCAACAACACCTGCTGCCTGTGCTGCAGACCTCTTCAAGTTCATGAGAGGACTTCTCCACATGTGCAAAAGTCACTGCCTGGCCACCCCTGCACGGCGTTTTGTTTTTCTCCAGTAAGACTTTGCAGTGTAACTTCTGACTGATATAGAAACCTTTTGTTTTTTTAAATCTTTACTTTAAAAGTAATGACTTTCATATAAATCAACATCTGTCTTGCTTCACTTTTATACTAGATGCACTACAATTTCAACAAATCCAAATGCAGGGATTTGTTCACCTCTTTTCCGCAGCACAAACGCAAACTGGAAACCGCTGGAAATGTGAACTGGACTGACGATCTATGGGGTTGCACAGAACTGTTATGTCAAGCTGGGAATTTGGGAAATACTCCAGTCTGGAATCAAATAATGTGCTTTGCATTGCTCTCTTGAATAAGCTTTAAAAAAAAAAAAAAAAAAAAAAAAAAAAAAAAAAAAAAAAGCTTTTAAAAACACATATGCCACCACCGTGCACAGATATACACTTCACTAAACTAGAAACTTACAACTGATGCTGGAAAATCGAGTATACGGTGAAAGCGCTACATGAGCAGGTGGGAACTCCTCAGTCAGAAGGCTAAATCAAACAGAAACCTACGTTCTCGTATAAAAACACTGGCAGGAGCCAGAAGACACAGCATCTAAACAACCAATCAAGTTGCAGAATCTCTTTTTATTTAAACATGAAGGCATGGGAAGGAGGAAGGCATGGGAAGGAGGATAGGGAAAGGTAACGGAGAGGGGGGGGGGGGAATCTCCGTCTTTCCGGCCATCCTTACAGTTTGAGTGGCGCATCAGAGAGTGACTGTTGCTACTGAAAGCATCAAGGTGTGAAGCATCATCAATCAGAGCTGCCATGTGTCGGGGAGCGGACAAATTCATTAAACCTTCTGCCTTTTAAATTATTCTAAATTCTGTTGAACCATTTTGATGTATTGAACACACACACACACACACACACACACACACACACACACACACACACACGCACACACACACACACACACACAAGCCTGAACGCATTCTTCAGCGTATGAATGGGTGGCAGCGGGAGGAAACAGTGATAAATGAGTGCTTTTATTTCTCTCTCGGTGGTTAAGAATTTAAATCACAACACATTAAACACAATTAAAAGTCAGCGCTGGCGCACACATATACACACGCATGCAGAAGCCACTCACACTGAACTGCACCCTCGCTGAAACACACTTCTGTTTTTGCATATAAAACGATGTTCCGCTATGGCTTATTGGAAAATAAAGACTTAGACACACAGAGAGTCATTAAGACTGGTTTGTTTGACTTCCACGCAGGTGAGGAAGCTCATCGTGAGAGCTCAACTACCATGAGAAAACTTCCCCACAAGCAAAGTTCCATCTCTAAACATTTAGATCCATTTTGGGCCAAAATGACAAACGAAGAGAAAAGTTTAAGGCGCTGGTGTCATATATGATATAAAAACAGCACAAAATACACAGTCCGTAACGCTGTCCTGCAAGTCAGAGGCGAACGACTGATTTTATGTCTTCAGATACTGAAAGAAAAATAAAACAATAAACTGTCTGTTCTGTTGTCCTCTGAAATAAAACCAGAATTTCTTTTAGGAAAATCAACTTATCAATGCTGTTTTTGGAGTGAGCAGAGAATGCAGTTAAATATTAGACATCCTATCCACCGGCTATCACTTGAACTTGGGTGTTTGTTTTTTTTAATACTCATTGGTTTTTGTACCCGGGTCGAAATATGCCGAAAGTCTGCGGTCTGAACTACTTATGATTAATCCCGTCTGTAGGGACAAATGAACCAAGTGTCCCAAAACGCAAAATATTGTTTCCTTTGCCACAGGATTTGCTGAAAATAAAAGTACAAGATATTCCCACTCATATATTTTGATGATTTTTCTTGTACTAAAAGGCTAAATTATGAAATTCTCTCCAAGAAGATTAAGTTCTTAGGCCTCCTGTTGTTTGTGCACTTCTCAAATCCCTTCACTGATTTTTTCCCATCTAGTTGTAGATTATTCCAATGAAGAACAAAAACAAGTCTGTACATTTGATCCAGCCTTTTTTGAAGGACTTGTTCTTATAAACACAGCACGGACTTCCCAACAGAAGCACTTTGACTTGGCAAATGATCAAATGTTGAATTTATTGGATTGTTCAGCTTTTGCTGAGGTGATTTTATATGGTTTTGAACCCATCAGAGGATAAATATCTATTGCGTCAAATTCTAAAAATAGTTTGAAAAAAAAAAAATTAACAGAGAAGAACCAGGTAGCAAGAAATGTTTAACTGTTTGTGTACACAAGTCTTTGTCTTTTTTTTTTTGTGTGCGTCTCCTCATGCTTTATCAGCAAGAGAGTCAGTCACTGTCACGCAGCGTTACATCAAATGTCACAAGCAGCCTATGATCCAACAGCCCTTCAGCAGTCATAAACACACACAAACAGGCACTGGAAGAGGTGGATAAACTCTCTGCACATGGAAAAACTTCCTCACAAACCACGAGAGCGAACATAAACTGAGATGCATCCTCACTGAACGTTTTTCTTTCCACTTTTATATTTTTTATCTTCCTCTTTTCTTTATTTTATCTGTCTATATCCTGACATGTATGCTGTGTGGATAAAAGGATGACTTTTTTTTATAACTTTCATCAATTTACTCAAATCTGTGGCACCACAGATTTAAAAAAATCTATAGAGAGAGCGTGCATTTAAAACAAACAAACAAAAATAAATATATAATAAATAAAATAAATGAAAGACAGTCGAGTGGCTGATTAATTTAAACCACCTCGACACAGGCTTAGCAAAGGAGCTTAAGGAATTAATTAAAGTTATTTCCCACATTTCCTCTAAAGACAATCTATCCATCATAGTTTCCGAGGATTAATAAGACAACTAAAATGGACATGCATATTTTGTCCATTCAAGCTAAGTGGGAGCTTTTTTATTTTATTTTATTTTTCTTGCTCAGCAGTACATCCTTCACTAACAACAAGCCGAAGGACCAGTCAGTCTGACCCCTGACTCCTTGACATTCTGCTCTGCTTTGTGGAAACTGTTTAATACCCTTCCTACTGTCATTGTGGACTACCAAAAAGATTACTCGAATACCCTCCTTTTCCATCCTGGTTCTCGGACCTCCACAGCCTTCAGTGAAGGCTCTGATGAGACATGTGCAGACCCTGGTGTGTCTGGTGCAAACAAACGGTCTTTTTGAACACTTTGGATTGGTCAAGGGACTGGAAGAGCCAGTACGCTGGCCTGAGCAGATTCCTAATGATCTATAAGAAAGATCTTGGCGGCACAGCGATAAGGAAGGAACCCTATACCCCATCGAACACACTGGCCCTGATACAACCCGTTTGTTAGATTCAGTTTGATGGAGTTTGGTAGAGATGCCACGAGCAGACGGAACGGCCCCATCACGCTTCTCAGCCCTTGATACTACACCCGGAGCTTTGATATGCCAAAGAGGGAGGACTATTCAGATCACAAACATAAACATAAGCACCTGTTTCATCCTGTCAGTTAACTATATGGTTTTACCCGAACCAGAAACCTCGGATGAATAGGGATGTACGTCCTCTGCTGAGGGCCCACCATGTAGCCTTCAGATCGGGAGGTGCTCATGCCTACACCACAGCCAGGGCTGACCTGAGGAGGGATATCAACCATGCGTGAAGCGTGGCATCCCTGGACATGTGCTCAGAGTATGTGCCAGGAGGCGGGCTGGGGTCTTCACAGACGTGTTCAACCTATCCCTGGCCCGGGCAGTCATGCCAGCCTGCTATAAGTCCACCTCCATTGTGCCCATTCCCAAACACTCCAAGCCACCAAGTCTCAACGACTACCGCCCAAAAGCCCCCACCCCCACCCCCCACCATCAGCAAGGGTCTGAAACAACTGGTCCTGACACATCTCAAATCCTGCCAGCTTTAAATGCTGGCAGGATTTGAGATGTGTCAGGACCAGTTGTTTCAGACTGCACCAACATATACATTCTGTATACATATAAGTAACATATTCATATATCTGCACATTCACACTGGTTTGGTTCCTGTAGTTTGTACATGTACTTGCACTTTGCACAGCTGGTTGGAAGCTCACTGCATTGTGTGTAATGTGCGAGTGGCATACAATGACAATAAAGATGAATCTTATCTAATCAAAATCTACTATATATGTTCTCTTATTCTTCTCTTAAAAATTAAGGGGTATCTGATGCTGCTGATGGCACAGAATACGGCAAAAGGAAAAAATTAAAGACACAACTCCATATTTCTTACTAGTTAGTGTTTTAATTAGAAGAAACGTAATGGGCACTCACCCACAAACACGGCACATAAAGAACATACATGCAACCTCACAAACACACACATATCCACGGTAGAAACCTCTATCAGGACACATTTGCCTCACAAAGGTCACGGTTGCTCGAGGGCAGCTGTAACTACAGTCACAGCAAGGTATTATGGGACAGAACAAATGCACACCGGGAGTCCAGTGTGTGCATAGCTGTCGGCCTGTGTGTGTCTGTGTATTTTCTTTGAGTCATTCGATCTAGTTTCTCCTACTCGGTTCAGTGCGCTGCTTCCGTCACTTATGTAAATAGGCATGAACATGAAAATAACAGCACGCTCAATTCACAAAAAAAAAAAAAAAAAAAAGCCTCTTCTTTTTCTTGCTGCATCTTTTTTAACATACCTAAATGTCTGCAGTGTCAAGTGATGATTTATTTCACAACAGTAAAAATGAACATTTCAAAACTACGTGTAGTATCCTGTAATTCCAGTCTTATTTTTGTCTCGAGAAATGACATAACAAGCCACCAGTTAGTACTCATATTTAACAACCCCAAATAACCCACAACAAAAGACTGCCTCAAAACAAGGTCAAAAAGGAGACAAACACAAACAACCCTGTGAGCACAAATGCCCCCATGACTGTGATGAACTAGCCAAGAGGTGCCAGATGTTTGTCCTTGGTTAATCTGCATCCTGCACACAGGCACTGTATGCACAGGAGCACCAAACACGAAGCTGGGCCAAAACTCTTTCACAGACATCATCTAAAAAGTCATCATGTAACTTAGAGTGTTATGTTGTGAGAGATCAGAGGAATACGTCCAAGATGGACATGATCTCGATGGGACGTAATGCATTTCTCCAGCTTCCACAGAGGAGCATGGCAGGAACAAACTGGATGGAGAAGAAATAAATAAACCCAACAGCTTGGCTGACTCTGGCCAGTAGATAAATATTCACTAGTATAGCGCCAGTCATTCATGTTAGATAATCCAGTCATCTTTTGTCACACAAGAATAAACTTTAAAATCAGATAGAGGGCCAAATGAGGAAAAGCTAAGGGAAGACAGGAAAAAAAGGGGAACATTTACATTTAGTTTGGCTTTTATACCTTTTCAGACATCAGAAATGATGTTATAACAGGTGATGTCAACAGGTGATTGTAGCCACAGCTTAAAAAGCAGGATCTGTTAAAGGGTCTTTGAGGGGGAAAGATGGGCAGAGGATCTGAGAAAAATCACAAAAATGTTGCAAAACCGGCGTTCCTCAAATAAGTCATTCAACGGATTTGCATCTTTCACTTTCTGGCGAGCGTCACACTATTAAACAATTCCAGAAACCTGAAGGAAATGTCATGTGTAAGGCGTGCTCTGGTCTCCTCTCGCGCTCTATAAACATGTATGTGAGGCTCAGTGGTGACTCTGCAGCAGTGAGTGTCAGCGTGCGTGGCTGTTTGTCTATAAGTAACGTCCCGTCAGCAATGAACTGCTGACGGGAAGCAAAATGTGAAGCAAAAAGTGGACAAAGATCTTTAGAAACAATTTAACAAGTGACCGTCGCTGCGCTTTGAGGAAAACCTCTGAGCTGTCCTCAATCAGCTGGCATGCAGTCCAAAAGCTTCATGCGAGCGGCCGCATGCACTCAAAATTGAAATGCTTTTACCAGCTAGATAACAGAGGAGGAGGGAGTAAGAGAGCGATGGGAAAGAAAGCTGAAAAGCTGAGCAAATTGGACTACTTGTTTCCTCAGAGCGCCTCTGACAGCTCATTCTGGGTGACTGTGCCACTTTCTCTCTGTGTCTCTACCTCGCTCGCTCTCTTTTATTACCTCTTTGCAGGCAAAGGAGAAGGAATGGGATAGAGGGAATGAGGGAATGAGGGAGAGAGTGAGAGAGAAGAAAGGGCCAGTTTCCACGGTGATGGCTGATGAAAGAGTACGGGGAAGGTTCTGCTCGGCTGCGCGCCTCTTTCTCTCTTATTCCCCTTTTTCTCAGTCTCCTCTTTCTTAAACAGCAAGTGCTCACACTCTTACACTTCTTCCAAAATAAAAGACAAAATCTCCGTTTTTGGGCTTCACTTCTTCTCTTCAGACCTCCTTCAGATTATCTTCCTCCTCTCCTCATATTCACAAATCATCTCCTCATCCCATCCCCATCTCCCGCTCACTTCTTCACGAGTCCCATCAATTTCAAACACGCTTGTTGCAACGTGTCATCGTTAACAACTGTGAATATTAAAACTACAACAGCCTCCTTTTTTTTTTTATTTTTTATTTTTTATTACACTAGTACTTTTCGCCAGGATTTAATAGCTGCCTCAGTTTCATTCAGCAGCCAGCGGCGACGGTCGTAAGGCAGGCTTGACTAAAATGCTAATGCACAATAAGGATTTTATTATATGAAACTATGGTGCCTCAAAGAAGACCATGAGCAGGTGAAGCCCCTCTCTGCTCACCGATGTTTTCTGGTCCACGGTGCCAGAAATTGTATGAGTTTTCAAAGTCGAAAGCTCCCCGTTGGAATCGACACAGAAATCCAGACCCACATCTAGGAAGCTGCAGGGTCTGAAAACGACTCGTAGGGCCTCACAATCTAAGGAGCCACCAACATATCAAAGCTGATTATCAAAGCTGATTTAAACAGCTGTCAATCCTCAGCTGCAGTCCTCTACGTTGTTCACATACAGATTGCGTTGCCGCTCTGTCGCCATCGTGTAAAACCCGCCCAGAGACTCTCTCTACAAGGATAGACTGATTTGATTGGCCCCCCATGACTTTTGGGTGTAGTTCATGAGCTCCAACAGATGATAGGTAGATATAGCTGCAAAGCAAATTTAAATTTGCTGGAGGTCTAGATTTCAAAGCCAGTGGGCGGGAACTGCGGGGCATGCTCAGAGTCTGTAGATGACTTTCAGTCCTGTTGGACCGGTTATTTGCCGGGGTCATCTCGTCTTCAACCCAAGCGCCAACATTTCTGTGTTAAGGCTAACTGAGACAGGTTGCAGTTCCTCAACTGACCCGTTGGGGCTGGTTCCAAAAGCAAGTCAATCTCCACTGACCTTCATGTAAAAATGTCCAACTTTGCAGCAAAAGTAAACATATTTACAGCCTGGTTCAAAAAATGGTTTTGGACTGCATAACTGGACTTCATATCCAAGACAACTTAATGGAAGCTGAATTTTTTTGTACCATTTTGGGTATAATTATATAAAGCACAAAATGAATTATGAGTGTGGACTTTTGATTTGTGGTACAACCAATTACTGTCATCACTTTTGCTATTTAGCAAAAGCCTTTTAGCGAAGCTAAAATGGCTAATTGTGACATATTCCAGCAGGCTTCCTACACCTAAATGTCCTGCACATTTGCAACATGGTGCTGCACAGGATGAGGAAGAAAAAGACCCATTAAAAGGTTTCTTCATTAAAGCTATGGGTGGCGTCACATGGACGTTGTCCAGTTCTTCTTATACAGTCTACGCCCAACATTATTGTCTGGCTGTGTTAGTCCGACTATGAGAATTCCCATCTAATTCCATTTCAGCTGGACCAAGATGTTTACATGTTATATCTGTGGTTTTAGTCAGACTAATTTAGTTAATTTTTTCCAATGTCATGTAAATGAACTGAGTGTTGCATTGGAGGACTACTTCGATGTGTTTTTAAACCAAGTATGTCAAGTATAAAACAAACTTGTCATTTAAATGAATGAAAGAAGTCATAGAAATGTCTTTAAATTAAAATTCCCTGCAGAATATTTTCTTTTTTTTACAAAACAACAAAGCCTCCACAATTCAGCAGCAAGAGTTAATTAAATATTTTGATAAAAGCTTCTGAAACTGGGTAAGCCCTCGTCTGATACTGAGTTTTTGACAGACTGATAGAGGTGGCTGGCAAACTGTCAGCCATTGTCATGACGTTTTTCTTTCTAAATTCTCTCGTCATTCCGTACGCTATCATCTTTTCCATGAGGCTCATCATATCCCACATGAGTTCCTCGCTGCTTTAATGTGACTTCAGTCTCTTCAGCTGCAGCTTCCATCCCCCTGACGCTCTCCAACCTCCCACAAAAAAAGAGATGAGTATTCGCAGGACTATCCCCAGTGCACAACATGACACTTAAAGGGCTATCATCCGGCTCTCACTAAACCTTCCTCGTGCCTCCTCTATCTTTACTCCTGTCCCTCTCTGTCAGGTGACTGTTTTTATGCCAGACACCGTGAAACAATCCACATCTTTAATTAATGTCTATGTACGCCATGACCTCCTTTTTCACTCTGTCCTTCAATCTTCAGCTCCCTTTTTGGTTTCATTCTTTCTTTTCAGCAGCCACTCGAATGGTCATTTAGTTTTAAAGTTTGTGTCTTTAAGCCCACTTCTTTCTCTCTATAGGCAGGCGATCATTTAGATTACAAGTGTGGTCAAGCACTCCCGGGAGATTCACCTGCAACAGAGGCCATGCACAGCTCATCCATCACTTTTCACCTTCCGACCCTCTTCAAATTTTTCCCTGCTTCATTCATGAACATTACCGTTTCTTTTCGCTCACGCTCTTACTGTGATTTCCTGGCTTCACTATGCTCATTGATCACAACATCCCAGTACACCTGCAAAGACACAAACACTTGTGCTGTGCAAGGAATTCCATCATCTAGGAGAGAAAAAGCCCAAATGTTATCATGCAGTAAACCAACCAACATCGTGCAGGCAAGTGGTTACTCTCTGTACACTCAAAAATGTTTAAAGCAACTAAATAAAAAATACCTGGTAAAATAGCTTTTTTTGATATTGTTTAAATCAAAAATATTAAATAGTTCAAAGTAACTAATAAGTAGCTAATTAAAAGGTTCTGATAAACATCATAAGGTAAAAAGAAATGAAAACGGTACTCTGAAATGATTTCAGAGTGTACTTGACTACATTAAAAATCTTCATTCATCAATACAGATGTGGGCAAATTTGTCGGCATCCATCAATAAAAAAATGAAGGACCCACAACTATCTCTGAACAGCCTGACCAGGAATAACCACCCCCTTTCTCATAAAATGTCACCGGCACTCTTCTCATTCACAGCGACTTCCACTGGTACAAAATGTACCGAACCAGTCACAGCAGAAGTTCTTATTGTTGCTCTGCACGCGTTTGCCTTTGCTTCCCTGATTGGTTAAATGCCTATCCAGAGGCATCCAAGGGCATTTTCTCACGCATCAGTTAGTTGGTACTTCCCACTGTAAATCAAAGTACAGAGGGCGGGTATGTTTGCTCCACTCTTCCCCAACACACGGCTCTCAGATTTGAAGGGTGCACTCATCACAGTGCATTTTTCGGATCTGTTCATGGAGGTTTCACAATATGAAGATCAAAGCTCATCGAGGGCAATTTAAGAACATTTCATGTTTTCTCTGTCAACCATACTTGGGTGGTTGACATGTCGTGTTTGGGCCGATTATCCTGAGCTACAACTGAGATTGATCTCCTTGCCACTGGGCAGTATGTTTTGTTAGAGGTTACCCGGAGTTCAAAAATTTACTGTGCCCTGCAAAGCTTTAAGAGTCCCCATGCCAGACACAGTAAAGCAGCTCCAAATCGTAGATAAAGCCCTCGTCCATGTTTCACAGCGGGCGTGATTTCTTTTCCCAGATTAGTCTAAACAATAAGGCTTTTTTCCTAATAAAATGCTTTATATGCGGCGCAGTATGGAGGTCATCCATGTACTGGTTGTAAGAACACTGCATGTATGGTGTTTCTTTACTCCCCTTAGTCATTCTTTTTCTTTTTTACTCACTCTCACACACTGGGCAGGGTACGACCCATATCTCCAGAAATACACCTCCTCTTTTAAGAGGCGTTTCAAAACTTTGACAAGCAGGAATCTGGGATGTTCTTGAGTGTATACAAGACAGTTAGTGGGACGAAGCATCTACCAAAAGCGGCTCATCTTTATTCTGCAGATGAGTAAGACACGTGTGAGTACATTTACGTGTCTCTGCGTCGTCACTTGTTAAGTGTGCATGAGGATTAATGGTGCCGTGTTGTGTGCATAACTTTGTGAACTCCTCCCTCCGCTGTGCTTATTTTGCAGCTTTGGAATATTCCAGACTTTATGTATTTATTCATTCAATTACAAGTGTGTGTATTCTTACATGTGCATGAGTGTGCGTCTTTGTGACCTTAAATGAGAGCGCTTTTAATCAAGCTCTGTACCTGCACCATCTGGCCCTATAATAGCCTTCTATGCCCTCAAGAATGAGATGGATATGTCTGGCTGTGACACTCACACACAAAAGATGAATACACACTCACACCGGAGGAAATGTGATTCTTTTCCATAATTGAAAAATATTGTTTACTTGCCTCAATGCGTAGATGAAACAAATTATTTTTAGACACCATATTACTTGCTTTATGCCAGAATCCATCCATTTCGCAAAGATGAGGGACTTTTTTTTTTTTTCTCCCAAAGCAGGACATTAAACATTAGCATAAATCGAATAAAGCAACACTTTTTTTTTACTTTAACAGGAATTCTACAAAGTCACGGCCAGTCCACACAGCACCTCTGATAAGGTTAAGTTACAGGACGATACATAACTCAAGCAATGACGACTGATTTGTGTTTGTGAGAAGTGAAATCGGTATGTTGCTGACACACCAAGTCACCAAGAGTTGGTCGCTTCTCTGGTTTACAAAAACAGAGTATCAGCAGTAGCAACTCATAGCTACTGTAAACCGTGGCAGCGGAGGAGGTGGTGATGTGGACTTGGTTTGTAGCCACAGGTCGGAGAACGTTGCAGTGGTCCTCCTCTGTACACCAGACTATTTTAGACACCAATCTAACAGCTGGAGGTTGGTTGAACTTTGGTCATGCAACAGGACAATGGTCAGATTTTGATCATTGTCAGCACGGCTGAAAAATAACAAAATCAAGGTTTTGGAACGACCTCATCCAGCCTTCACCCCAACTGAAATGCACTAATGGGACCTCCAGAGACCTGAGCATACTGGACTCCCACAAAAACCTCACTGAACTGAAGCAACATTGTAAACTAATACAAAGTCATAGAGAAAATACAGTCTACAGCCATGGGGATACTTAGTATTACCCACATTGAATTTTGTTTCGGCTTTATTAAATAAACGTTAGCACTATGAAAAGAAAAGTTATGTAATTGTTTGTGTGAGGTTGTATTCGTCTAATACTTACACGATCAGATTTTACACATCTACACTCAAACAGAGGACTAAACGAGAGATAGTAACTTTTACACGTGACTATATGCATATTTGTGTTTGATTCCATTCATGTCATTGAAACAGAATTTAAAACGTTTGGTATTATTGAACAGACTTGGACTTTTCTTCATAGGTAAAAAAACAAACAAACAGAATAGTGTGTACCATCTCAGTGGGTGTTGTGTTGTCGTAGCAGACCATTAGTTGGTGTTTACTTAATTAACAGGTGGTTGCTATATGGACTCCCGATCCCAGCCCCACCTTTCCCAAAATGTGTGTTCAAATGTGACTTGAAGGCAAATTCCCGGCAGAGCTGTGCGAAAGAATTTTGCCATGCAGATCCAGGTGCTTGGTGATGCTGCATAAAACATCGCAAGCTGTCTCTGTATTTTTTCTTTCACCTTCAGGTGTGTGTGTGTGTGTGTGTGTGTGTGTGTGTGTGTGCGTGTGTGTGTGTGTGTGTGATGAAAACCCCCATTCTGACCTACTGTTTCCAGTTCTGATGTGGGAGAGGGGACATGCAAGGGTGAACTCGGGAAAAGCAGCTTCTCCAAAACCGAACCAACTTCACAGCCGGCTGTCACGTCACACAGAAACACGTACATGTTCTGATATTGTATATGAGACTGTCAAGACAGTACAGGGGAGACGCCGTGCGTGTGCGTGTGGAACAAATGCACAGGGAAAAGACATGTCCACGCTCGCTCCCGCGCCCGCCCAGCAGACACGGAGACGGATGCGACCGTGAGACAGGCGGCCGCTCAGTCAGACTGATCACGTACCTTCCAGACAGCAGGTTCGCCAGAGGCCGGAGTGCGTCATCACCTCCTCGTTCTTGCGGCTCGTGTCGTTGTCGCCGCTGCTCTTAACGCGGCAGACCCCGCGCGAGTACAGCCAGTAGTCGGTCCCCACGGCGATGGTCATGAGGCTGAAGGCGGCGAACGCGCCCACCGTCGTCACGAGCATCTGGACGCCGCGGTCACACATCAGCATCTTCATATAGGCGGCTCCGGTGTGCCTTAATCTGTTTTCCTCCTCTGTTTTTTGAAATCACCCTTTTAATTCCTTAATATCCCGCGAGACTTCGGAGTCAGAGGTTTAGTAGAAACGTTGTCTAAAAAAAAAAAATTAAACGAAACAGAATTTAGTTTAAGGTGGTTGGGAAACAATTCTTGTGAGCCTCGTTCGTTGAGGCAAAGGGCGGGAAGGTGGGCGGCTGGCACGTCACTTTCTTGCGCATCAAAAACCGGTTTTCACCACCGCCGTCCCCACGTACACTCGAGGATCAGCGACCACCGGTTGTCCCCAACAAGTCGACACTGTCCACGCTCACCCTCATCCTGGCTCTCCTCCCCTCCAGCGTATGTCCCGGTTGACGGGGAAGGCAGCGCTGCGGGAGAGCTGCGGGGTTTGTGGCTCTCTTCAGCTCCGTCTAAGCTGTGGGTCTTTTATTTTCTTCTTTAATTCTGATGCTGATTGTCCACAATAACTCCCCTGCTAACCTGTTCACCATTAACAGCCAGAGTAGGAGTGGGAGGAGTCCATCTTTAAAGCAACATAAAAAAGGGAATCATTAGTTTTCTTCACCGATATCATGAATTGATTGGTTTTAATTGAAAGAGCAGTTGTTGCCCCCCCCCGCAGCTTTTCTCCAACTCACCCCTGAATGTCTTGTCCGCGGTGAAGGATCTCCTCCAATATCCCCGACGGTAGCGCCGTAATGAGATGCTGCCAGTCGATTTACAACATTTCCCGTCGAATTACTGAATGAATGAACGTCCAGTAGAGATCACGGTTTGGCTACAAGGAGAACGAGACCTGCTCCGAATTCCTCTCTCTGCTTGTTTACACACCGACATGTTTCCCCTCTTTCCTTGATGTCCAAACCGTATCATTTGGGATTGGAGATGTCTGAGTTTAATTGAATTTTAAAATGTACCACGGCTGATTAATAAAATTTGTAGTCCAAAAATTCCAACCGCAGCCGTTGCAAACACCTGATTCTGGAGCTTATAGGACAGTTATACCCGCCTTGGTTTTCTCCCAAGAAACGTGCCCGTTAGTACAAATGGGGGAGAAAAATGCAGCTGTTGCCTCCCCCTGGCCTCCTCCTTCTCTTCTTTTTCTTCCTCCTCCTCTTCCTCCTCTCCGTCCAACCAACACAAACTAAAATTAACCGCGCGTTTCCTCAAGCTCCGCCTGAGGTGGCGCCCTTCAGCTCAGATTGGATCCGTGAGTGACGGCCACCTTCAGGAGGCAATCACAAACATGCGCTGCTACAGGTCCCGCCCATCATGGCAACGTTGACTATGTAAGAAAAACAAGCCCCCCCTCCTACATCCGAGGGCTATCATGACTTCATGTGAAGATGAGTCAAATTTGGCCTCAACAGATGCACAGGCTGCCTTTCACAACTTCGGTTAATGGAAAATCCCCGAGGACGGACTTGATAATCTCAGTGTAATCAGAACTGCAGCCAAATCCACACCAAAGTTTCTTTAACACACCAAAGTGGGCTGCATTTGGTTAAACCCGCCCTTTTGTCTTTGATGCAAACTTCATTGTTCAGTAATGTGGCTCGCGCCCATTGTCCTCGCAGCCAATCGTTTGTGTCGCCTCTGGAGAGCTGTCCGTGGTGCTGAAAGTAGCGCTGTCCTTGGTCCTCATTTGAAACGAGTCACCCCTCTGGTTCTCCTCTCTCGTCGGCCTGCGCGGAGCCAGCAGCTCCTGCACCGCACTGATTAGCAGAAAAAGAGGGAGAGAGAGATACTGGCAAGCGATGCATGGAGAATCGCGCCCAGGAGAGAAGCAGCGACGCCACTTAAAGAGCCACAGACCGTTTTTAATGACTCCACTCCAGCAAGGCCTCCACACAAGGCGGTCAATCTTCATTCTGTACACTGGAATGTGTGCACGTGTGTTGCCTGTTTATGTGCGTGTTCAGGAGACTTTGAGCTGCCTTCATGTGGAAAACAAACATATGAACAGCTCTGGGTGTGTTGCCTCTTTAAACAGCAAGAAATGGAAGCATAGAGATTAATACAAGTATGACAGTTCTGCAGGAACCACTAAAAGCATATATTCCCTCTCTCTAATAGTTATTTAATTATCTTTTGTCTCAGGCTGGACATTCTTTCTGTCACCCTGTATTAGAAAATGTATAAAATGTAGAGCTGTACAATTGACTTTAATTGACCGAAGACACTACTTGCACGCATATTTTTAGTGGGTGGACTAGTGGACCATCATTCTTATCTGAATGATCACATATTTTGAATAACTATACAGAAGTTTGTCTGTTTACACCGGTGGGATTGTGGATTGTGAAATTGATTATGGAGAAAAACAAATCTATACAATAATTAGGATAAAATGATACATTTGGATACTCATAAAGGCATACCAAATAGAGAGAGCAGTGGCAGGTCCATGCATATTCCTTGCTTGCTCTTCCTGTCTGTTAGTGTGTATGTGTGTGCATGAGTGTGTCCGAGGCCTTTGCTTCTTGCATTATCTCACAAGAAGACTCATTAACATAGAAATGACTTCAGGAAGAGAAGCATGGGGTTACACCTCTGGTAAGAGACAGGAGGGAGGAAGGTAAAGGAGGGAATACAAGGTAAGAGGAAAGAATGACAGCACGGGAGGAGAGGAAAAGACAGGAGGGTATGGTTGAGACATCTGTGGAAGGAGAGAAGAAGAGTTGAAAGATAATCAAGAGAAGGAAAATTGAGGAAACAGAGAATGGAGAGACACTGGAGAAAGCAAAGGGTGAAAAAATGGGTGATAGAAGAGTTCAGAAGGAGGGTGAAAAAAGTGAAATGTTTGCTGAGACCACCATTTTCCTTAAAACAAGCAATAATTCTTTTAGGTACACAGGATCATAGTCAGGTGTGTGATTAACCAGTTATACCTAACAGGTGGTAATGACCATCGTTTTCATATGTGGTTAAAACAAAGCCATTAACTGCAATATTAACAGCTGGGTAGGACGATAAATCTGGATGTGGAACAATCAAACTCTGCTACCAAGGTGAGGTTGTGTGAGGTAAGAAGTTTAATGTGACACGTCATACACTACGGCAAAACAGAAACAAAACATAAAGTTTTTATACTGCATAAGAAAGGTATCTACCAGGAAAGGTTTTTAAAGTAGACAGATGTGTCAGGATGGGCTGTTCAAACTGTTTTGAAAAAGCACTGAAAAATGTTGAGGACCATGAGTGCAGAAGTAAGCAAAGAGGAACCTTGGAGAAGCAGATGAAAGTCATATTCTGCTTTCTTTGCTTGACGAAGAAGAGGTGTGCAACAGTGCCATCGGCTCAGAGCTAAAAAAACAAACAAACAGTAGGACCCATGTTGCCACACTTACACCCAATGGTATTTTGTTCATCTGAGTTCCTGCTTTTTTAATATCTTGTAAGTGATACAACAATTTTATGTAAAAAAAAAACAAACACTTTAGCGTGTTCGTCAACCCTGGGTATCAGGCTTTACTGTCCTACATGTTTTAAATGCTATTCTGCTCTAACAGACCTGGCTCAAGTTAGTAGACGATTAACAGAATTATGTAGCGCTTGACAACAAACCAATGGTGATCCAGTCACTTAAATCAGGGGTATGTTGAAGCTGAGCAATGTCTAAAACATGCAGGACAATGGGACCAGGGTTGAAGAACACTGCTCTTGAGCTTAAGGAAAGATCGTTTGATTGGTAATAGGTGGGATTCTGTGCTTCCATTTAGAGACCATATCTCTCAAACCTCAACCACATGTCTTGAGTGCATAAAGATAGCAATGAAAGCCTTGAGCCATCCTTTAGTGTCTAATATAGGACATAAAAGATGGGAAAAAAAAGGTGAGTTGTTATTGACATCCGGAAATGCATGTTATACTTAATGAAAATAGAAGCAACACATTGCTCCATGGGACGCAAGCACTCTGAGTTAAAAATCATAGAAACATGAGAAAAATCCAGTTATCACAGAGAAAAATTAAAACGTGTTCTACAGCCACTGTGGTGAAACAACAACAGGTCCAAAAACGGAGTATCAAACGTGACCTCACCAAGTTAGTTCATGCAGGCTACATGAATTTGGAGAAGCCAGTGAACATATACAAATACATTCTTCTCCAAGGCTAACAACTAAAATATTACAAAGGTAAGAAAAAGTGGGAGTGGTGGCCTAGTGGTTACAGTGGTGGGCTTGGGCGTGGAGGACCAAGATTCAAGCCCAGGGCTTCCTACAATGGTAAATCACTGGGGGCCCCTGAGCAAGGCCCATAACTCTCAATTGCTCCCCGGGCACTGGTTCTAGCAGCCCACTGCTCACTAGTGAAACTAGTTGATGGGTTAAAAGCAGAGGTCCAATTTCGGTGATGATGAATGGTTGGTGTCCATTAATAGATACAACTGCAGCAAGGAATTGTGGGAAGGTATTATCTCCTTTCCTTTCAAGAGTAGAACCATATATCCAATGCAAGAAGAGATAACAAAGGAAGAAACGAAGCTCTCTGCTTCAGCATTCAGCGAATTCAAACTCCTGCATGACTGCCACCTCAGTACTTACCTGTTGGTTTACCTTTATGATCCAGTTTATCAGCAGCCAGTCAGCGCTCAGCTACTTTGAACAGAATTTTCCAAATTTAGATCAGTAGTTCAGTAGTAGAGCAGTAGTTTAGTTCGAGATGGTTCATGAAGGACCAACACGGCTGTAACATCAGCACGGTGTAACGATTAGGAGTAATGATTAGGAAGTGTAATGATAGGTCACTGTGAGGCCCATCACAGTGTCCAAATGACTTCTGCAAGTTATGTGGTATAAGCTGAACTTTATCTGCCCTGATATGAAAAGAAGAACTGTATTGTTCAGAAATAGGATGATTGTCATGCAGGAACGAACAAAGATCTGTGATGGTGGGTGGCAGTACACCTCAAAACAGCAGCTGCATCTTCAGGTAAAATGCATCCAGATGTATGGGCTTACAAGTTCAATGGATCAAACAATTTTAAAAAGTAATCTAAAAGAAGGCCCTGATATATCAACATTAAGTTAATCTGTAGATATTATTTTGTATTACATTGATAAATGATCTGTCCATGCAACAATTGCTTTCAAACTGCATTCTGCATAATAAGTTGGAACTGTGCATTTAGTGTTCTTTTGAAAATAGAAATACATCTATTTATTATCATTAGTTCATTCTTATGGCATAACTTCCCGACTGTAATGCGATTGGTGGGGAGTTCATGATCGTTTAGGACGTGGGGTCAGTGTGTAAAAGCGATTCGGCAATGCAGTCTCATCGTTATATTTTCAGAATATTAGTATATTTTAAATGGCACGTGACACAACCAACAGGCCTGCAGTTTCAATTGACGTTGCATACATATCTCGATTTTTACTGAGCAGCCAGCAGAATTTAAAAACTTACAGTCAGATAATGCCTTTTGTACAGCTGCCACTGTTCTAATGAATAAAAGATGAGGACCCTTATGTCCTCACTTTGGCGTTTTTATTCCCCCAGTTCTGAGTTCTCTCCGCTTGGACCCAGGTAGCTGACAAGAACTTTAAGAAAGCCAAAACATTACCAGACACAGCAGTATGGACCCCTGTGGAGAAATGCATCATGGGACAGGTTGGTACAAGTTTGCAATCACCAAGGTATCCTGCATTACCCCGTTCTCTCCCATCCAGCTCCAACTCGCTTCCTCTGTCCTCAGTTATTTGCTAAGGAAGAGAGGAGGAGGAAGACTGCAGGGCTTGTGCTCAGTGAACTGGAACCTTCTCACGCTTCTGGCCAGACTTCAGAGACTGGGAGGAAGAGGAAGAAGAGAGGAGGAAAGAGGAGAAAGAAGTTAGAGGAAAGCAAAGAAAAAAGAAAAAACCCAGAGAAATTAAAGAATGAAAGATAAACTGTCGGGAAGAAGTGAGGAGGAAGAAGTGCACGATGAAGAAACACACACACACACACACACACACACACACACACACACACACACACACACACACACACACACACACACAGCGCTTCCAAGATATGAGCAGCTTTCAAGCACACATCTACACATTTACTCACTGACTGTTCCTGTGCGCATCTGTGTTTATATATGTGTTTTTGTGTTTGTGTATGTTTTACCAGATGGAACTGACTTCAGGGCAGAGGGAGGACATATGGCGATGTGGCATGATTCTGGCATGACGCAAATATGTCAGAGCTTTGATTTATGAAGTGTCTGCAGACAGGGCCTCAGGAGAGGGTTTTCAGTGTGTTCGTGTGTCGGGGTGCTTCTGACATCTGTGGGAAAACTAGACTTTTTAGATTTGTGTTGCTCCATTTAGCTGCAAAGGACAAAATATGTTACATATGTTTTACACGCACACACACACACACACACACACACACACACACACACACACACACACACACACACACACACCTCCACAAAGATCACATGATTTTAATTATATTTATACACAATAGGCGTTCTAGTCATTTACCCGTCTGTCGTTTTGTTGCAATGCACCTTTTTGTGGGTGTGTCTTCCAGTTATGGGTTGTGTTAATACCGGTGTGTTAAGAAGGCCAGGTGTGCCTGCTTGGAGGCAAACAGCTTTTCAACAGGCATTTAGGCTGCAGCAGCATGTGATCATCAGGAAAGATTGCTTAACTGGAATGGATTATGACAATGAGTTTGGACTTTGTTTATGCCTTGGGATTTTTTATGCATTATGCGTGTAAATTATCCTTCGTTAACATGCATCAGAAACCTGTTGGAAAATCACTTAATAGCATTAAAAGTTCTATTAACTTTTGTGCTTGATTCTCCTCATGAACCACGGCCACCCGCAGTAGTAATAATACTAAATGATTACAATATTTGCAATAATAACTACAAACGTGCGTGAGTGAGGATGTAAATCTTACTCCACAGTCACATTGCAGGCAGCAATGCTTCACAAAATCAATGAGTACATTCGAGTATAGTGATTTGTTTCAAGATGAGAGTAGGTTTTCCACATGTGTGTTTCTGGTCATACCTCCTGGATGTGAATGTAGAACTGTGCAGTGAAAAACATTGTGACTGATTAAGAGAAAGGTGAACTCAAATGTCCTGTAGTGTGAAAGTGTGGCTAATATGTTTGTCTAATGGAAACGTCTGTGAGGCTGGATGAGGGCGAGAGAGAGAGCGATAGTAAGTAGAGGGCAAGAGAGGATGATAGTGTGAAATAAATCCAATAAGCTCTTCTGTCATGCTCCTCTCTTGAGTGTTTTTAAGATGCACTGAATGAAACAAATAAGAGATTCTTTTGCAATTTCATCTCTCATGCTGAAGTGCCTTGTTGTCATTTACTTCAGCCTCTGTACTCTCATCATCTTTTATTTCACAATACGAAATAGCAATGTAAGCAAACTTTATTTCATAGCCAGTTAACCACAGCATCATACAAGTTAAGCATGTTCTTAAAATGGTCATATTATACTGATGTTTAGCCTTTAATCTCTTTTACCTATAGATTAGTTTTGCAACTAGAATAAAAGCTAGACTGAGGATTGCAAAGACAGGCTTTTCCTGAAAACGGGTAGATGAGGTTTGAGCGTTTCTTTTGATCGGATGAATTCCTGATGGGCTGAACTAATGGCTCATGGACATACGTAAGTGCTTTTGCTGCTTACACACACACTGCCACACACACACATTTTTAACATGTACACAATGTTTTCCCAGCATGTCCTGTACATGACCTCAACACCTCAAATTCAGTGTTGCAGCAGCACTGACCTTCAGCTTTAGTCTGTGGATCCAGCACTGGGCCCTGTTCATAAAGCAATCACATGTAAAGTATTGCAGGAAAACAGTACAGTAGGAAAGGTTTTGGAAGTCCGAACACAGAAAAACATAATATAGTCACTTTAGAGCTCTTTAATTAGAGTCATACTCAATATACTTGGACACATTCAGCTCTAAGTTGTGATCTACATATGTGCAGTGCTGGCCTGCATTTCCCTTTTCAAAATGTATGTAGCTTTATTTTTACAAATGTCAGGTGTCTTCAGGGCAGATGTTGGTAGAACAGAAAAAGGAATCTCACAATGCTACACTTGCTCTCATGTCCAACAAAATATAGTGTTTTGCTGTGTTTGTGACGTATATAAGGAGGTACATACACTGTATTGCCAAAAGTATTCACTCACCCATCCAAATAATCGGAACCAGATGTTCCAATCACTTCCATGGACACAGGTGTATAAAATCAAGCACCTCGGCATGCAGACTGCATCCAATCCACACATCACCAAGTGCAATGCAAAGCGTTGGATGCAGTGGTGTAAAGTACACAGCCACTGGACTCTAGAGCAGTGGAGACGCATTCTCTGGAGTGACGAATCACGCTTCTCCATCTGGGAATCTGATGGATGAATCTGGGTTTGGCGGTTGCCAGGACAACGGTACCTGTCTAACTGCATTGTTCCAAGTGTAAAGTTTGGTGGAGGGGGGATTATGGTGTGGGGTTGTTTTTCAGGATCTGGGCTTGGCCCCTTAGTTCCAGTGAAAGGAACTCTGAATGCTTCAGCAGACCAAGACATTTTGGACAATTTCATGCTCCCACGTTGTGTGAACAGTTTGGAGCTGGCCCCTTCCTCCTCCAACATTACTGTGCACCAGTGCACAAATCAGGTCCATAAAGACCTGGATGACAGAGTCTGGTATGGATGAACTTAGAACACCTTTGGGATGAATCAGAGTGGAGACTGAGAGTCAGACCTTCTCGTCCAACATCAGTGTGTGACCTCAGAAATGCACTTCTGGAAGAATGGTCAAACATTACCATAAACACACTCCTAAACCTTGTGGACAACGTTCCCAGAAGAGTTGAAGCTGTTATAGCTGCAACGGGTGGGCCGACGTCATATTGAACCCTATGGATTAGGAATGGGATGTCACTTAAGTTCATATGCGAGTCAAATCAGGGTGAGCAAAGACTTTTGGCCGTATAGTGTAAATCTAATGGCAACTCTCTCTGTTGCTATATCAAACCTTCCTCTTTTTTCCCATCACAGGTACTTCTGGCTTTTTCCTAAACTCCACTTTTAAATTTCATCTCACTTCCCTCTACATTGATCATCTGCTTCTGTTGTATTGATGTCATTAGGAAAAGAGGGATTGTTAGTGTTATCATAGCTGCAGACAAAGCCAAGCACGATCGTATGAAAGTGCATACAGTGGTGTATGTTTGTGTGTGTGTGTGTAAATGTAAAGTAAAACAATGGCAAACTGCCAGTTGCACAATGGTAAAGACTGCCTCTGGATTCGCTGTCAAACCTGTGCATCATTAACAAGTAGCTCATTAATCTCTGTGCCTTGTAATTCATATGAAGATTTACCACATCTTATAAAAGGGCTATTACGAAGGCTCTCTCATAAAAACCCCATAACTCATACCAGCCATTCTTGGAAGAGCTAAAGCTGTTGGGAAATGAGGCTGAATGGATGTCTGGACAAAAAAAGAAGAACCACTGTTTGCCTCATTTGAGAGGCAAACAGCCTCACAAGCCATTATTTCTTTCAACAGTAATCATTCCATTACTTAAAACTTGCTCCTCTATTTGAATGAAAAACTTGTTTGGTCCCTAAATTAGATGCTGTATGTCCAAACTGTAATCATTTGGATCTAGTTCCAATTTTTGTGTTTGCATCTATGAATAACCTGCTGGTCCCAACACATTTAGGATAAAATGTATATATTGCAGTTTATCTTGCGCTACAACCTGATGTACTAAAACTGCTGCTCTGGCTGTGCATCCTTGACTCTATAAAACGACATCACTCAAAGGTTTTCTTAAGAGTGAGTTTGAAGCCAATTTTTCAAAACTCTGGTCAACGCTCAGGCCAACCTCGATCAATTGAAAAATAGGCAAATATAAAGCAAAATAAATAATGCCGCCAGCTGCTTGGAGCATGATCACCGTACCTCAGTTATCACAAAACACTTGAATATGAAAAGAACAATTAAGAGAGGAAATGAGGATTGATGTTTTATCAAGATTTATTATGATACAATCCAAAAAAACATCACAATACATATTTTCTTATTGTGAAATATCTCACAAAACACATTCTTACAGTTCTCTTACAGATTCAGCCTCTTAGTCAGGTACTTTTCAAATTTGTAGCGCGCGAAACCAACTAAAATCAAAGCAGAAAGAAATTCAAAAGGGAATCTACCAATGAACAGCTGCAAATCAGATGTCAAGTTTATCATCACGTAGCCTTGAAAAGACGACAAATGGAGAGAAACATTGGGACAAATCAAAACCGCTACAAGTGAAGAGAAGAGCCACAAAAAAAAGGCTATAAGAGGGTGGAAAAGGCTGAGAGGAAAGAAAATGAGGAAAGATGATGAAAAAGCTGAGAGTGGGAGGGAGACGGAAAGTAGGAGGAAGAAAGGTCAGAACAAAAAATACTGGGGAGGAGGATGGAGGGTCAACGCAGTCCATGTCCATATATATATATATATTTATATTTATATATGTGTGTGTGTGTGTGTGTGTGTGTATGTGTAAAAACAGCTTTGGAGATGGAAGACAGTCTTTTGCATTCAAAATGAATTCATATATCTACAAATAAAGCAGAACGTGGCCCTCTTATATTTATTAAATTAGATATTAGAAGCATATCATATAGTCAGAAACATAATTTACGTCGATTACCGCCTAATAAACTATTTGTGGCACACTAGTCCAACACTTGATATTGAATACATCCAAACCACACAGAGCAAGACATGAGAGAAAGAGATTATCGCATGCATGCATAGTATAATTCCTTATAAGTCTGAACAATAAACATAACTAGATGATGATGTGTTACGGCAGATGTGTTTCACTTTTCACTTCCTTTTAGCCTTCTGAAGTTGACACAGAGGCTGTTTCCTTTGCAAGAGCAGATATATTTCATGTTGAAGACAGAGAAAGAACTACAGGTTAATAAATCATCTGGTGCTTAACTTATCTTAGTTGCATGCACGCACGTTTGCAGGCTCACTCATAAACACGGGCAGGCAGCTGCAGAGTGTTCAAGGGTTTGCAGAGATATTTACATCCATCACTACCTTAGCTGAGAAAAGCTAATGCACAAATTTGACTTTTTGAATTTTACATTGTGCAGCGTCCAATCACCCCAAAGACTTAGAAGGGTTTCTGCTTATATACATATATGTACAATACAGATCTGTGCTCTTAAAATTGTATGCATGAGGGTACTCTCTTCCCTGCTTTATGATGAAAGACAAAAAATAAGCCGAGGCCTGTGCAGTGGACCTACAGTGCACATTTTTTGTGCCTCTAGGAGGGAACATTTCCCAGTTATTGTCCGCCTTGTTACGCTTCACCTAATAATTCCAACCTTCAGTCATGGATTGGACTGCATAACTCTGAGTATGTGTGTGTGTGTGTGTGTGTGTGTGTGTGTGTGTGTGTGTGTGTGTATAAGTAGGCTGATTTAGCCGGCATTATGGTCAGTTTAATGTGGTTCGAAGCAGGGGGCATATTCCCTGAATTGAAGCCAAGTGTGAAATAATTGGCTTTGTTCAAAGACACACGCACACACACGCACACACACGCACACACACACGCGCACACACACACACACACACACACACACACACACACACACACACACACACACACACACACACACACACACACACACACACACGCACACACACACACACACACACACTGCTATCGACGATTGGAAATGCACAAGTTTATGGACACAAACGTAATGCCTTTTGAGGGAGTCGCAGGAGGGACATGCCAAGTGATGAAGTGAGGAAAAGCAGCACCGCACATGTTATTGCTGTTTGGGAAATCACTCACTCAGGGACGCTTTTGTGTTGGTGTGTGCTGGCTCCTCTGCTGACGGCTGCATCGACACCGGACACCGGCCATCTCTGAAGACTTATCAGAAGTAAGGATTACAGCCGAAACAAAAGCAAATGAGTAAATAAATATAAAAAAAAAAAACAAAAGAGAGAAGGGAATGGTTTGGGGAAAAAGACAAAAGCAGAAAAACTAACACTGAAAACGTCTGATAGGCTGTGACGTTTGGTCATTAGACACATCCCTCGGTTGCGGCTGGCGTGAGATGCTCAGTCTGAATGTGTCATTGATTCCACAGTGCAGCTCACGACAGCGTAAAGGCTTGTTCGAGCGCAGGACAATGGTCCAGACATGAAGACATAATTGGGAGGTCTTGGTGCTCATGCTGCATGTCCAGACAGCTACTGGAGCAGGCACAGATGTCCAATCTGTTCCAGCGAGGAGCCGCAGAAGCTGCTACAGATACCACTTAATGCTGATATGGATGCATTTTGTTCGCTTCAGGTGGCTGCAAAGTTTTACTCCTATACATTTTTACAAAGACACTGAAATATATAAAACTTTTCACAGCTACAGAAACGTCATCATATCGCAACAGTAATGTTGTAAAAACACTAATCTACTACATTGTGCTTTAAAGTTCTTGGTGCCATTTGATCACAATAGGACAGGGGGGCGACTGACTCCCAGCTGCTGAAGCCTGTTGCAGGTTTTGAGCGGGCTAATTCCACAAATACAGGATTAAACCAAGCTTGATTGCCGTTGTAATCATTGCATGAAGTAAATGTGTGAAAGGCTGACACCCAAAGGTGACACAGCAAGAGCAGGCGCATGACTTCTGCACACGAAGTAAGCCTCTGCACCTTGGACACTTCAAAAATATTTAGTATGCAGTTTTGAAACAAACCAGGATGGGGTCTAAAAGATACGCAAACACATACAAATAACTGTAATCTTTAGAGCTATAGTATGCCTCTCTGTTGTCTCTGAAAGCTTGCTCTCTTCCAGGTCATCTGTACGGTCCAGTCCATCAGGGTGTTAATTCGGAGCCGCATACTCAGGGTTGGTGTAGGAGAAACCGAGGAACTCGTCCTGGTCCAGGTTCATGATGACCAGCTTGTCTGTTGGCGTCAAGTCCACCGGCATCTTCGTGAACTCCTTGTCAAAGTTACAGGTGTCTCGGCGGTTTCTCTGCAAGTCGAGATCATGAAGTGAGGCGGTGATGGGAGGAAGGAAGGATCGGAATTATTTGGGGAGAGTGGGATGGATTGTGGGAGAAAAGAAAAAGCAGCGCTGTTAAACACCTCACAGTTGACAAGTTTTTTTTTCTTTTCATTCAGCATTTAAACACAGTTTAAAATCCAATCTGTTCAGTTGGGTTTCAGCAGCCAAAGTCATGTTTTACTTTATCTTTATAATCCAAAAATTGTGTATCTTTACAGCTTAACCACAAGTGTCATCTTGTCTGCTGAAGCAGCCACAGATAAGTACAGAGGGCACGTTATCATTTGACAAGGAAATATGTCTGCAAAGCAGCTTGGGTAAGATAAGATTTGTAACAAATCTTTAAAAAAAAAAAAAAAAAAAGAGGCATTTTTCCCCTTTTTGGAGTTTTAGCACTGAAAACTGGTAGAAAGGTGGCTTTTGTTGGCTTTTCTCCTGTCTTGATCTGCATTTGGAGCCCATTCCTGCTGCCAGGGCCTCATACACCACCTGGTTGTTTTGATCCTTCAGTGTAAACCCGGAATAGTGAAATTATACCACAGGACTAAATTTACCTCATAGAGTTATGGACTGAATCACTTTGAGAAGACTCTTGATTTACAACAGCTTCTATGTCTTATGAGACATGAACGTTGGGTGTCTTTTATCAGTCCAAATACCCCTAAAGTACATCCCAAACTGATTTTATTAGCTGGACTCCAGCTGTGCAAACTACTGACTCCACTTAACTTTCATTTAAATAATTCATCTGTGAGTCCTTACATGGTGTGATGATTTTACACACATATTCAATACCGACTCAAGCCACTTTATTTGTTTCTGTGTTATCAGCTTAAGCACATTTTATTCATCCGTTATTGCAACTTTCTTAAAAATGTTATGGCAAACTTTTGCAGAAAATGGGCGAATTCCAAAAGGTTCACGTAATATTTCAGAGTGGGGGGTGTGTTGTTGTTGGCTCGTGGCACAACTGCCAAAGCACGTTAGACAGTGCACAACCTTGCAGTAGATTGGGATGAGAACTGGTGGTGGTCTTTAAACATTAATATATTGAGAAAGAAATAAGAGCAACAAACACATAAAAAGTGGAATCAGGCAGCCAGTGGTGGGATATATTAAATTGGACGGAAGGAGAGAGACTTGAGAGACTGGAGTTCAGGCAACAGTGATGTAGCGTAGGAGGTGAGGTGTGTGTGTGTGTGTGTGTGTGTGTGTGTGTGTGTGTGTGTGTAACAGTAGCATAAAGGTTGTAAAAGGTTTTCTCTGGGGCAGGAAACTGTCACTGCACGGCTCGACTCGTCTATAGAGGAGCAAAAGGAACAAACAAGCTGTTAAACATGTATGTTAGTGAATGTGGGAGGAAAACGAACGGCGTTTGGATTGTTGCACACACTCTCTGAGAATGATATATTCTCAAAACTATGGATTACTGGGGATACAAATGCTATGTACACTCAAGGTACAGAGAAGCTGAAGACAAATCCCCCAAGGAAGGGGGAATTCTTGAACGGACAAAGATCTCTGTAGAGGAGGAGCGTTGGGAAGCAGACAAGATACAAGCAAATGTGAGAACACCCAATTTTCATTTTCTTTTAAGTAAAAATGTGCAGAATACTGATCCAGTTTTAGCAACAAATGGAGTTTTGTTTCTTTAATTTCAATATTTTCATATTATAAGTCATTTTTACAACTCAGCCTTTCAGCGGATCATCATTTCTTAAAGCAGCTCATGGGAGGCTTCTTTTTTTCGTCCTGTTAATGTGTCAGTTTCAGTTTCATTTGGAAAATTTGATCACTTTTAGGGAGTATCACGTAGCTCTTGTGGTCTCAAGCCCCTGCTGTCGGCAAAAACAAACGCTGGACTCCCATCACTGTTGCATGTTGCTTTTACGGCACAATGTCAGACGTGCACAGTGAGAGCTCACAGAGCTACAGAGACATCACGGGAGAGACGACGAAGACACTCAAGAAAGTAATGAAGAGGAAACAAAGGAGTGACAACGCAGAGACCAAACAAGAGCAAACCCCAGACAGAAGTGACTAAACCTTCATGCCTTTCCGGGGCCAGTCTGAACTAAAAATGGCCAAAGTTTCTTTGTGCTACTTTAAATGAGATGTTCTTTGTGGTTGTAAAATTGTTCCCGTCATCATTTATTTGTCACATGACAACAGATTCTCATTGTTTTACTTCACAGTGAGCCTCTGTTATGCTCAGTGTCTTTTAGAAAATGTTGACAGAAACTGAAGCAAAATATATGTTCGTAGCATCATGGCTATCGCATAAAGTACTTTCAATAGATGCAAAAGGAGGAGAGCACATGGCCTCTGCTTGTAAATTTCGCACATTTAGTCATAAATATAAAAGCACTTATCCAGTTCTATGAAAGCAGAGGCCATAAACGCTCCTCTTTTTGGGTCTATTGGTATTTGACACATTTCTGTCAGCACAGCAGTGAACAAACGGTCCACAATGTAAACGTTTTGTAAACATTTAAAGTTAAAATGCCTGTGGTTTATCTGTTGGGACTGTGTCCATGCTATTGTTTAAGTGGAATGACATTTGGAGTCTTGTCAGAGGCTTAACACAGCGATTTATTGTGACGTCGGTAGTTTCCCGTCTGAGCCAATATTACAAGCCTTTATGTAACAAATAAGTGTTCTGTAACTTAAAACTGCTTGGAAAAGATGGATTTACAAGTGTAAAGACACCAAAACAAAAAGGAAAAACTGTACAGATAAAACACTTTTGAATATTTGAAAAGCACAGGTAGATGACAGGCGGACAGTAAAGAGCAGAATAGAGGTTGACGAGGGAATAGATGAGGGAATCTTCACATCACAAAGAAAGCATCAACCTCAGAGATGACCTCACAAGAAACTATGTCCACACCCATGTATCTGGTGTAAAAAGACACCAGATGCATGTCTTTTTAACCCCCTCAACAAAAGTTAAGAGTCGGAGCATTGACTGGGAGAACAGAGAGGGACAGGAGAGCTTTGAGGATCACAGAAACCACACTCCAGCGTTGCAGCTCCTACCTTAATCTGCCAACATTCCCATGGCCTAAGAGCAGCCTTCTTCATCCGCTGGGACACTCCCACCACAGCTGGCTCAGATCCACCTCAGCTCTGGCCATGATATCCACAGCGGTGCCTCCTCTCTGGAGGTGTCTGTACATTTTTTTTTTTGGCACAAGACTCATTGATTCCACATAAAATAAAAGAAGTGTTGTTTTTTTTTCAACTTTAGACTAACTTTTATTAACCCCCGTTGACACGTGTTTGGCAGGAAACTACAGCTGTTCAGTCCAATTTAATTAAAAATCCACAGATCGTCCTGTTGTAAAAATGTTTTATAAAGTGATGTGTAATTGTCTAAAACTCTTTCTTGGGTTGATAGCTTTAAACTTCTAAGACCCGGTGCAATCTTCTTTTTGCTTTGGGCCCCGTTAGGAAATGAAGTATTATAACATAGACATCGCAACGTGCGAAGTCCACATATGTGTACAGCAGGTCTTGGGAGGTTAGGAACAGCCGGTGGGAAGTAAATGAGGTCCCCAAGCTGTGTGAGCCAGTAAGAACAGTAAGAACGCTTTTTGCAAGGATGGGAGGATGTCAACTGTGCCGGGGCTGTTCAGGATCAGACCTGGCACATCCATATTTTCAGGTTTACAGGCACACAAAGCCGCGGTTTTCCATGACTGCTTTTCGGCCCCTCCTCTCCATCAGCAGGCAACTTCACACCAGAGCTCCGTTCACAGAGGCATTTAGGTTGATAGACATAGACATTTTGGGACGAGTCACGGTGGTTATTTTCTAAAGCATATGAAAACACAACCAGACTTCGACCCTGAAGAGGTATAGATCTTTTCTATCAATGACTTTACCGAGCAGATTGTGGTTTTAGTCACTTCTTGTCAGACACGAAAGATGGACGCACAACTGAGTGACAGGTAGATGGATAGTTAAGGAGGAAAAATGTCCATCTTAACGTGGTCACATTTACATTTTTCCACATCTCAGACGTAAATGTGTGACGTAGCATTGGAAGTTTTTTAGCTTCCTTCTGGAGAGTTTTCCAGCACTGGTTCAGTATGATAATGTCACTTAAAAAGTTTACATTTGTGACTGCACAGCAAGGGGTCGAGGGTGTTTTCGAGCTGCTTTTGTTTCCAAGACTTCTCTAAAGAAATGTGTATTCAGCAGTGATGAGGACGTTGGCCTAACAGTGGAGTTGCATTTTCCAGTCAGCAACAGACTGATTTCTGTTTAGACTGTTTAATTTCCCAGTTCGTTGAGAATTGTTTGACGAACAGGATTTGCAGAAAGACTAAAGCGGAGAATGGCTGCAGTTTGAAGCTTGTGAGAACGAGCCATGAGCAAAACTGTCTGTGTTGTTTCTGTGCACGTGCACGTGCATTTTAGCACAATTATCATACACACTTTTATGCTCTGTCTCATGCTAGCAAGATAATAAAAGAAAAAAAATCAACTTCCTTCAATGCACCTCAAGCAAACATGTGATCAATTTCATGTTATCACACCAAGACGGCCTTGATTGTTGCTGACTGTGGAATCAAAAGCATCATTAGTTTTTCTATTTCTATTAAAAGGTGGTTTTGATTCAGCCTGCCTTTTACCACAGCAACACATCTACGACTAACAGTCTACACAGTCTGAAACGCTACAAGACAGTAAATAATGAACACGGTTTTCACCATGCAGAGTCATCCAGCTTTGATCTCTGTTGTAGTGGGAATCTATGCTCTCCACGTTCATTTTTATGACTCCAGCTTGTGTGTATTTGACCACATTAATGACTCAAGCGAAGTCATGAGTCATTAGCCCTGCCCATCGGGAAGCCTCCGGAAATTTGACAAGTCAAAAGAAACACTTTTTTGAACCAAATCAGCTTGTTTTGAGGATGAGCCTCTCCCACTGTTTAGAAAAATGTTCACAGATTTTCACTTTTGGAGTGATTCTGGGCACTAGAGCTTCTTTAGAGCGCCCAGACATTAAAATTAGATGGCTGAACATGAGGCCAGCATGGCCACTTTAGGGTTGTCTTTAATCAGATTACTCTAGTCAGATTATTCTGATGTCTCTGCAGCCTGACGTGTTCGTTATAACTTGTACAAGCGAATGTATAAACACACACGCACATTCAGCTGCCAGCAACTTGGGCCAGATCATAATGTGTTCCATCTTAGCACACTTTAGATGCAGTCAATGCTGCAGGACACAAAGACATGGATTAAAAAAAAACAAAACCAAAAAAAAAAAAAAAAAAAAAACAGGAAGCAATGCATCATAGGACAGGCGGAGAGATAAATATCATTGGCCCTGGGTGGAGATGCATAGATAGAAAGCTCAGAATAAACAAAGGTATTAGGGCAAACACAGACAATTACTTTCCCCATCAGTGTGTTCCAGAGGCAGTGGCTTTAATAGAAAAACATGACTCCCGGTCTTCAGTTGTAGCCCACACCTCCCTTCTCTTTTTCCTCCCTACCTCACTCCCCTCCACCTCTCTTTCTCTCTCTCAACCCCTCTCTTTTCAGTAACGAGAGGATTAGTGGGAGACGAGCCGATGTCAGCCGAGGATGCAGGGAGAGTGGGAGACGTTGAGGAAAAGGGGAGGTGAAGAGGAGAGGAGGGCGAATGAAAGGCGGTATCGAACGCTGACCTGTTTTGGGCTGATAAGCGCAGGCTGCTTTGTGCTGAAGCCACTGGCTTTAATTTGGGGGCCGCAACATTTGGAATTAATTATCGCACACACTCCAGCAGCAGCGCTGCGGCTTACTGTGTACACTGGCTATTACATCCACTCCAATACTAACTTCATACAGCTTATGTGCTGGAACTTACTGTTACCGAAGAGTCTGAATTGCTTTATAACAAATTTGCATAAAACACAGCTGCACTACAATGTTAGCATGCAGTTAATTATAGGCGGTGCAGGGTTTTCCTTCTGCTGGTGATGTTTGCATTGGCAGATTTATCTCCCGACTATACAACCTTGCTCTCTTCTGTCAGATAATTTGGTCTTTGCCTTTACTGCAGAGGTGGTTGTACCATGCACAGTGACGCCTGACGCCGCGATGACGACGTATGTCCGCCGTAGCCGGGAACCCTACCACGCAAACTCCACCATGACCGGATCCAACTGCGTGTCGGGTTGGCGCCCACTGTGGCGAAGGTGATTTCCCGCTTCATCAAAGGGAAGCTCAACATGGTAGCGTCATCACAAAGTGTTGGGCAGTGAAATTACAGAACCACACAGAGGTATAAACGCTATCTGTGACGTGTAGGAAAAAAAGTGGCTGTGTGATACAAAGACAAGAGATAAAATAAAAACTCAGAGCAACAGTGACTGAGACAGTGAGGAAAGTAATTACGGAAGGGAAAATGAGCGAGTGAGCAAGAAACTGACCAAGAGTAGTTTTAGTGTCGTAAAACTGCTCTAACTTGGATGCCTGTAGGGGGACCCACTGAGCTGAAACAGTCTCACAGATGTCAGGTTCACTGGTGAGTCTAAACTGGCCTTAGGAACGAGTGTGAGTGTGTGTGCTCGTTCATGTATGTGTGGCCCTGCGGTAGACTTCTGACCCGTCCAGGGTGTACCCCTGCGTTTCGCCTAAACTGAGCCGGGACAGGCTCCAGCAGACCCTGAAGAGGTATAGATAATGGATGGGTGGGTAAATAATGGATGGATGAGTGGAATTGGTCTTCTTTTCTGACTCTTGGCAAGAACATGCTTGGTATTTTCCTAAATGTCAAAGCATTAGCCTGAATAGATATCATTTATCATTTCAGGAGAAAATAAATAAATAATAATATTGATTAAAAAAAAAAAAAAAGACCATACCTGTTTATGCATAAGAGACATGAGAAACCAGGTTTTATAAATCAGCTTCAACATCAATAAGTGCAGCGCTGCTGTTGAGGTCCTTTCCAATAAAATGAAATACAATTAAATTAAAAAATTTAGTGATGAGACTTTCAATAGTGCAAAGTAGATTTGAAATGTCTAAGCTTAAACATTTGTATTGTTTTCTGAAACGTACACTAACATTTTGAGTTTGACGCCAGCGCCACAGTTTACTGACAGCAAGGAACCATTTACAACATCCAAGAGAATTGAAGTTCTACAAAATATAATGTAAACACCCTTAAACTCAAAAAAACAAAACAAACAAAAGATCTGTACTGTACTGTGTTGGGAATATTTACATGGTGACATACAGAGATTGAGATTTTCTCGATGAACTTCCCACCAGCTTGCCGGTAACCTCCTTTTCTTTTCACATTCATGGATTTTGAGGAAGCGTTCCTGATGGAGAGGACGTGTTGCAGACTTGGCTTCCTCACTGCACTGTGACATGTTTCAGTCAAACCCGCTGCATCTAATCTGTGCCCATACGCCGGGGGTGGGGGCGGGGCGTCTAAATCGTCAAGATACAGTTATTAAACATAAACATGCATGCAATCGGAGCAAGAACAGAAGCAGCGGTGGATCCTGAGCAGCTTTCGAGGCGGCTGAGTGGCGCGGCAGGGTTGTGTGAATGTAGGCCGTGTTTTGCATGTTTTTTCATTGAAGTCATCAGACCTACGCTCCCCCATCATGGAAAGGCTCTTATGATAAGTGGCAGCCATGAAATATGCACAGCCTGTGCTAGCCGCCTGCCTCACTTCACAGAGCCTCGCTTTGCTGCCCCCCACCCCCCATCTTTCCTCCTAACCACTGTCCCTTCCTAATACTTATTTCTTTCCTCACCTCCCGTCATTCACTGGTGCTTCGTTTTTCTTCTCCTTCATAAATTATTCTTTCTTACCCTTCAATTGCTCAGAAACGCCTCTCTCTGCCACCCCCTCTCCCTCTCATTCCCGTTTCTTCTCACCTCATTGTCTTCACTTCTTATTCTGTTCCTTATTTATTCTCTTTTACCATCAAATCAGTTTGCACTCCAGCAGCGTACGCAGTTTGTATGAAAACTGAATGAATTAGGAGCAGAAAAACGACGGGTTGCAGTAAAGAGAGAAACCCACAGGCTTTAAAATGCATCCAGAAGACTTGTAAATGCAATAAACATCCTGTCACATCTCTTTTAGATTTTTTATTTAAGGAATGTATGCTTTTCTAAGAGTACCCCAAAGAAGGAAGAAAACATTTTTGGCACATGGAAAGCATTGTAAAATATTTGTTTCTTTATGTATTTCCACACAGAGAGCACATGACAGTAGCTTAGTTCACACTTCTGAAGCAGCGCTGATAAGGAAAACAGGATTCATCCCAGTATGCTGAAAGTATATAAATCCTAACTGATAAAAAGACTACAGTGTCGTCATGCAGGGTTCATTTTACTCCTCCGTTAGCAGAAAGTAATCAGAAAAAAACCCCACCAATCTCTGAATAACAACTTTCTAACAACTTTCCTCCATCCTGCTGTACAATACTGACCATATATATATATATATATATATATATATAAATCAACATTTGACACGGTTATATTTAAAATAAAAAACAATACGGGAACGGGAATATTGGACACATGATGATGTCATACAAACACAACGGGTCAATATCTTTACACTCAAATGTCACAGTGGCCCAGAATATACGTTTGATCGTTATTCTAGAGTACATGAGAAGAGTTTATAGTCAAAGATATTCTAAGATGTCAGTTACAATCTTCATGATAATGTTTTGTTGAAAAATAACTTTGTTTTTCCTTTTCAATAAAAAGAATTCCGGTTTTGTTTCTGGATTTCACTTTGATTCCCAGATGGCAGTAAAAACAAGAGAAGAATAAACTGCCACAGCGTAGGCCTGCAACCAGTCACAGAAACAAAACATGCGATGGTAGCTCTTGTATGGCTCATAGCATGAAGCCCGCCCCCGCCCTGTTGTGATTGGTCCGGTACATTCTGCACCGATGGAAATGGCTGTGAAGAGGCTGTGCCAGACCTGTTACACAAAAGTGAGTTTTTGTATGGTGAATGGGGCTGGCTGACCAGGCTGGTGGCACGATAGACGGGACTTAAAACATAAATTTAGAGGAAAACTATAACATGACAAAATAAATAAATATAAAATCTTACAACCATGTCATGAAGCCTGTTTTACCAGCTTATATAAGAACATCTGGAGTATTCTAGAGCAGAAGTTAACCCTCTGGCTGCATACGTGGGGTTTTGATGTTGGAGTTTTAGGATGTTTTTCAGTTCTCCTGATGGGTTAATGTTTAGTCTCGTTTCCTGACCTTTTTTTCTATTCTCTTGTTCTGTGTTTAACTTTCTGTTTGGCTTTAAAGTTTAATTTCTGTCTGTCTGACTTCCTTTGCAAGTAGCTGTGTTGCTTGTCAACACCTATGTCTTGTTAGCCTTGTTAGCCTTGGGAGCCTGCCGGTCCTCCCTGCCGCTGTGTCTTTGAGTTTTGTCCTTATGATATCCTACCATTATTAAATAGAAGGACTTTGTTTACTACTCCTGCCTCCTTCTCTCGTGGCCTTGGTCCACCTTCTCCTCAAACTCAATGATAGTTGTCAGCAACTTAGAGAAACAACATAAGCACTGATAAATAATTTGTAGTCTGCACCAAGAAGCCACACGTTGGTGTGGAGAACTTGTGAGAAAGACAGTTCATGTTATACGTGCTGAAAAAATTCTACATGGCATGCTTTCATTGCAAAAACTAAACATACTGCATTTCAAGGTTGTCAGATTTTGGAAACTGACATTTATTATGTATCTGTGTCAGGCTGTGGTAGTTGTGCAATAATCACAACCACTTCACATGGCAACTGCAACAATCAGCCAACTGTTGAAGGACAAGCGCATCATTTTCCTCTGAAAAGGTTCAGAATTGACACAATTATGATGCGTGATAGATTAAACAGTAAAAGAAAGTTTTGAAAGAGCAGCAACACTAGAAACTTTTGTATGAATGCCCCCCCCCCCCCCCCCCCCCACAATAACATTTTGCTTACACAAGCATAATCGTAAACTCCAAGCGCAGATCAAGCCAACCCGTGCATCTATCCGGACACGGGGTCAGTCCTGCGCGGCTTAGACATGATTCAGCTCAAAAAGAAACATCCTCCAACTCTCTCTCTTTATTGTGGCACGTGATTAGAAGTAACATATCTGGTTGTTTTGGAAAAGGGACCTGATTAAAGCAGAGTGAGCGGGGAGCAGTGTCGGGGGAGGCCAAACACAATTTTATGAAAAAGAGAAGATTGAAGTGACCCGAGGGTTTTGTGAATTGTGATCACAGTTAATTAATTCTATTGTGGTGCATGATCAATACGAATATGGGTCAGAATTTAATAATACTGGAATTTCAAAGTTTATTGTAAGACTCGACGATGACTGCGGTTATTTATATCCAAATCTACAGCTGTCCCAGGCTAAAACTATTATCCCCTCAAACCACCTCATCAAAGTATAAATGTTATACTTTTGAACAAAACAGACTTAGAACCTGTCTGGGAATAATAATGCAGTTTGTGAGTCGGGGACTGACTGCAGTGTGGAATCTCTTAAAGAACCATTGGTATCAGCTTGAGGATGCTACCATGTGGTCCTCCAAAGATGTTCAAAAGGCCAAAAAGCAAAGTGTTGCCCAAAATGAGTCATCCAAGTAGATTAGCTGTGGAAATCTCACGAGTACTGCTTGATACTCCTGACCATAAGAGGTTCTGCAACTGCCCTGACTGTTCAGAGATGGATGAATATAAACATCTATTTATCTGTTTAGATAAATAAAAACAAACTTGAGCTGATCCAAAGCTTAACTGAGCTGAAACAAGAATCTTGAGAACCAAGAGTCTCCTGCTTCCAGCTGATTCCTACCAGAGAAACTGAGTTTCATCAGCAAGGATTGTTACTGAGTAGCACGCACCGATCTCTGGCGGAGCTGACACAAACCCATTATTGATAACCTAACTGCCTTCACATGTCAGTCACTCACATTTCTAACCTGCAGTTCTGTCAGGTTTACTGCGAGATAAGGAAAATAAAAGACCACACAAAGAAAGAAGAGCCTGAAGTTCTACTCACTTAAAACTAAATACATGAAAACATTTACGTTCTGTTTCTGCCACAGAAACCTTTTCCAGCATTCCAACATTTTGATACGGTAAAGGTTAAACTTTGATTATGAAGAGCAGGTTTAAATTTCCATCTCTAGTGTTCAGCTCTGATTCACACACAGGCTTCAAGACTGGTTGTTGCCAAGATCGTTCTTGTGACTATAAATAGGAGTGTAAATATCTTTAAATCTTATATCGTAAATATTATTGCTCACTGTTTTAATTCCAAAGCACGATTTTATCATCCGTTTTCCCGTCTGCCCCTGAGGAGCAGCTAGGTGGAAGTAAAATGGATCACACTAATACTAGACTTACTGCTTTTGTTTGAATGATATTAACGTCATGTTTAGATCATTTATTTCCACTAATAAAAAGCGTTAATCAGAAAAGTTGGGACAATATGGAAAATGAGAAAAAATAACAATACTGTATATATCATACAAATCAATAAAAACAAACACTGACATTTCTTTGCAGACAGTATGAACCAAATACAGTTTTTTTTTTCTTTTCAGCTTTATAAAAAAGTTGCATTTTAGGCTTGCATCACAATCAAAATAAAGTTGATGTGTGGGAATTTTTTGCAAGTAAGAAAGCAAAGGAAAATAATGATGCTAAGTCAAACACATGAGCAGGTAATTGTAATAATGAGTTAGTAAGAAAAACCTCCACTTTGTCAACAAATGTGTGTGGAAATCACTGAAATAAAAACAAAAACAACGTTCCACAAACTAATATTAAACGTAATTTGTACATTTTGTGAAGTACTATTTCAGACTTGCGTTTATAAAATGTGCTTTAACCCTTACTGTACAACAATACAACAGGGATTAAGGTTGACATCACTGGGCTCGGAGGCACCTGGGATGGACAGCACAGCAGTGGAAATGTGTTTGTGGCCAGACAGAAATAAAATGTACCAATAACACACCATAAAAGACTGTAATTACGTAGTAATTACGAGTGAAAACGCCAATGATACGGGGTCGTATCAGTAAACTTAGGTCAGGTTAATTTCCACTTCAGTGAAGGCAACAACAAAACAGAAAAGTACATTGACATTTTAGAATAACAAATGCCATCTTCATTCACACATTTCTCAACAAGATAATGCAAAACCACATTCTTCACTCATTACATGGACACGGCTGAGGAAGAAAAGGGTACAAGTGCTGAACTGGCTTTCCTGCAGTCCCGACCCGACCCACTAGAGAACATGTGGGCCATTTTGAAATGAAAAACGCAATGGCATGTATTTGCAGAAAGAACGGAGCAAAACAATAACTGAAATGATGCATTTGTTATTTACGACCCCAGAACACCTGAGCAGCAGATGTCACAACTGTTTTTGAACGCGTTGCAGGTATGAAGTGAAAAATGGATGAGAAAATATGATTGTGGCAGGTGTCTCCCTCCAGGGTGTACCCCTGCCCTTCGCTTGAAGAAAACTGGGATGGACACCATGCAGACGCCTCAGTCTTGAACAGGAAGAAGTGGGTATAGATGATAGATGGAAAAAAAAAGTTTCCATATTGACCCAACTTTTCTCGATTTTGGGTTGTAATATTAACGCAATAAAAAAGTGCACCGTTCTGAAGAGTTGGAATGCAAACATACTGTATATTAAAGTATCCCAATTACACACCAAAATGGGAAAAGATTATGTCACCTCACCCAGTTAACCACAACCGTTGCTGTCTGTGAAGCAGCTTAGTCCTTACAAAGGTCACATGACTAGAAATGAGGGCATTCTGTCTCCACATACTTGTTTTGTGTGTCATGCAAAAATCAGAAATTATCAAACGTCTAGTGAAGTCATGTAAAACCTCTTTGTGGCAATACCACTTCTGACCACACTGGGGCAGCGCATTGTATTCATGTGTCAGCCTCTGGTGTAAGACACAATGAAGTGCACGCCTAGCGGGACCATAGACTGTATAAAACAACGGGTAAAGCATTAGGTCATGTGCCCCATTGGTTTTTGAAGACCAGTTTTCTTCATATGGGGCGCAACCATGTGGTTAAAGAAGTTAGCTTTGCTCCCAGCTCCTTCAGCTGAACGCTGCAGAATCATCAGCAGAGCTGTTTTTGTGGGATATACCGCTTTACATATTGACTCAATGGCAAAATCAAAAATGACAAACTGGGCAGGATTAATACAAAGAGTTGGTTGCCTCGTTAAGCGCGGTTGCATGATGACTACAGAGGAGTAAATGATGCCGGCAACCCAGTGGCTGCTCCGACTGTCAATCAGTCATATTAGAAATACATTTAATGATTTTGATGAGTTTAATCTGACCGGCTATGTCACACCCAACACTTGGAATTAGTGCCCTTTCCATTACAGGATTTATTTTTCGACATTTGATGTTGCGCGAATCTAGGGGTAATGAAACGCGCCTGCAGTTGCCATGGGTGTGAAATCGAATGGTTGAGACCAAAACGTTTTCCTTTTGTTTTTTTTTTAACCACTCTGTTAATATGTTTATTTCTGCTCTAAAGTTGGACATTTTGACATGGTAGCCAGTGGAGATTGACTCAGTTTTGGAGCCTCCCTCTAGCGGCTGGCTGAGGAACTGCAACGGATCTTAGTTCCACATGAGCCTCAATCTGGCAGTGAGATGGTTGGCGCTTGAGTAGGACAAAGAGGTAAAACAGAACGTGCTGGAGTGTCCTCCACTGATTAGCACAGTATTGTCAGTGGTTAGTTTATGCCCCCATGTGGTCGGAACTGGTATTGCTACAGAGCGGGCCTTTAAAGTAAGAGCGCTGATATGAGGGAGGGTGCAGTCTTACTAACATCATGAGTAAATATAAACACCGGACCAGGTAATCTGTTGAGAAAGCAGTGTGTATACATTCAAAAGTACACGAGTCGTTTCATACGTAATAGTCGCTCAGTCACATTTAAAACATACATGCATGCGAACACACGCTGTAAACAAACACTTGAGTATAAGGATCATGCTTACATAACCTATACAGCAATGGTTGTGGTATGCACAGCTTAAACACCTGATCCCAGAATACCTGTCAGAGCATAAGAAATGACTGATCAATCGGTACATCTGACTCAGATTCCCCCACAGCCTTTTAAGTGATGGACAGCAATCACATCTACTAAAAAAAATGAGATATTTGTGGTACAAATCTGACTACGTAGTTCGGTCTGTTGTTTCATATAATACTCAATAGGATAAGATGCTAAAATACAGTTGGGAGACAAGATCTAAAGGTATTCTTATTACAGAAGCTCATGCATCTCTGTAAAGCATTCCAGTTTCAGCTAAGATAAGGCTAAACATACAGACTGTATTAGTAGTATACACTTACAAAAAAAAGCACGTTTAGGTTAGAGGCCTAACTAAAATTTGATGGAATGTGTTAAAGAAAAGTTGTGTAACAATTTCCATGTTATAATGTGGAATGCTGAAGCTCAGTTACATAGCACATCTTGTGGTTATTTGATATTTCCTGTGGATGTCGGCTGAATTTACTCTTTAGCCACACGAGAAACGGCGGGCCAATCAGCCTAAAGCTTTGTTATTTTTCCTCTGTTGGAACGCCCCACGTAGTCGGTACCTTATTTTGATAGCACGCGCCAAATTAAACACAAACTCTTTGTTCACACTGTAAGCAACACAAGTTGAAAATCACTCCGTATGCAGAAGAAGTCAGATTTCAAAAGCTTGTGGCGAATCTGATTTCCATGCTTCTTGCTTTCTTACAGCAATACTCAGTTTATCATGCATAACACTATACTACACTGGTTTATAGTAGTAAGCTTTCACAAACAATGGTAAGACAAAGTAGGTGGCATATTGTATTGCATGGTGCTTTTTTCTTTGTTAAGCTGTAGCAATAAATCGATAACATGTAAGCATGAAAATTTTGTTTAAATGCAGTTATATCAACGTCATATTTCCAGAGTGCTACAGTACATGCAGTTAGGTTCTTTTACCCTCACATGGGGTCATCTATAACAGTGTGATCAATGTATCTAGAGCTTAATCTGTGAGGTCTTCATAGCTGTGGTGACACACGTATGTATTTACATGTATCTTGTAGGTTTTATTGGGCTGAAATGGGACAAAATGATTATGCATATGTTTGTGTGTCCATGTATCCTTGCATGAGCTGAAATCAAGCCTGCTCGGTGGCAGTAGTGGCAGCGATGCTTCCTGGGAACTCCGGGTTGATAAAGGAGAATCCCTGGAACTCGTCTTGGTCCAAGTTCTGAATCACTTCCTCATCAGGGGGGGTCAGCACCGGTGGGTGACGCGTGAAAAAACGGTCAAAGTTCTCAGCTTCCCGTCCGCACTGTTGAGGAGGACGGGAGGGGGAGGATGGAGCACGGGAGGGAGGGGTGGATCGGGAAGAGGAAGGGGGGGGATGGACAAGAATGGATGGAGTGGGTGGGGGGAGCAGGAGAGGAAAATAAAAGGGAGGAGGGGGAGTGGCAGGTTGAAACGAGGTGTGAGATGACATCACTTCAAAATAGTTTCAAATATCAGAACAAGTACACGTCCTTGGGGTGTGCTTGATTAAAAAAAAATCAAAACACACCTCATGTATGCTTTCCTTTTTCAAATATTTGAAACATATTTTATCCAAATTTTAAACATATTAAGTCTCAAACTTCCTGTGACAGTGCACCACACTGAGTTGTCATCTATGCAGGTATAATGAATGGAACCAGAGCTACAAGCAAGCCGAAAACTTCACATCGTTTGTTTAACGTTATTTAGATTTCATGATGTCCGGCCCTGGGATTAGTCTGGGAGACTCTCAGATAGGAGATCATTAGTATATTTGTGTGCTAATTGTGGGTTAATTCCATACTGCAGCTTTGGAGACCAGACAGTTGGCTCGTATGCAAAAGAGCACAACTTGTTATTCGCTCAGACGTTTGCCTAAACTATTCACCGATTCTGTGCCTGGAAACATTGAGATTTGGATATTAGAATCCTATCAAAGTCTCGTCTTCAGTAGCGCTGACAACGGAGTTGGTGGACAATAAGTGAAACAGTCTCAAAGGCACCTGCTCAGTTCACTTGGCATGGAATTAGTTTTTATTAAAGCCACCCTGCTGTTACTACACACCATGTCTGCGAGACCTATATGTCCCCATATAGTGACAAGTGGCAACGCTAGATAAGAGTGGCTTTACGAAGCCATTCAGTCAACTCATCTGGTTGACATTGGTCCTTCTGACCACTGTCAACGCAAAAAGAGTTTTTAATACTACTGAGAGCTGCATCCCTCAAAGTACATCAAACAAGTTATTAACTTGAAATGTATATCTTCCTGACAATGTCCCTTATTGGGACCGTGGGCCGAGCTATTCCATTTTTTTTTCTTTCCCCCATCTTCATCACTGAATGGAGCTTTAATTAACACGCAAGGATTCATTATTCTCTGACAACATGACCCAGAGGAAAACTACAAACTCATTAAACCTTTATGACTTGGAAAACCAAATGCAATTGAGCCAGACTGTTTAGAGTTTGGGGAAATATGCGAAATGAGAAATGCACCGGGGTCAAGCGGTGGCTGGAGCCAAACATCATCTCAACTGTTTGGGGAACAAGATGCAGCACGTTGGAGAATAAAATGGAGTTAAAGTTTAAGTAGAGTTGTTGGGAAAAGAAATTTAGATATTAAGTGGTGAACTGCATTTTTTTGTGCTTGATTATAATGTATAAACCAGATGTTTTATAACACAAACTGAACAGATCCCAGACTAGATCCCCATCAAAATAAAGTCCTACAGTATGATGATTTGGTAGTGCACTGACAGGTTTCATTTGAGCTTCAGAGCATGCAAATAAATACATATACACACACAAAAAAACTGAACACAGAGAGGACAAATAAAATGTGAAGATGAAATGACAGATGGATGCATTTCACTAAAGAACAGACGGATGGATGACATCTTCAGGAGGATGGTGGAGGAATAGACTGAGAATCAGTGAATACAGATGAATGAAGATGGTCACACAGCGATAACTTGAACTGAAATTTCCTTATGATGGGATGAGTTTTTTTATGTGCTGGAAAAATGCGTAAACCAGCCAGTCAGGCTCTTGGTGTGTTCGTAAGTCCTTCACACATTCAAAAGCTACTTCAACAGATTCTCGAAAGGCGCCAGCTGCATATAAAACCACAAGCAGACAGCAATAAAGAACTGCTACTTTACAACCAGCCATATGAATCTGACAGCATCACGCGTCCTTTAAACAGCGATTTACTCAAAAACAAAGGAAGAGAGTTTGAAGAGACTTTTTTCTTACTAACAAACAAACAGAAACAAAAATGAACCCACTTGCCTTACAGAAGTCTGTGAAAACAGAACCATAAAGTAAAAAAAAACAAAAAAAAACACCTTGTGAAGCCAAACCCTTATCTATTTATTCACCTTAGTGGGTAAAAACGCACAAAAAGAGAATATTCAGAGTTGAGGCAGAGGCCTGAAAGACAAATGGTGTTTGAAAGACAAGATCAAATAGAAGAAAGAGATGGATGCAGACGGCAAGAAAAGGCAGAGAGGAGAAGAGATCAGACGACATATGTTAGTAGTCACATCAGACTCTGTGGAAAACAGCTCGGTGCTGCAACAGCCAGTGACCTCTACATTTATAGTGACACAAAACCCAAATGCACAATGACGCTTGACACACACACTATATATATATATATATATATATATATATATATATATATATATATATATATATATATATATATATATATATATATATATATATATATATATGTATGTATATTCCAGCAGGCAGAGAAAGCTACATAAAAACTCATAACCAGTTTTGTGGCCCAAGGCTGTGTGAGTGTGCGTGTGCATACTTTATGCATGTGTGAGTATTAGATGACATCATTCTGACTCGTGTTATGATCAAAGTTATTTTGTCATAGAGAGAGAGAGAGAGAAAAAAAAGCCCAGCAAAGAAAATAACAAACATGCTGCTGTTTTGAGGAATTTTGTAGATGTGCACGACCTCCCTGGAGGCTCAGTCTAAACTTGGTGTAACCCCGGTGAAGAATGAAAATCGCCCTCTCGGCTCGTGTAGAGTGTGATGGCACCTAATTGGGGAGAGCATTTTTAAATATGCTCAAAGTCAGGCTGCCACCAGTACTCCAAGTCTGCCTCATCCAAGCCACATTTATCACTGCATCAGTGGCGTTATCACGTCCTCAGTCAGTATCTCTGGCCTCACTGCCAATATTGCCCACATTCTCCTGCATCAACATACCCTCACTTACCTGTGTGCATCGGTCCCATACGGGCAAAGGAAAAGAGACAAAAATATCACATTTATGTGAAAAGGTGTAAAAGGATAATAGAGACAGAGAAACAGAGAGGAGTTAGAGTAACAGAAGGAAAGAGGTGTAACCGTACACATCACCGCAGACAATTATAGGCCTCCTTGTCTCTCTGCTGGGTGAGTAGTTTTCAGATGCGCCACTAATGTGATTTGCACCTCCGCTGTGTGATTTGCACATCAGACTTACAGCTCTGGGTTTGAAAGGCGGCTGCACCTCCTTGTTCTCCAGCTTCTCCCAGTCCATGTAGCGGAAGAAGCTATGATCTCTGATGTCTCTCTCCCCCTCCGGACCACAGCCCAGGCGCTTCGCTGGATGCTTCGTCATCAGCTGAACAAAACAGGGAGAATAGAGGACTGTTGGATATGGCTGCTTTTCTTGCCTCATGCTAATGTCCGCTGCCTTGTGGACGAATACTTTTTTCTTATATCTTTTCTTTATTGTTTGCACTATGTGCCAAGAGATATTTCACTACGCAGTTCTCCCACTCTGATGACCTGTGAAGTATAATTCATCTGCAAATGTTTATATTGAACAATAAAATGTCTCTTTTTTCCTACCTTTTCTCATTTAAACGTATGGTGGTGTGTGCGGACTCATTTGTTCAGGAGCTGCTGCTCCCCTGAACATTGTTAACACTTCACCTGCGCTTTTGTCGGAATGAATGAAGACGTACAAATCCCATTCAGTGCACCGGCACGTTGGACGGTTTAATTAACTAACTTGCACAAAGAAAACTGAACATGGGCGTCTTCAGCAAGAGAGCTGGCTCTCAGAGTAATAGCTCTGTGTTTTGAAGCAACCGGTTTAAGATAAGGAGTAAATTTAAAAAAAAAAACTAAACAAAAAACACATATACTGAATGATCAGATTCATATTTTGAATCATTAACGTCTTTAAAAGTCATCCTGATATAGATGAGCAAGTTTTTCTGCTTAATTTAATGCAAATTTATCCAAAACGTGCAGAGAAATGTCACTAAGACTATGAGTGGTGGGACTGTTTACAGGACCAAAGTGTTGAAGATGGAACGATCGCCAGAAAATAACACGCCAACCTACAAGCCAATCGGTGCAACTACGTCACCGTTTCCAAAGGCCTTTGCCTTCGCACGCTGTCCCCACCCCTTTCTGGGTGAAAGGCAACCGATCAAATTCAACTTGTACAACTTTTCACTTGTTTGCTTATTTTAGGGGTGTCTCTTTAGCCATTTTGTGCCCAAATCATACAGAATGTCAGGTGAATGATTATATAATGCCGATGGCAAATAATCACCAGCGTTGTGTAGGAAAACTTTCAGATATCAGATGCAAACCAGGATTTTATAGTCAAAGTTTGACCGTTTCAAATAAAAGTGTATGAGTGTTTTAAGAACATTTGAAAAATACAGAGATGATAATGCTGATTATAGTTGCTACTAAAAATTAAATCTTCCATAGTATGCAATTTTGTATTGTTTAAGCACCAAACTTTGATGAAACACTTACGCAACTCAAAAACTTTATCAAGTCTGTTGGATCCTTCAGTTAAAAATATTTCTGTTTGTGCTCGCTTGGCCTCGGTGTTTGGCCTCCACCCACCCAGGAAAAGCATAATATGGGACCTTAAATATTAATCTACATTTTGTCACTGTCTAAACATTTCAAACTACATCTGCTCCTTGTATGTGACCAGTGGCTGTCAGTTGACCCAGACACCGCTCTGGAGTATTTTCAGTTGTAAAGCACATACGTGATGAAGACGCCTCCGATGTGTAGAAGATGTCTAAACTGTTGGAGTCTGAAGAGTTGCAGGGACAACGATTTAATTCTGCCAGTTATTTATTTCAAAAACAAAATCAGACAACACCTGGCTCGGAAGCTGTGATGCAGACTACATGTGCCGCAGATAACTGACCGCGGTGGTATCGTATGACAACGAGTAAACCCGCCAACCTCTCAGTCGGCGCCGAGTAATTCTTTCCTCCTATTCACATGCATTTGTCTTCTATTCATAATTCTGATTGATACAGGCATCAATCCAATCAATGACCATGCAGGGAGATGCCTTTGAGTGCTGCTGGATGGAAACTTGACTGCAGTTACTGCACATAATACGGTACGTGCTGTCACTGTGTTGATGTTTTTCAGGAATGGACCGATAGTGATTTAATCTCCATGAGGGGGCGCTAAATAAAGCCTGCGACTCTTCATTTCCGGATATTTGCTGTTGGATCGGTTGCCAACATGGCTCGGACTCTGGTGCTTTTCATTTATTACATTTTAATGATGAGTAGGTGTCATGCCTTGTAACATTTATACAAACTAAGCAGCCCCCATCACCCTAAATGACTCTGAGCGGCGTTTGTCTCTGATGCCTCAAACACCCCCGCCGGAGTCATTAAACTTTCATCACTTTTTCTCATCTCTCTCCCTCAGTGTTTCACACCTTGACTTTTTCATTCATCACTACTTTTTGGGACAGGGTTATAATTATCCGAAACCCTCATCTTGCCCCTCTCACGTTCATTTCGTTCTTCTACTATACATTACGTTGGACCTCCAGAAAGAGGTAGCTAAATTCAAGCCGCTAAGTTAGAGCCTGCAGACAAACGAAAAGATGTTGCTGCTCTTCCTCTTTTACCACCGCGGTCATCTACGGGCCCAATTAAGAAGCGCTAACAATGTCTGTCCACACGTAGGCTTCAAGGCGAGTGATGTCAGTGAGAGTGAGTGGGTGTGGAGGTGGGGTGTGCCTCCCTCAGGAACAGCAGTCATAACTCATTACACTGGAGCGAGAATAACATTTTCCAAAGGTTAGTCAACCTTACACTGCTCACACACATGTATGCACGTGTGTGAGTGCAAGGACATTCGCCACCTCATTGATGAACCCAGAACTGAATAAAAAGACGTAAACACGGTGTTTTAAATTAAACCATCATAGGGGTTATGATGTATATAATCTAGACAGGTTTTATGTACACCTATTCCTTCCTCCAGCACGGATCCTTGCTTCTTCTTTCCAGGTCATTGCCCTTCTGTCACCAAGAAAAGCAGAAAACTCACGTTTCTGATTTTATTTGTTCACTCCTGTATCACGGGACTACATCCACCAACACTGAGCCAATTGTGAACCTACAAACTTTCTAATCTTATTTGAAGAGAAGAAAGAGCAAGACCTGAATTAACAACAGCTAAAACAGATTAAAATGTGCAAAATGAATAGTCAAATAAAATGTACAGCTAGTTGTAAGCCCTAAATACTAAGCTTACTTTTCAAGCTGAAAAATTGGTTTCTGTTACTGGAACTCTCCATTTAAAATATAACTGAAAGGTCACAGACGTGTGAGAGTCTATGTGACGTAAATGTCGTCATCGGAGAGTGTGGACCGGTCACTAATACTGTAGTTCATCCTACGATGCAAGCAGCTGTGAATCTGTGATTCAGCTGTCTTCATTCTGGCCTCTTTGACTGACGTCAGGCCTGATTGGGCATTTTAAATCAGTAGCACTGTTGTTTTTTTTTTTTTTTGTAATTTAAAACTGAGCGATTATCTGAATCTGCTCCACACGTTTGCAAAATACAGTATGTTTTATCTGTAAATGCTGAAAAAACAACTTGACCTCAAAAATTATTTGTTATTTTTCTTTTTCAAAATGGAAATATCTTGTAGTGTTTAAAAAGTAAAGGTTCATCTAGTCTTCGCGTAGACACACACACCCAGAGGGCGCAGTGGGGACTCTGGGGGTGGATGGAGGGAGCTTTCATGCTTCAGTGGAAATTCACTGTTGTAGCACTACAATCCAGTAATCATCACTAATGCATAACATACAGGCTCGGTGTGTGTGTGTGTGTGTGTGTGTGTGTGTGTGTGTGTTTTAAGGGGACTACAGAGCTTGTAAAAGCATAGATCTTAAAAAAAAACAAAAAACTATGAAACTTTGTCTTTCCCACCACCTTTTATTTTATATTCATTTTACATTTTAAATTTTTTTCTTTAATATTGTAGGTGGGAAAATTGTTTTTGTTTTTAACAATTTTCAATTTTGTTTGAACCCAAATGCAGACAAAAGCAATGGAAACAGAAGCCCTGCCCTGCAGATGCGTCCAATCCTTCCACGTGTGTGTATATGTACGTGTGATTCAGCGATGAGACAGACGTTTAAACAGAGGACCGGCCTCGTTTGTTGCAGCAATCAGATCACACACGCCCAAACACACATGCACACACAGGCTCAATCCAGTTGGGAAGTGTCAGGGTGTCATTTGGTACTGGCCGGTCTGTTCTGGAGAGTTTCCACGGCCAACCGAGCACACGGAAGAGGCTCCAGCTCTTAGATCAATGCAGCAAGTGTGAACAGAGACAGAGGGAGAGCCGCGCTTTAAATTACAAGACAAAACAATGGCTTACCAGTGAACGCTGGAGACATGGGGAGAAGGATGGAAGTGTTTCACTCCAGATAAATGTTCACTTTTAATCATTTTGATGTCACCGTTCCTCCTCCTTCTCTCCTCAGTGTCTCCCCTTTAAACAAAAACCCCCCAGCTCCTTTCTGCATGTGTTTGTTTGTGTGCACTCACTCCTTTGCAGATCGCGACAGCCTCCTTGGACATGGACTTGGGATAGGAGACATGATGCTCCATGATGGACTGAAACAGCTCATCCTCGTCCTCACCGTCAAACGGAGGCTGGAGAGCAAAGGAGGCAGCAGTCATTGGAAACGTTTGTCTAACTCAATTACAAATGAAACACAACATGTCCTTAGACAGAGGTTATACCAGTTTATGGCAAGTTTCCCATACCTCTGAAATGTGTATTGGTTTTAGCGCTACAAATGGATCAATCCAGCTACTATTACCTGCATAGTTTGCCAATGTAGGTCCATGTTTTGTTTTGGTTTTTTTTCTAGCAGCCTTTATTATCAAAAGCAGAGAGAGCACAGGAAACAGGACTTGAACCTAATCACATTTGCACACACATATATATATTTTAATCTTGACATTTTACCCAAATGAAGCCTTTGCCCAGTGTGCTATTTTGGCCAGTGAGCTCGTCATCAAGGTGGCCTTGTAGTTGACACGAGTTCACATGTGACATGGCTGTTTCGGGAAGAGTGTGAGTGAGTAATGCAGCGAGGGTAATTGAATGAATGCCAACGGAGGCTTTGCTCATTATATTATATTACTCAGAGTATAATCTACCTAGTCTACCAGAGAGGACAATCTGGATCCCTTTAGGCTCCACCACAATGTTAAAAGAACAGAAAAACAGAAACAGAAAACCCATACAATCAATCATTCTATTTCTTCTGGTTTCATTCCCAAGCTTTGGAAAATTACTTATGTATTCTTTTTTAAAGAAAGAAAGAAACACAGTTTGCTCTATGATCTTTACCAAACATTTAATTCTGTAGACAATGCAGTCTGAAAGAAAACACACTGATATGCTGAGTGATTGCTTCTCTAAATTATCATTTGTAATAAAAGGTGTTCCACAGGGAGCAGTTTTAAATCCACTTATCTTTAATGACAATGTTAATGATATTTTTTCATCTGTGGAAAACTGTTACATCCCATCTGTTTAAGGATGATACAGAGCTCTAATTCTGTATGTCTTGCAGAGTATAAAGCACCGCAGTTTTGATATTCCCATCTCAAATATACCTATAATGCAAATATAAAGCCAGTTCAAATATCCCATCATCTGGACTAATGAATATTAACATTCAAGACAAATTATTTTGTATAATCTTATTATATTTAATGACACTTTTTTATCTAAGTCCTTTTGATAAGAATTTTATAATTTTTTTAAAAGTACGTATTTAAACATACGTTTCAATTTTATACCATTTTCGTATTTGTTTTGTAATTTGTGTGGCTTCTCAAATCATTTTTTTTAAAGTTTTGTTTTATTTAATGATTCTATTGAACAAAACCTCTTCTCTCATCAGGGGTTTTAGATGCTAAGAATTAATGATCAAATAAAAAAGTAGACTAGGGACAGAATTGACATTTTATCCTAATGATTGCCAATTTTATTAAAAGTTTGGCAATTACCAATAATCAAAATGACAACAGTTTGAAAACATTATGTTTATTCTTAAGTATTTTACTGAAAGAAAGAAAAGATTATAGGCAACAACCAGGTGTCTCTGTTTTCTTTAGCTGCCGTGTAAAAACGGCAATGTCACAAACATAAATTCAGATTCAGGGACTGTCTTCTTTAGTTTGTATAATACGCTGAAAAATGTATAATAATTTATAATAAACAATCCAGACACAGACACAGACACAGACACAGACACAGACACAGACACAGACACACACACACACACACACACACACACACACACACACACACACACACACACACACACACACACACACACACACACACACCGACCTGTCCAGCCAGCATCTCATAAAGCAAAACTCCGAAAGCCCACCAGTCCACAGATTTCCCATAAGGTTGGTAAGCGATAATCTGAAATATAAGATTAAAGAAAGTTAAGGGAAGGTGCAATCAGAAGAAGCCAATATCTAAGTAGAATATTTTGCCTCAATAAAAAAAAACAAAAAAAAACTCAGTCTTTGTTGATCATCAAGAAACAAAGCTAATTTAATGTTACTATGAAGCTACAGCTATGAATGTACATGAACTAATGCCAGTTTTTATTAATGCCATTAAAGTTTCCATCTTCAAAGACCCACACACAAACTCAGTCCCAACCTCAGGAGCAATGTAGTCTGGTGTTCCACAGAAGGTCTTGGTGGTAACTCCATCGTTCATATTTTCTTTGCACATGCCAAAGTCTGCAATCTTAATGTGTCCCTCACAGTCCAGCATTACGTTGTCCAGCTTCAGGTCCCTACAGAAGCATAAACACATATTAATGAAATCTCACAATCTCGCTGTTAAGATAAAAAGTATGATTCTGATGAAAGTTCAATGATCAAAACCTGCTCATCTGGATTTTTTACATCTTAATCTAGAGCAACATGGACATCCAACATTTTCTGAATATTGCAGTTTAAAACACACTGACTCGTACTCGACCCCGCTTTAAGCCGGGGTTCTTTAAAGGGAACTTTTAGAGTTTTCTGAAGAACAAACAAACATTTACATTTACATTTACATTTTATGTTTTCAGTAGATGCTTTTTGTACCATATAACCTTAATATCTAACAGCTTGTTTGATAACATTTCTTTCATCATAAAGCAAATCCAATTGTGTAAAATATAGAAATGCTTTATTATTTTCATACATGTTTGATTTAAAGCACTAAAACGCCACAAGATACCTTTTAGGAACAGCTACCTAGCTTTTGAGTTGGTTTTTAAAAAAAAATCTGCTTTCAAGTAAAAATTTCAAAATGATATGTTTACTGTAGTAAACATATAAATATAAACATAATTGTACACTGCAAAATTGAATACACTATTGTCTTAGAATATGAAAATGCTAAGGCTGTAGTGAAATAAACTTCTTTTAAAATACATTTGTCAAACACCACACACTTAAAACATTTAAAGTGAGAAAGTAATGTTATCAAAGGTGACAATTTTTACCATTACAAAGCAAGTTTTGCATATTTATGGAGCTAAATTGGGGCCAGAATGTGGGTTTGTTTGGGAAGAACATTTGCATATTAGTTTGGAATCAACACACACCCCAGGATGAAGTTTTCAGAGCTTTCTCAGGGTTTCAGCTCCATCCACAACTAAATATGCTTGAGCAGAAGCACCGACAAACATTGCCAGTGACTCCCATTTGTTTCCAGTTTACGCTGTATGAAGACAGTTGTGTGTTTCTACAGTGAATAATGGCCAGCCCAAAGGGTTCTGGGTTAAACGACATGTAGAATTACTTACCCTGCCTTTACAGTGCAATGCTTTTTTCAGTGTGAGTGTAAATTTGAATATTATTTTTAAACATACCTCATTCATTCTTGATTTTTGTTATAGAAAAGTTCATGCATAGAATATTTTGGTTTTAGTTTCTTTTTTTTTGACAGTTTCAGATTCCTTTCATTCCCTCAGTGTTATATTCTTTTGGCACTGATCTAGAGGGAGGGGCATCGCATGACAGAGGTGGTGACTCATGATGGACAGCATGATCGAAACAATCATCATACAATCCTTCAGCCACCCAAGGAATTCACCAGAATTGGTTTGATTCACAGATGACCTGCCCTGCAATTCACAGGACCCGAAGGACCGACTGTCAGTGGCACGGAGCCCAAGTTGTCACATGCTGCTGTGGAGAGTGCTGAGAGGTTAATGTGCTGAGGGTGGGGGTGGGGGGTGGGGGTTGTAGTGAACGCACTGTCCAGTGTGAATGTTACCTGTAAATGATGCCCTTTTGGTGTAGGAAAAAAAGACCAATAGCAATCTCAGCAGCATAGAATCTACAAAAGAAACACACACACACACACACACACACACACACACACACACACACACACACACACACACACACACACACACACACACGACAAACAACAGCATCAATTAGACTGAGGCTCAGAGAAAGGACAGTGGGAAAACAGAGGGATAATTTGTGTGTGTGTGTCAGCATAAAGGTCAGTGCTGTCTCCAAAAGACCAGAGAGCAGCTGATAAGATCAACAGATCAACAGCAGAAGCCTGCAGACTGACCACACAGTCAGTTGTGTTTGCATGAACGCATCAAAGACCTGGCTAAAGTGTGGAGACAAGCGTGGAATATGGAGAGTCTGCTTGGAAACAGTTTTATGTTTGTCTTCTTTTCTTTTTTCTTTTTTCCCTGTCAGCAGAACGAGCTGCTGGATTACTTTCATTTCTTCTCAGTACTTCAAAGCAGCACCTTGAATCGAAACAAATGACATGTTTTACCTTCATTCTCTGCTGGGATTCTCAAGCCATCACCTAAACCAGTTAAATAATCAAAATATGCATTGTGTCAGTCCCAGAAACTGTAAAACTTGTAAAACACATATGCATGTGATGCAATTGCACAGAGGAGTAGCCATTTGCAGAAACCCCAACCCCCCCACCACACACCCCCAAACGCACTCAACGCTCCTTTAACTCTTGCAGCTGTTCAATGCTCACTGTTCAGTTTCACTTTAAAACTTGGTGGAGGCGGTGGCTGGTGTCACTGCTCCTTTGACAGGCATCAAGCTGGAGTAATAGAACAAGTGGGCTAACAGATGCAATACCGGGGGCATCTACATAGTAGTTATCAGTCAATTTGAGACGTGGTATGCAGTCACTGCACAATTACTTTACCAAGTGGTTGTTGCAGTGCTCAGCAGAGATAACGGTAACCGCCAGTCGCGGTGGACGTGCAAATGAAGACACTGAAAAAATTCGATTTTTTTCCATCAGCCATTCTTGAGTGTTTTCAACAGAGCTTCCTGACATGGGTCCAATGGTTTTTACTGTGCACATTTTTGCTCCGGGTTACCTCGATAGTAATGAGACTCCTGTTGTCCTACAAAACTTCAAGGTCCACCAAAGGACCTTGAAGCCAAAAGGCTTCAACCAAAAGCCAAAAGGAGCAACGGACTATCAAAATATAAGGATCTCCCTCTTTGCTTCACTACAGGTAGCTATGGCGATATTTTCTTTGAAGGATTCATGTTTTCATGTTTGAACATAGACCCTCTGTAACTTACCAAAAACCTCTAGTTTGTTCTTATTAATTCAAAAATAAAGTGAAGTGTGTTGACCTTTATGTTCAGCTTGAATGTCTGCAAGTTTTCCCTGGATCTTTGTCTACCATCCACATCGTCCTTTTAAACTACCTGCAGTTACATTTCCTCTTCATAATAATTGCAAATGCAGTGACAAGAACATGAATGTGCTTGGAGATGGTCTTGTAGCCCTTCCGTTTAACTTGCATGTCTATAATTTCGTCCTCTGACAACTCTCCCCTTTTTGCTGACTCTGGTCCATGTTCAGTGTTGTGTGAGCTGTTTCACTGGCAATTTCTCACCCTTTAAACGGACTGAATAGCTTATTAAAAAAAAAACAACCTTTCTCAAAGAGCTGTAAAGACACCATGAAATTTATCCATGTGTGTAACTGCTACTAGCAGAATGAACACCAGTTAATGTAAAAGATGCAGAATTAGACAATACTGCTTATGTGAAAAAATATGCTTTTCAACGTAGCACAATCTCACAACCTGCAGTAGACTTGCAGCCTGAGTCAAAAGTCTTTTGCTTTTAACGAGGCTTAAAATGAACCCGGCTAACAAGGACCAATTACAGGACAGTAAATGTCCGACCCCGTAGCTGCCTTCTGACTGCCTCACATGGGCAGGGTTGATTTCTCACAACCCAGTGGTTTCTGCACAACATTTATGCATGCACCGCTGCAACCTTGCATTTTTTTTAAAATTTTATTTGTGGATTCTGCTCTGTGCGCTTGTGGATACGAAAAATTCCTCTGGGACGGTAATTTTCTCCTCAAATATACTGTCCTGTGCACTTGTTTCACACATGCATGTGGTTCTTAATTAAACCGCGTACAGGTGGCTTGTTCACTGAGGGGGAAAAAAGAGGATAATTAAACTGTGAAACTTTCAACAGTTCGCGCTTGAGCCTGGGATGTTACACAGACGGCATAAGAATGGTGCGTTTTTGTACTCACACGGCGTGGGGCTCTTTGAACTTGCCGACCTGCTGTATCTGATACATGAGGTCTCCGCCATTTATGTACTCCATGACAAAATACAAGCGGTCCTGAGGAGAGATAGATGGAGATGCAGAGAATGATAGGTCAAAAGATACACAGAGGCTGCAGATGGGGAAAGAAAAAGGTTAAATTACTGTGGAAGAAAGAGGTTGTCCAGAGGTAGATGGGTCATACGAGGCAGAACCAAGTGATGCAGAAAAAACAACATGGGAAGTAAACGTAGGTAGATGAAAGAAAGAGGGAGAAAGAAGACAGAGAGAGGGTGCTGACTGGATTCTTGGCAGTGTGTCCAATCAGTCCTCAAATGAACTCAACTCCAGAACCTATTGTCCTCTATTATCTGCAGAAATTGGCAATAAGGTACAACACGTGAGGAATTGTGAAGGGATTTGGTGTATAGATGTAAGGATGTGTGCATGTGTGTGTTTTGGAGAAAATATATAGTCTGCACTGCCTGACAAATGTTATGAGCAGCTGTTTGAGTGCAACATGTGCACCTCGTGTGTGTTTAAGGATGAGTGTGCGCACTGCAAACCATGCACAATATGTGTATGTGAATACCTGACTGCAATAAATGTAGGGGATGTGTGTAATAACTGCCTGCTAAAAAAGAATTTAAAAAAAATCTCTCCTCCGGACAGAGAATTAGTGCACATCAGGATTAACACACTTATTCACTTCATGGGTGTGCGTAGATAAGGTCAGCTTTTATCTGTGTGGTCTTAAGCCACAACATCAAACTGACGGCCAACACATCCCAAATCGATGAGAACACGTCCAGATGAGTGTGTTTATGGTATGTGAAATTAGATGACAAGCACTAGTGGCGACACATGACACCAGCGAGCTATATTTACTCCTCTGTTGACTCATCTTAAGTGTAATACGGATTACACATCACAAGTTGAGCATGAATCAAACATGAATTGGGGCTGTGTATTCCAGCTGTGAGCTGGTGACAGCAGGCGAGGTAGCTGCTGGTGAGACCACAGCGCTCGCCCCGTGCCCTTCAGCAGGATGCCACACTCACTTGGGCTGCATGCAACTTGACAATTTAAAAACCACTGTGGAGGGTGCCAGTTCAGATTTTTTGCTTTTATTTTCTGAGCATTGTGTTTTATAGTACGTATTTGATAGTACATAAAAATCTTCTTAAGGCTGGCCCAGTGAAAGATTTTTGCAATCTCAGAAAAACCCCCCACACACAACTTTTAGTGCAACCCTACTTTTAGTGCAGCTGCAGATTAAACTTGAAAAAAGTTAGAATTTTAGTTATTATGTTGAGCTGCGGCCAAGTTGAAATTGGCCCGCGAAGATTGTAAATATTAAAGATGTTGTGGACAGTCGCGTTTTGAGCTCAGTTCAGTGCGGCTCAAATGTTCATTCTTAACAAACCTCACACCCCAGGAAAATCTGCGCCCCTAATAAAAAACCGGTTCTCAATGAACGAAATACAACATTTTCCAACACTGAGAAAGGTTTTGTAAGTTTCTTACGTGGGACATGTGAATACGAGGTAAACCGACTCACCATAGTCTGGAAGGTGGAGTGCAGCTGCGTCAAGAACGGAGGCTTTCCGGCCAAAGCTAACACTCTCTTCTCCACCATGGTGCACTCCACGTCGTCGTCCTGGATCACAACATCCTTCTTCAGGATCTTTATGGCATACAGCTCCTCTGTGGCTTTGCGCTCTGCCAGCATCACCTAGACAGGAGGATGGAGGAGCGAGGGTGGAGGGGATAAAAGTGAAACGGAAGGAAGATAATACACTTATTTATATTTGCTTTTTTAATTCATACAGTCTAGGGAAGAAAAGGAAAAGAAACTGGACAAGAGAGTAAAACTAAACAATCATTTTAAAGAATGTCACTGCTGGAGAGGCAATTCAAGAAATGAGAAGGAACTGGAGCGTTGAAAGGAGAGTAGAAGTAAACGCGCCCATTTCAACTTCACCTTTTTGGGTTTCAACATTTCCTTCAGGGAGTAATGACATTTTTTCATAGAAAGTTACAAAGTCTAAAGCAAAGAAAGATCAACACCCCTGAACTGCCTGGAGAACCCATTTTGAAGTTCAAGCTTTACTATTGATGTTTATCTACAACACTGCACAACACATTTTCCTACAGCCTGCCAAGTGGCGAGCTGAAACAGCGGATGAGGGTCTGCCTCACAACTCAGCTGACCACAAAGAGCAGACTTGACTCCACGCTCGTCATTTCAGGAGGTAATCCTCAATGAGACAGAGGCTAAACTCCAGAGAGAATGTGGCAATCTGCTGGAAGAGATAGGACCCTCCAAATTACCAGACCTTCCTGACGGTTGTGGAATTACATTTTGTACCAGTCTTAGAGATTTTTAGCTGATTTACACATGTAGATAAAGGAAAGGTGTACTAGTCAGTAATACGTGCAAAAAGATTTACTCAAAAATGCTCTGGAATCTCTGGATTTGTTCCTGGAGTTTGCAGTCAACTAGAAAAAAGCAACAGTCAGATGCGCTGCTCCCTTTGTACGCAGTAAACTCAGTAAATGGTTGAAATTAAAGATTATGTTTAATTTTATGCCAACGACCTGTAATATTCTCTTGCAATGTTCAGTTATGTATTTCTGTTTATTTTGGGTCAACGTTGTGTCACTTTTGAACATTTTTTTTCCGTGTCTGTACTTGTGTGGTGACACAGCTGCTGCTCTCTCGGAGCGGGGCGCAAAATCGGTCCAGTTAAAATGGTTGCTGTTAAAATCCTCACGTGAATGTAAAAAGATATTGCACGCTTGCAACTACCTAAAAAAGGATTACATCCCGTTACAAATCAGGGTCGATGGGAAAAGTAAGGGAACAGCTGATGAAGCAGGGACAGCACAGAAGGAGAGGAAGAACAGAGGATGACTGAGGAAGCAGTCACATGACTCTTAATTTGCAAAGTCCAGGGACACTCGTGCTTGTGATCTAACTAAGGGGTGTACATCTATAGAAATATAAAAGAGAGCTTCAAAGATACTAAGAATGCACACTGTGAGACATCTGCGCGGCTCTGTTCAATCTGCAGTCGCCAAGGTCAAACCTGCGCTGCATCCTCTCAAACAAAGAACACACAGAAGTGTTTTTTTTTACATGTCTCATTTTCTTGTCTCCTGCTCATTGAATTCTACTCCTCTTTCCCTCTTTGCTTTTCGATTTCATCTTTTCCCTCCCTCCTTGTGTCATTCTTTTCTCCTGTCCTCATGTGCTCTTTCCGAAGAAACCCAGCATATTCTGCAGAAAGCAGCCAAGCAACGCTCAGGTCACAGCTTGCAGGCCAATCTCATAAAAGCTGAAAGAGGCTTGTGACCACAGAGAAAGTTTACCTTCAGTTCAGCCCCTGCTTTCTGTGATTTTTACGCGTTGCCACGTCGTTTGAGTTTTATTTTTGAGCTTTGGGAAGTATGTGAAAAAAAAAAAGAACTATTCCTTATATGCTGTTTTTGTAAAAAAATCAAATGCACATTTTTTATATTACATTAGGGATACTTTAGTATAAACACAGAAAAATTTTATATTTGACACATATTGCTGAAATAAAATTTATTTTTACACATTATTTATGATCCTAATCTTACTGATGCTTTAAAATGCAAACAAAGGATCTTTTATTGACTGTAATTCACATTTAACAGCAAGATAATCTTAGAAAGACCACTAATTCAACTGACATGTGTGCACACACAATTCATAGACCACAAACGTGCGAGATATAAGTGGAACTGCCAACTCATCACAAGCTGGCGATGATGGCGTTAGGTTGATGATGGAAACTGGAAACACAAGCAGCACCCTGGTGATCTGTTTACACTGGTGTTTCCCTTGTCCAAAATGTGATGCAGCATCCGTCATGATGCGTTTCCGTTGAAACACAGTGGAGAAATCTGGAGCTACAGTCACGAGGCTGCTATTTACTAACTTTGTCTAATAGTAACAATTAGGAAGCTTATTATACTTTTATGAGGAAAACCCATGCTTATCCACATGTGTTACTTCAAATCACACAATCACACATCTCTTCGCTTACTGGCCAAATACGTCTGCAGGAACAAGACAAAATGTAAATCAGTGGGCGCCGGTTGCCGGTCAGGTGATTCTGCCTTTATATATCATTCTTGCCAAATAATTTGGTTGTAAAAAATGAAGCAAAGCAATGGTGTGTCTAGCAAAATAAGTACATAACGGTTAATGAGTGTGTTAATCAGATCGAGCTGGGAACTTTAGCTGTGTTATTCCCACCCTAACAAAAGTCCACGCTTCATTCAACAAACTGAACCATGTGATTTTAGACTTTCTGTGCTGTTTTTGTCATTGTATTCACATTGAGACCATCTCTTTTTAGGGGTCTCGGTGCAGGCGCTTTGGCCCAGACCCGCGTGTTTATATTACATTCACAGATGTAATGAACCAAGAGGGAAAACGAACTCCATTTAGTTCCATGTGGACCAAAGCCTGCAGATATGAAACCACCATTTATGTATTTCACAATTATCCTGCGCGTCTCTTCTTTGTAGCGTCCAAGGCTGCACGGTTAGGCCTCAAGGCTGTGAAGCTGCTGCTGACTGACTAATAGCCTGGAGCTTAAGGGGTTAATATACTTATTTATTCCCCCCAATGAGATCAGAAAATTAGCAACTTTTCTGTTTATGCTCTACTGCTTATACATATTCAGGTATGATAATGTCAAAAGGTTAATGGGTTTGGTATTCTACTGAGAGAGCAACACAGATGGACTAAGAGTGTGTGTGTTTGTGCGTGTATCTGAAGATGTTTGTGTTGCTGTGCTTTTGAGCTGAGAACAGTCATCGTTTAACAAACTCCATCATTAAAATCTATTAAAGTTGTCTGCGCGTGTGCTATCCTTTACTAAAGTCAGGCAAAAATGTAAGCGTGTGTGTGTTGACTCAGCCCATATGGCAGCAGTGCGACTCTATGTAAATACAAGCCCTTTAAAGAAGAAACGGAGAGGAAGGGCACCATCTGGACCAATGTTTTCTTTACACTAGAAGGACACCAGCGTGAGAGAAAGACTACTTAAAACACGGTTTCATCAAAAATTTACCGCCTCTGCAAACTGGATTCCCACAGCTGCGAACACAACACAACAACATTGATGGCATCTCTGCAATCAACCTATGATGGCAAATTTTCCACGCATTTTATCTGTGTCTTTCTTAAAATGACTTTAGTCACGCAGCCATTCGTAGACCGTCAGAGGAGCGATGATTTAGACTAGTTAAAATAACCTAGAAAAAATAAGTGCAGGCGTGTCACAGCAATGATGACTATGTATTTTGCTGCTGAGAGATCTCCTGAGTTAGTGTGCTAAATAACTAGCTTCGGTCTGTCCAGTCTTGTAATACCAGTGTCTGCCATGTGTGGCGGTAGCGAGCAACATAGTGGCCTCAGTGCAACATGATATGAAGAAGTCACACGGTTTGTGGGCAGACTTGAACTTATGTCATGTCATTACTGACAGCAAAGTTACCATTTTAGTTTAGGCAAACAGACACGGCAAGGATGGATGAAGCTCTCGAGAAGAGAACTTTGCCACCACCACAACCTCAACCACAGGTACAGAAAGCAAAAACATGCAAAAAAAAGAGAGCAAATGAACGGGACA
>CM026214.1:19492742-19601497 GCA_014839995.1 Xenentodon cancila | reverse complement strand
ACCTTTGTGTGAAGCTATGGGTCACATTTGCCATTCTAAAGGAACTGGCTCCCTTGGCATACTATTGTAGTAATAGTCAGAAGGAGGAGGAGTTACTGGCTTGCATAACTCAACAAAAGCTGCACGACTCGTCCTAAAGTTTTGAATCAACTGCTCCACCATGAAATTGTGGGCAATGACCTCCCTAATATCTCTCAGATGTGGCCACCTCCACATATATAACGTTATCGCCTTTCAATATTTCATTGCAAAATAGTAGCAGTTACAAAAGTAGAGATTAAACTATTAAAATTAAAGAGGTTCTGAACATCCATTGCCATTATTCTTAAAAAAGACTCATCATGGAAGAACAGCACAGTTTTGCTGCATGAAATAACTTAATGTAAGTGTTTTACCAAAACTGTAATGGAAACATGTCTAATGTTGCATGTGTGTGTAAAGGATTTTGCAAGTGTTTTTAAATAAATTATTGCTATATACATTGATGATATTATTATTATATAACAGCCAACTCTTGCATGAAGCAATGCAAATATTTTCATCGGAAGCCCATATCTTTTATTTAGTGAATTTAATAAGCAAAACACTTTTTTTAAATCGAGATATGCGGTACTACAATAGCAACGTTAGTGAGGGCACATTGCAAGTGGCAATTACTTAAAATGGTTAAGTTTGTACTATTTTTCATTCTGTTGTGTTTTTCTTAACGGGCACTTTTCCCTCGTGGACAGGCCTTCCCACTTAATGTGAAATTTGTACCAATGTCACCTCTGACCACAGCGTGCATACATCTCTGCTGTGCCACTGAGTATGGTCCGTTAACTGTAGACTGTCTTCAGTCTATCAATCATGCCCCTAATTATGCCAAAACCTATGGCTGTACATGTTTATCTGAAGAGGTATATATATTTATATATATATGTATATATGAATTACCACCTGTACAGTTGTCATGGGAGTTAAATCTAGCTATAATGTCCTGTCTTTGTTGAGAGAAACTTCTATTATAATCTTATATTAAACTTTTTAAACCACACACTTCAATTCTAGGAGGCTGTAATTACATTAATCCTAATTAACACGTACATTACTGCAAACTCAGGAGCTGAGACAACAATACATCTTATCTTTTCTGATCTTATCTTAAACTGCTTATCCAGAGGCTCTATTCACGTCTTCTATCCTGCGCAGTTGCAGTTCCTCGTCCACAGGCACTAGGGAAGCTTCCCTCTACCTTCCTGCTTGCCACATTGACTGTTGTGTCAACTGTGCATGTGGGATGCAAGTTGTCTGGATCTTGATGCATCAGTAGATAAAAGGAAATATGGGTTACCATCTATCATCACACAAAAACTGCACCAATGTGTCCTAGTTTGTATGCATCATAAAGCATTGCCATAAAAAAGATGAATGGAAAGAAAACAACATGATTAAATGTGTCTGTTTTATCTCCCCCAAGGTATATCGTTATATGACCGAAGCACCAAACAGTCTTAAATCATAAAAATGTCAAATATCACAGATGTGACAAAGGTTTAAAGACCGCACGCTTTAGTTTGGCAGATGTACAACTGTTTTGGGTTTACTTTTAAAAACAGTGCAGGGTACCATGAGGCTGATGGGAGACGGAGGGAAAACATCAGTGTCAAACGTAGAAGTTCACTGAATTGAACCAATAAAACCAATAAATGTATGTAATAAAAAGGAATAAATCTTCACGACAGATGGTTGTACATTTATTGTAAAAACTGTTTTTGTAAAAACTATTTGAACGCATGGCTTTACAAATCTAGTGAAAACGTCGCATATGCACATTTCTATCCGTTTTTAAATTCTATAACAGTTCTGATACAGTCTGCCTGACTGTGGTTTGGTGATGCCTCTGAAGAGACACATTTGCCCACTAAACTCCTCCAGTCGCAAAAGATAAAGAGTGAGAGGGATGTACTGAGGGACACAGAAGACATAGCATTAGAGCATCAAGTCGTTGGGCTACAAGTATTTATTTATTTCTTTGGTACAGTAATGAGTAACCTCAGTCCAACAGCCAGTGTTTTTTAATGTTTTGAAAAAAGCATAGTGGAAACAGGTTAATTGCAGCCATTATTACTGATGTTAATATTATTACTGATTATTACTGATATTAAGATGTTAGATATTGCTTGCCAAACAGCTCTAGTCTTCTTTATTTCAGTTAAATGTATTGTCATTGGTCTACCAAAGCACTCTTATTTAAAAAAAGAAAACAGTTTATTGGAGCCATGAGGAGAAACAAAATGTCAAAAAAACAGTCACGATTTAAAGTTCATGCAGTTTTATTTCCTGTCGCTCCTTTCATGTAGAACCTCTGTTGTTGTTTTTAGTATTTTTTTATTTGTTTATGTTTAACTCATGAAGTCAGAGGTTTTGTTTCCTTGATTTACTTTCTACTGTACCGATATTTGCTTTTCCTTATTTTGTCCTTTGTTACACTTGTTTCGTGTTTATTTCCCTCCTTCCTGTTGTCTTCCCTGATTATTGCCCCTCATTTTATAGTCTTCCACAATTGATTCATCTGATCTTGAGAGGATATATTGTCTTGTCTTTCCTCTTTCCCCTGCTAGTCCGTTGTCATTCCATCTGTCATCTGGTTCTGCTCCCTGTTTTGCTGTCCCACGGTGCATGTCCTTATTTTGAGTTGTTTTTCTTTTTTAAATTTTGAATATACTGCTTTAGGTGCATTTTTGGTTAATTAGTATTTGCTTTAATAACGGACTTGGTTGATATTTCTGCCTCTGAATCTCCTCCATATTAGGTTCTACACCTGTATCCTCCTGAAAAACACTGTTTATTATTATTGACAAAACAAATTACTTACAAATTAAACACATTACAAATAATCTTCTTGAATGCTATGTTTTTTTTAAAAGTTAAACTAAGTTATGCTTCTTATAGCTTTACTGGGGCAGGCAGGAAGGCCTGCACATTCCTCCAAAGAGGGGCACGGTAGAAGACGTTTAAGAAACCACTGTTCCTAGTTAATAAAGCAAGCTTTATTTGTTTTTGTGTCTACTGAAAAAACCACAGTTATGGCTGTTTAATTCCTGCTAATACCCCCAACTGATAAACAAAGATACTCTCAACACATTTTTGAATGAGTGTGTCATGTCTGTGGCTGGGTGTCAGCATGACAGAAGGAGAAGAGGAAAAAAAGGAAAGCATAGAGAGGGGTTATCCTCACCGCTGCCAAATGTGTTAATGAATGGGCCTACTGGTCAGCCCACGCGCACAAGCGCACACAAACACACACAAACACACACGCCTGGACCTGGCATGTGCCAGACCGGATGGTGTTATAAGTGTGCCTGCCAACTGCTAACAGATCTCCCAGAGTGGGTGGCCCTCGCTCAGACACACAGAGTGCTCGTGCATGTTCGCAGACCTTCCACGGCAACACACGCGACCGCACGTAGGTGCACTCACAAACGTACCTCAAACTTCTGGCGCAGCTCTTCGTTACCCTCCTCTCCCTCTGGAGGAACAGGAACATTGAAGTACTCGCCTTCTTCCTGAGAGAGTAGTTTAAACCTGCAAGGAGGGGATATTTGCAATCAAATCAACTCCTGCAAACAGTCAGGAGTTCAGATGTTTTGCACTAAGAAGGACAACTGATGGCACTCGACTAGACAATATATCACAAGTCCACAGCACTATATTCAAAATGATTGTAACTTGAGGAGGTCACCAGTGGTCTGAATTACGAAAACAGCTTCTTATTTCCATTTTTTATTCTTTTTTAACAAGTTTCCTACAAACAGTCTTTTTTTAATTATGAAAACATCACTATGTTCTGAAATTCAATCTGAGACTGCAACCCTTTGTTTAGTTCAACTTTTTAAACACGCTGCACAGCCCATGTGCAACATTTTTCAGTGTCACTAGTTTCCACAAAGGATACTGTCCATCTTCACTTACAGCCCTTCCAGGAAGCCTCTTCTCTTCTCCCCTTTTTTAAACCCAAGACGCATTTTGGGTATTGAGACATCCATCAAATATTTATCCAAGATTGATTTCAGGATTACAGGTGGGAGGACAGACACGGTGGAGTCAAGGACACACAAATGAGTTCAGAAAGATCAGCTGACTGTGGCGTCTTGCTCATGTGAAAGAAGGATGTTACAGAAGACAAAACAGCGCAAACAGCCCCTAGACGCTTCTCTTTCTGACAGGTGATGTCTTCTTTAATGACAAAATCTGGTCTGCAGCTGGATATTTATATTAATGACTATTGCAGTAAACACTAAACGATCCCAGCCATACCGTGTTTACACAGCGCTGCACTTTTTCACAGCGTCTCATATAAAACACAATATGAGAGCATCAGAACTTCTGAATCCTGTCATACAATGTTTGAGGCCAAGAATAATAAGTATAAAAGTTAGAGGATCTAAACGGCCGAGTGATAACTTTATGTAAAAGGTGCCAGCAAGAACAAGCTGCACTCTCCTGCTGTACCCGGGCCTTAAAATGACTTAAGAAGACGATTTAGTAGAATTGACCGCTGTATTATTTCAACAGAGGACATATTTTACTCATTTTTTCACTTGAGTAAGCACCAGCTTGCTAATATACTGAAAATTGTACAAGATGACACCATTTTAAAAACCAAATTCAGACACCCTGCGAAGGTCAAAGATCTCTTGACAGTTTGTCAAAAGTAATTTAACCCCTTTTTATTTGTAATTTTCAGCCTTACATCATGCTATTTGTATGTTTCATACGTATCTTAAAGCTACAACCGTGTGTTTGGAAGGGTACATACAGAACATTTACAGCAGTATAAAGTATAAGCTGATGAAATCAAGTGTTTATGTTGATGTCTCTGACGCTCTGTGCCTCCTCCTGCCTGCTAGTGCCAGCAACAGTAAAGCTTTGGAGCTACACAAAGGTGGATTAGGGGAAAACCCGCATTTTCACACACTCCCTCTGAATATCAGGTGCATAATGGCATCTCTCCACCTCCGTCGTTCCACCTCAAATGCTGGCATCTCATTAAAAACCCTGACAGGGCAGCGTCAGCAAAAAAAGTAGGAATGAGAGCGAGAAAGAGAGTAGGAGACTGTGTTACAGACAGAGGGAGGGAGGAAGGGAGGGCGGACAGATTAAGAAACAGAGATAAAGAGATGGGGTAGAGTTGTTAAGACACAAATACAACCAGATTTTTTTTTTTTTAAAAAGGAGTTCCAACTCAAGATTTCTCCTACAGTGCAGCAGTGAAAAGGGTCACCTTCACTCTCCCTCCTCCTCTTTTAGTGCCATTTTTCTGCCTCAAGCCTCTCCCTCCACTCTCCTCCATCCATTCCTTCTCCTCTCCTTTCATCTTACCATCCATCCACTCCTAGTTTCTGGAGCTCTGAGATGCCAAACGACAGTGATCCCATGAAGTCATTGCGGCTGGTCAAGTCCCAGTCCCAGACCTCCACAGACAGACGGCGGTCCTTATCATATTCCTTCAGGTGACTGGGAGAGATGCAGAAACGATCAACAGTTGCATGAGGAGGAGATAACTGACTGTCAGATAACTGACTCTCAGATAACTGACTCTCAGATAACTGCCCCCCACCCCCACCCTCACCCATTATCTGCTACCAGCAGGGTCGCAAGATCCCATGAGTATCTCCATGGGCAATAAGCAGGAGTATATGGAAATTTATGGGAATAAATTGGAAATTACGTGGTCATTTCTTACAGCATCAAATTTAAAAGTAGTGAAGTAGTTAAAAGAACTACCTTGTGTATTCTTCCATGACACGACACCGGAGTTGTGTCCAAAATCATCCATTGTTCACTATAAAGTGCATTAATCCATGGTCCATAATCCATGGAACAACGAACTGAGCTTCTCAGCACACTGACCTTGCGGACAGTACAACCGTTATTTCATTCCAATTTAGTCTATAGAATTAAATTTTAACCAATAAAAACAAAAACGTTACTAGTGTAGCTGGACGGTCAGTAAAACAGTCAGGCTGTGCCTGATGTGAGCGGGCTAACACCATCTCATTAACCCTTTCTTACTTCCAAGAACGCGACATTTACACGTTCTTGGTAGTTCAAAGTTAACAAATACGACCTGGGAGAACGCACTTCCGAGGACAGAAGGACGCAGTTCTGCAGTTCTGCTACTGGAACAGCAGTGTGCTCGTGTGCTTGATGACATTGTTAGATTTTTAATATTTTCTCCCAAGGAAACACCCAAAAAAACTCCTTCCAGTTACACAAAAGCTACGTTATGTGCTTTGGCTGTGACTGATGACGTATCACAGGAACACAAAGCAGGTGCAAGAAATCTGGCACCTTTTTGCAACCCTACATGAGAGCAATATTGATTAGACCTTTTCTAAACATTTCATTTTCCAAATATAGGATATAAAACTATAGTAATGTAAATGTATACACACCAAGCATGTAAACCAGGGTATTCATACACTTTTAGCACCTCTTATTTTGATTAGTTGGATAATTGCAAAGAGTGCCTCTCAGCATTAACATCAGCACCAACATGCCCTTAGGTTGTTCATTTCGATCTTTTTCCATGAAAACTGTGATAAGGCTTATTAAGAATGCTATAAGAGCCAACTGCAGCAAACAACCCCACAAGCAAGGTTTACAAATAGGAAAAGCCAGATGTTTTTATCTCTGTGCCGCCGGTTACACGTGCTTGGGAAGACAAGCTCAGTGTGATGGTCTCAAACCACTGCAGTGAGCGAGGCAGGGAGGAGAAGACAAGAGACTAAATGAAAGGCAAAGACACGGAGAAATAAATCAAACAGGAAATCACCAACTTTGCTGTGGTGAAGCCTTACAATTTAAAGGTCTCATTCCAGGTGGGGTTGAGGCAGCACTTTATAGTTTTGGTCTTCTGTTTACTCTCGCTCCGGGGATCTGGGATCAGTTTAAGCTTCACATACGGATCTGACAGACCATTGGGGTCCATAGGAACCAGATTCCTGGCCTCTTTGACTGAAAGCAGAAACAAAGGGGACACAAAAAAAAAATAAAAAATGGGCAGCAATAAATTCAAAAAGCATTTTGAGTTTCTACATTGTTCAAAAATCTCTTTTGCCTTCGATTAACTACACAACCTTATTAGAGTACACTTTGCTAGTTTACAGAAACTAAGACAATGCCACTTAAATAGTAACTGCCAGCTGCTGTCGTCAGATTTTAAATCTCTTACAGATACAACATTTACTCACTGTTTCCAACACTTTACTAGCTGCTGCAAGTGCTTTTGGGTACATATTTATTATACTGTCATGAAGCTTTTTGCAGTCACAAAAGGATCATTTTGCTCCTCCTTGGAAAGGCTGGAGTTCAAGATGAGTTTATTGTCTTTAAACTTCCTTTACAATATAATATTACTAAAATGTATTGTGCACCACATCCTTGTAAACCACTTGACTTTTACACATTAACTTAAGTTTTTTAATGCTCCTGGTTTACGTCTGCGGGTCATTGACTTTGTTCAAAATGGATTATCATCATCATCATCATTAACATCATTATTATTATTTTTAATGTGCAGATATGTAAAAGGTGCTTTACCGTGGGAATGTTTTAAAAGAGATAGGAGGGGAAAAAAATAAACCCTCTCCCCTGTAACCACCAAATGGCATTATACATGGTAAACTTGAGGCACACATTTATAAGCCTTTATTGTATTGGGGGTTACAGCCTCGGGTTGTCAGATTTAGCTGTAATGACCATATAGACCAACTGAAGGTTGCCAACATTAATCCTTCTTTTGTGGCTGTATCTTATTGGCTGTAATTGTATTCCAGTGGTGGAAAATCCCCTGCGATTGGAGTGTGTGTGTGTGTGTGTGTGTGTGTGTGTGTGTGTGCGTGTGTGTGTATAATTTTCATTGCTGGTCAAGTTGTGGGGTCACATCCAATTACCAGAGCAGGGCTGCTTAGGTTTGATGCATTCACCCACAAGAATGTTCCCGACATAAAAACATACAAATGATTGGTTGTCTAAATAAACTGCACAGAAAGTTGAGCTAAAAACTGAAAGTACTGCAAAAATGATGAGCTCGACTCATTTACTATAGTACGTTTACACGTGAAGCAAATTCTCTGCCTCAACTTGGTGTTACATAAAGATCAAACTGACTTTACATTATCATGTGATTGTCATAAAACTCTACTGAGCGAGAGAAGTAAAAGAGAGAGAGAAAAAAGCATGCTGTCCATGTCTTTTGTCCAAAAATGCCCCCTCTCCTTGCAAAGCCACAGTGTGGCCAAGTGTCCTGGGAGCTGGTGTCTGTCTACTAGCACAACATAACTGTGATCCCCTGCAATGCTGCACTTTTCTCGAGGGAAAACAATATGCTGTTCAACCAGAAGTCGAGAAGGATGCCACACGTTGCAAATTGTGTCGTTGAAGGTTAATAAAAGAGCAGTTTCATATTGACACTTCAAAACAGCACTCGTCTAATGATGGGGCTTATGTCCTGGCTGGCCGTCTTAAAGGGGACATATTGTACTTCTTTTGTCAAAAGTAAACACAGGTTCCTCTTGATCTGTGGCATGTTTTGGCCAAAGTATGTGCTAGATGGTTGCTATTAGAAAAGGACACTGAGACTTCTGAACAACAATCTCCTGCCTGCAGCGTACCAAGTCAACACACCTCTCGCACTTAGCAGTTTCTCGGGGCTCTCTGAGCACCCAACACACGGCAGGAACCCGTTTCAGCCCCGTAAAGGTTCTAGCAAATTCTTTAATTCTGTAGCCACCATAGATACCAAAACATTCAAGCAGGGAAAACATCCTTTATAGAGCGTTATGCGTATCGTCCTCACCTCAACTCTTCATGACTAAATTTACCCTCAGTTTTTTTGTTTTCCTTGTTAAAAAACAATAAACAGTAAAAGCATAATTTTTACAGCAGTTTTTTCCCATGAAGCCGTAATGCTTTATGTGATGAGCAACTGAAAAGCAGTGGGAGCATGCGGCATTGCTTGAACGAAGGATGGCAGAAGCTGTTTCCCAGTGCACTCAGTGTGAGAAAACCCCAAGATGTCAGAGAGATGCTGCTGTCAAAGCATTATTCTACTAAGCTCTAAGAGGTTAACCACAGCACAAACCTAGCGTTAAACTCTCAGCAGAGCAGGTCAATAAATATTAGATGATGTCTGTTAAAGTGACCATCAAATACGGGCCGAGGAGAGCTGTAAAGAGGGTAGGATGCCAAATAGTCTCAGAGGACACTTGAAGTAAATAGTCGCGGATGTGCGCTTTTCTGCGGTTGTGTGCAAGTGATTGGATCTGCTTGTGAATGCCGTCTAAATGTGACATTGGAAGCATGCGTGAAGTTCTTACATCTACTGAGCATTTGCAAGGAACATGTAAGAGTGTGTGTGCATGAGAGGGAGTTAATGCATGGATGGGGCCGGTGGAGAAGAGTGCAGTAACAGCAGAAACCGGCGTGTGCAGGGGTGTGGGTGTTAGCAGATACCTTTTCTCATGTAAATCAGCACCATCACGTCTTAGAGGATTCCATCCCTCTGTTTTGATGCCTCTTGCCGACAGATGTGCTGCCGGACCTTTCCTGATAATTTTGTCTTGTAATAGTGACACATCTAATACCAGTAGAATCATCTAGGCATCTTGTTGAAGAAAAAAGAAAAACCAGAAGTGCTGATTTAAGCTTTAACTGTTGGACTTTTATTTTGCATTTATTCTTGTTTTTCCTTGTTTCTTCTTTGATTCCCTCCGTCAACACTTGTGTCTTGTTATCCCTCGAGTGTTAGGCAGTATTGTGTATTACCTCCTGTGTCCTACCCTCCCTCCAGTTCCTGACATATTGACATTGTTATAGTTTAAAGTATTTTAACAATTGTAAAAATAATTAAGATACAAACATAGAGCCTTTTTAAGTGTAGAATATTTGGCAGAACTAATAAACTGCATTAGATTTCAAAGCTGTAACTAGTAATGTAGTTATTACAGACATAAGCTTTAAAGTCAGTCAATATTACAGCCAAATGACTAGCAATTCGATCAATAATATTAATCGAATGTGTTATAAAAAAATACCTTGGGTGTCAATCAAGTAAATTTTAATTTTTTACCCAGTTTGGTGACAAATGAAACAAACTTCAAAATATCCTACCTGGAAAGTGTAGAATATTAAAGCAGTTTACATGTTTCTGTGGTTCCAGGATGCAGAATAAGGTGAGATCACGAATGTGTGCAGAGGAATGGGAGGGAATGTTCAAATGTCAGGTTTTATGACAGAAAGACATCCCTCAGACCAGCTCTACGTCTTTTACCATGTCTTATGCAGTGGTTCTTTCAGAATATACTCTTATTTTGGGTGGGTGCTGAAGAGAGAGGGCCCGTTAAGAACCTGATTCAATGTTCCACTGCACGTTCCACTGCACGTTCCACATGCATGTTCCCATCTTTGAGACAGATGCCAGTCCTCCATTCCCAATAAGCCATGTTCCGCCAGTGGCCCTGAACTCTGGTGTCAAAGAAACTAATGTTACAGCCAACATGCAGGCATCCTTTACCCCAGATGCTCTGAATAAACCTACAGTTAGAGTCAACAGATTAATTCTTCTCACAGCCATTTCCACCAGATCCTCCTTCATTAAGCTGTGGAGTACTTCCTGGTGGCTGTGCAGCTCTTTCTCATCTTATATACTTCATCCAAACACATGGCATTGCCCCACAGCAGTCGGGGAGTATTTTCTGGTGGCTCCACACTGCCCCCTGTGGCACACAACCAGGTACTACTCCGGCAAATGCCATTCACGATTTACAGAATCACATAAAGCAGAAAAAGAAAGACAAAATGACAGATTTTTTTTATTTTCCATTGAAAGGCTGTGGGATTTGGTTCAATATTCTCTTCTGTATTCTAGCCCAAGTGGATGTAGGGATTTAGTGCTGTCCTAGGCAGTGTGTGTGTGATAAGTATGGCTCTCTTATCACTTCCCAGAGTAACGAGCAGCTAATGATCAGCCTATGAGCGTGGGAACCAAGAACAAAGAACGGAGTGGAAAGAGCGAGGGAAACCCAGGGATGAAGCCCAGATAAAGGCCATCATGTGCTCATTTACAAGCCAAGCCCAAACGTAAGAATTAAGACTCAAAAGTTAAAGGTTCCTGTAATGAAGCCAGACTCATTTTCTCACTAAGGGGAGTAGCAATGGACATGTTTCATCACTGAGTTTGATTAGTGTAGTTATGAAATGGAGCGGTTACGTTTGAGAAAATGGAACAGATCGAGTACGAACATGATTTTGAAGAGTTTTATTAAGTGTTGTGTTCTTTTCATAACTGTACTTGGATAGGAAAAAAGGAAAAGGACATAAATCTTCATCCTTTATTCAAGAAAGACCTTGCAGTTTGAGGTAAAACTGAGGCGAAAGCAGAAAGCAAAGGAAATGTGAGGCTCTGCTGCCACCTAGAGGAAAAATGTGCTGCTACAAGTAAAATGACAGAAAACGTGTTGAAATGTTCTCGGGCATTTCCGTTTTGAGGTTAAACCTGCAAATGGATATGATTATGTGATATATAGTAAATTAAAAAGGCTAAATTAACTTTTTTACCTTATATGTAACAGTCAACTATACAAATCAATTTTGTGTTAATCACCAAGATTCTGGTTGTATTTTGGTTTAGAGACAGCATCAATCATTTATTCCACAAAGAAGAAAAATCTTTGACAATATAAAAGCGTTAATAAATAATATTTCTCTTTCCCTCGAGCTTGGCTGGGAGCGCTCTCTCTGAGCAACAATATTAAATCCTTGGCTCATTATGAAGCTGTGACATCAAACCAATGCAAAAGTGAGAGCTAAAAAAAAAGAATCTGGGGTAAAGATCCTTCCAGAAACATTAAAAGGGTATGAGACAGCAGTAGTGCATGTTGGCTCTGGCAGAATAAAGATACATCTGTCACGACTTAGACATGTAGGACCCAAATGCAGGAGACAGAAGCAGCAGGAGCTCCAAACAAGTCATTTATTTAAACTAAAAGCACTGCTGAGCAGGATTCTAATGCAAAAACAAAAACACAAAACTACACAGAACGAGGAACAAAGACTGAGAACCCAAGGAACCAGGATGGAGTACTTGAACAAAACAGTAACCATGGCGAGAAACAGTACGGACCAAAAGGGAGGAAGGGAAAGACAAGACAATGTATACTCACAGGACGTGGCGAGACACAGGTGCAAACAATCTAACCCTTGTTAAGTCAAAATAGATCTAAAACACAAGGACCCCAGCTTTCCAAATAAAACAGGAACAAATATAAACCCAAACCTTGACAGAATCAGCATTCAGCAAACAGAAGAAATCTATGACAAAGCAGGCTCACATTGGAGGCATCCACAGTGAGTTTACGGTCCACAGCAAGTTAAAGATGACTATACTGAGTCAAAACTGTTATTCCTGATACATGTGGCACATGTGACACTTCTACCTGAATACCAAACATTTATTTATTTTATTTTTATTTTTCTAACATGCTGATTGCTGAATTGCTGGAATGCCACACCCACTCAAAACCTGTCACTGTAGGTTCATTTTTGGAGTGGCGGTGCCACTTCACTTCACTTTCTCCATTGTATACAATTCAAAACTGTCTCGAAGGCAACATAAACTAAAAGAAAAGTAATATAAAAAAATCTCAGAGGTTAAACGTGTGCAGTACACAGGAGTGCCGTTTCTGTGATGCTGTTTCGTCACATAGTGAAGCAACAGCTCATTCGCTGCTACCAACAAAACATGCCCAAATACAACGTATGTCTCAGACCTTCTATCTAATTTCCATTTTTTTTAGGAAACAAAGTGGAGAATCATGTTGCAATCCACAATTTAATTAACTGTAAGAATTTCTAGGCCAAGTTAAATATGTTTTACAATTGTAAAATCACCATATAGTGCATAAAGTGTGTTGGACTTGAAAAATACAATATAAATACTGTCAATACAGGATATCATGCCTCTATTGACTAGAGAGACGTGCAATGTGTCTTACATCTGTTTAACCGTCTTAAATTGCTGTGACAGACCCAAACAAAGCACCGGTGATTTCCAAGTCTGAGCTCATATTTCATTTCCGAGTCGTTCACCTCTGCCAGTTTAACAGCAGAGGGAGCCAGATGACTGCTGCGCTTCTGCTGCCTGAGGTGTGTGTGCGCGCTGTGCAAGTCTGCGCGTGACTTACTGGTAACAGTGAGAACATTAGTCTTGACCTCAGCGGTGATCTGGATGCGACCTCTCCTCTCAGTGTGGTCTGTCCCACACAGACTCGGCACATTGGGCACGCAGCGCTTGTGGATGTTCATCATGCAGTCTGCAGAGTGGCAGCCACAGAGAGAAGTGAAAGAGCATCGTGTCTGGGCAAGGATTTTGTGTGAGCCATACAATCAAGCACAACCCCAGTTCTATAAATATGTAAAATGTAAGTAAAAACAGAATGCAGCTATTTTTAAATCTCATCCATCCGTCAAATATTAAAAATTAGACATTTTACCTGTTTCAACATTTGCAAAAACAGTTGTGATAGTGGTGACAGTTGCCACTATGTGGTTTGGCATTGTCTTGCTGAAAACAACAAGCCTTCCCCGGAAAAGGCATTGTGTTGTTGGGATCATGTGTTGCAATCAAACCCGTGTATACTTCTCTGGATTCACGTTTCCTGTCTGTGTCCATTCTGTAGGCTTTGAAAAATAATTTCAGGTTTCATCTAACCAAAGGACAGTTTTCGCCTCGGTAAACCTAAAATGGGTTTAAGTCCATAGGAGACAGCAGTGTTCCTGGATCATGTTCACATAAGGCAGAGCTTTAACCTGCAGTTGTGTCCACGGTATTGACTTCTTTAACAGATTTTAACTCCTAAACCGATGCCGTGACTTCTATTACAGGCTAATTCACTTTTAATGCAGCGCAACCTGAGAGCCTGATGGTTTGCACTCTTATCCCATGCGCACAGGGATTTCTCCGGATTCTAAAACCTTTTCATGATGTTTTGTTCTGTAGAAGAGGAATTTAAACCTGAAATATTTCCTAAAATTGTTGGACAATATGTGGACACAGTTTTTATAGATTAGTAGACATTTTTTCACATCTCTGCTTCTCTAAGATGCTCTTTTAAAACCCAATCATGTCACCAATCAGTGGCCAATTAACTACATTAGTTGCAAAATGTTCTTCCCGGTGCTTTTTTTTAGTACCACCTATTTTTCCAGCGTTTTGTTGCCAACCTTTCTGAGATGTGTTTCTGATACCTGATTTTATTTTTTTTTTATGTGTTCCACTGTGAATAAAATATGTGTTTGTGAGATCACTGCATTCTGTTTTTAATTGACTTTTTACACAGAGTCCTTTTATTAATTAGAATTGGGTGGTTGTAGCTTGTCTAAATATGAGCAGTTTTGTACAAATATCTACAAAGACGATCAAGGTAACTGTGTTAGACTTAAGCAGATGGGCGGAGCACACGGCACGTACGGTCACATCTCATGCCCTGGTGTATGAGGCCGTAGAGGAGGGAGCCGCAGTGGTCGCAGAAGGTGGGGCTGGAGTAGGTGTGGATCTTAAACTTGTGCTTTGCCCTCGGATCCTGGAAGACACAGAGGGAAAGAAAACAAAAAACAAGCAAGGGAATCAAGACAATTTCCCTCTACAATCATATTCAGTCACATATTCAGTCTTCTTCCTGAAGGACAGTAAATGAAAAAAAAAACTATAATCATGCTGCACAAATGTGGTAAACTGCAGAATTCAACCTTTGAAAGAATAAAAGAAGTCTCCTTCCTTCCATCTCGTTGACATTTGCCTTTCACCACAAGTTTCCATCTCTGCCTCTCTCTCACTTTCCACTGCTATGAGCGTTTTGTGGGGTAATAAAGCATTTACAGGAAGTGTGACAGCAGGTGAGTACAGAGGGGCGTCTTCACGATAATCTGATTGTGATGGGTTTCGTCTGACGCTCTTTGTTCACGTTGTATTAAAAGACTACCAATGCACTCACACGCTGAGCCCACGTGTAGTCAAAACGCTTTAAATACTCACCCTTCCATGAAGTTTGCTGAATGTTTAACATAAACACAGATAAGGTTTGTGTTAATCCACCGCGAACGGACCAACACACAAACACATCACATACAGCTGTGTCTCCAGCACCTCAGAGGACACTAAATACGACTCTTCAAACAGGTTTGTGTCTTCAGGATTATGAGTTAATCAAGCGCAAACACACGTCTCCGTGTAGTGTAGTAGTTTGTAGTTTGGGACATTTGCGAGGGCATTATTCACAGGTATGAAAATATGAACGCGTCCAAAGAAAGAGTTGGGGTCTTGAATGAATGAATGCTTTATTTCAAACCAACAATAATAATGAAGATGATACAAAAAACAATGACAAGCTGTTCGAAAAGGAGTGAGGCGAAGCGAAGCTCATTTAAACCAACCTCTTAATTAATTAATAATCATTTTTTACTTCCTGCTGAAGTTTGACCACATATTTACCTCTATATGGAGTTCACGGCTTCCTTCATCCTGTATCCAGTTAAAACCATACTTTAGTACCGCTTTATAAACCAGTACCTGCTTGGGCATTGCTTTATTTCTGCATTTAATCTGTTCCACAGCTTTACTCCCCAGACAGAGAAACATAATCTTTTTAAAGTAGTATGCACCCGAGGATGTTTGAATATTAACCCCCCCCTAATTTATATCCCACATCTCTGCAAAAGAACAGTTTTTGAATATTATTCAGGAGCCGGTTGTTTGCTACCTTACATATCAATTGTGCCGTTCCAAAATCAATCAGATCATTGAACTTTAAAAATCCTGATTTGAAAACAGTGAATTTTTATGCTCTCTAAAACCAGTATAATGAAACCGAAGCTAAAGTCAGCAGGACAATATGTGCTTGTACTGAACGAAAGAAAGAAAGAAAGAGAAGAAAGAGAAGAAAGAAAGAAAGAGAAGAAAGAAAGAAAGAAAGAAAGAAAGAAAGAAAGAAAGAGAAGAAAGAAAGCAAGAGAAGAAAGAGAAGAAAGAAAGAGAAGAAAGAAAGAAAGAAAGAAAAGAAAGAAAGAAAGAAAGAAAGAAAGAAAAGGAAAAGATGTAGAAATTGACGTGCATGGTGGGGTGATAAAAGGAAGGTATCAGTTGTAGATATCAGATATGAGCGGTATCATTATGAGTTTGGTCTCACTGCAAATGCCACCTTATCTTTACATGCAGATTAAGACTAGCTGTGTTATTTCCGGTTTTGCAAGGCACCTGTTCACAGTAAACAATAGAAACCAAACGGTTGGGATCATTGTTTTATTACCATGATGACCACAGATGTGTCTGACCACCTGATCAGATGTGTCTGCGTTTTTTTACTTTAGTCACAAAAATTAGTCTTCCTAATTTCTGTGTGCTAAATTTCTGCAGTGAACGTAGCTGCAGTGAGCTGCGCTCTGTTGCGTATTCTCTATTTCGCTCACCTGGTACTGCTTAACCACGTGCGTATACATTCATGCACTGCTCCCCTGGTCTTCTTATCATCCGCTTTTTCACATAAGTACTTTGGCTGTACCGAGAGAGTACACAATATACACCTTGAATACATGCACTTTGATTTCCGTGGCAGAAAGGTAATTTCTTGGTGTACTTCTCGGTTGTCGGCGTGATTCACCATAAGGAACTGCAGACCAGCATGGCCTGGTTCTATGCATCAGCATTTGTGAGGCATCGTCAACGCACATGAAAGGCTGGATGTGGGAGTAGAAGACGGTATACATGTCTCCGCTTTGAAGGAACATTGCCTGCAGGTGTGTACGAGCGAGGTCTTTCCTTTATGCCAACGTTAACTACATGCTTTGGATTTACAAAAAAAGTCAAAAACTAATCCTTCATAATAAGGGCATAACTAGACTGGAATAAAAGGGGCTATTTCTGTCTAATAAGTCCCCTGTGTTCGAGTTTGTGTGTGCGAGAGGCACCTGCAAGCACAGCTCAGCTGGAGAACACACCTGCAGCTAATCGCTGCGGCTGCGCTGACGGCCACCAAGACGCTTCACGTCCTTTTACAAGCACGCACAGAAACACGCTGCCATGTGAAGCTCTGGCTGAGAGGGCTGCACATTGTGTCATGAAGTGGACACACCTGAGTGTATGAGCTGACATATTTCTGCCAACGGGATCCATCTGAGTTATTTTCGACATGTGGAAGTTCTTGTCTTTTCGTCTCATGAGCCAGAACGAATGAGGTGATTGCTTTCATCCGCTCCTCCACACCTGTCCTGGAAAATGATTTTCCAATTAGGCTGCCACCCCCTGAATTATACCCACTTTCCCCAGAAGTCTCTTCAGAACCTTTGGCTTGCATGTGTTTCCTGCACTGTTGTGTGCAGATGTGGCTTTGCATTTTGTGTGTCCCTCTGCTGTTTCTCATTTTTCTCAAGTACAAGAACATCTCTCTTGATTTTTTTATATTTTTGTGCGTTTGTTAAAAAAGGGAACATTGTGCTGCCAAAGCCGCAGTTGGGCAGCAGAGAGCAGTATGAGGGCTGTTGATGTCTTTACAAGCAATGATTAAATACATTTGCCTCGGAAGCTCAAAGATCAATCAGAAACATAAAAGCAGGATGATGAAGCCATAAAAACAGTGACCAGGGACAAAAAGACATGTTCCTGCCTCTTCTTTTCTCAGTCTTCTGTTAGCTCAAATCAGCTAAATCAGAGACACGACGTTTCTCTATTTTAGGAATCACTTTGTAGAAATCAACAAATGGAAAACCAATTTGATAAGATGGAACATTTTTGGGAGTCTTTCTGAGGTCCGGACCACACCGGCGGGACCTCGCCGTATTTTTGGGATCGTACGGAGTGGATGTATGCTTTTTCAGGTTTTCCAGGTTTTCCAGGTTCCTCTTCATTGGTGTTCCCATGCCTCCAGCACTCGCTGTAGATTGGTGCAGACTGAGTGACCACAGTTTAAATCCCTGGCATCTACTCCCGGTCTGGTCCCTCCCAGACAGCAGCAGCATCTCAGCTCTCAATACCAAAGCTTCACGTTTTAGTTTAGGGAGTTAGGATGAGTTTCTGTCATTTACTTTCCATTTCGTTTTGGGTAGGTTACTGGGTTTTTAAGGTTACTTGGGCGTTAGGTTTCTTTTGCTTTACTCCTGTTTTGTAATTTTTCAAACAAATCAATTCACTTTACTTTTGGTTTTGGTCATGGTTTTTTGTACAGGTTTGGGTATCGGCAGGATCAGTCGTGTCTCATAACTGCTGGACTGAGGGCAGCCAAGAAAAAAAAAACTATAATTAATGTAACAAATGGACAGTTGAATAAACTGTTATTACACAGTTTAGAACAGATTAACAGCCTGTATAAGGAAAACTGACTAATCCTCTGTCACCTTTAAGTGGTTTTGGAGCCTGTTTTTTGGACCAATAGGGATGCCATGCTGACAGGAACTCATGCAGCCCAACTATGGTTCATTCAAAATGTGCAAATGAGCAGCATGAACAAGGTTGGCTGTCAGAGGAGAAACACCACCGTAAAAAACACCCCACCACCTTAACTCCGTTACCACAAGCTGCCTGTTTTAGCTTAGCTCATGCCTTATTAAAATCTGTTCTCATTTAAGACGTCGCTACGGAGATGACATCTGAACAAGGACTGCCAGAAACAAAACGAGGACTGGCAGAGCTCTAGCTGAGCCCCACTACCGAGCTACCGTGTCCATGCGTCACTGTCCTCGGCCCCCAGCTGCTTGCTTGGCCTGTCTCCACCCTCAGACCCTTCATGGCCTACCCATAGCGGTCCCAGTGGTCTGCTGGCAAATTTCATGGTGCAACAAGCCAGGAAGAGTTTGACATTTTAACACGGAAGTCAGCGATTGACCCGCTTTTGGAGCCAGCCTCCAGTGGTCATTTAAGGTCCATGTAGAAACCAAGTTGTAAAATTCAAACACATAAATACATAAGGAAATGTTTTCCTTCAGGAAGAGGAAGATAAAATTAATACTGCAACATTTTTCAAAGCGTCCACAAGCATCACGCTTTGTTTCATGCGAACACAAATCATCCTAGAATGATTTTATCTTATGCATATTTTTTCCATATTACCACACAGTTTGCCTATCATTCGTTTTCCTGTCTACATGCTGCCAACTTTTTTTCCAAACATTTAAACCTTTTGTTCCACTTCTTTTTTTTTTTAACCAAGATTCTACTTTTTAAAAGGAGCCTTTGCCTCGTGGTCTTGGATAAACAAGCGTACTGCGTGACACTATAACACCGGTACTGTACAGCAGAATACTGAGCATGCTGAGGCGTCCATTGTTTTGACTTGTTTTCCTGTCACTGTGCTTTCTCCAACTCTCTTTGCTTTTGTTTTGCTCCCCATTATATTTCTTGTCAGCAACATCAGTAAACTCCCACCAACTAACGCACAGATAACTCACACACGCTCAGTTAAGTCATTAGTGACGTTAAATACAAGAAACATCCTTGCACATTGTCACTTAGTTACCATAATTAGCTTTATCCTCCTTCTTATTTTGACCAAACCAGGTGCTGTAAAAGTTCAGGAATTTTCAAAGTTAAAAACTTTCCATGGAAGTTAATGGAAATTTAAGGTGGTAAAAAATTAGCACATATAAGGGAATTTTAATATTAATAAATTTGATCAGAATGAATGTAAAATAATGTTAAATTAGCATCATAGCTTAGCATAATCTGTGCACGCCAAGCTAAAATAGCACACTTGCATCGACTGCATTTAGGTGGGATTATTCAAACCACTTTCCAGGTCTGCTTTTTCTGCCCTATTTGCAATATGGCACCATGCAATACGAGAAAAACGAGGCTTCAAAAGCTTTAGAAAACCTGTTGGTGATGTCACAGGTTTGTCCAGCTCATCTTCTATATTCTCTGGCGGCACTATTTTAGGCACCCTGTAATTTATATTGTATATGTTTGGGTTTGGGGTCTATTTGCCCTGTTTGTCCTCTTGCAACCCTAGTTCAAACCCTTCTTAAGATGCTCCAAAATGTTATGATAAATGACTGATGCAACTTGGCAATTACAACATGGTTACAATTTCATATGATGTAATTTTACAATTATTATTTTTTCCTATCCTGTAACTTTTGCAAAAATAATGCAGGTGTTTGCAAACCTTTAACGGACTGGATATTTTGCACAAATATTCATCCATTATCTATATCCGGTTTCTCGTTCTCAGGGTCACGGGGGTCTGTCGGTGCCTATCCCGACGCATTGCAGGCGAATCGGACAAATGTATTAAAAAGAATCCCATGACATTCAAGGTTCTCCATAACTGAGGGACATTTAATCATCTGTTTTCAGTTTTCTAGTTTCTGCTGATCATGTCCATACGTCTTGGCCCGTCATACACACATGGACACACGCCTGCACACACGTGTCCACACACACTCTGACTTCTATACCATTAGCAGGCTGGGAGCCTGAAATGTAGGTTTCATTAGAGGACTTCATCCCTCGACCTGTCCCACAGGGATCCCATTCTATTAACCCACATCTATAATTGAATTCTTCTTTTAAACATACATAGCTGACAGAGAGAACGAGAGGCAAGAGGTAAAATGGGAATTAATGGACTCCAGACAGAGAGAGGCAATCTTTCTGATAATAGAATAAGTCTTATTGGCAATTATGTCTTTGTATGTTCCTGCATCACTCAACATCCCTGTCAAAACCCTTATTTCTTAGGGAAATGTCAGGTTTATTATTAGGATAAATCAGTGGTTTGTGAATTGCCTACTCTTACTCCTCCCTTTGTTAATCACAAGGCCTACCGTCTTCTTGTCTCCTATATTTAAATGAGCAACTAGTTTGGATTGGAGCTACCCTACATTCCCACTGTGTGGGGACTGAGGTCTTAAGGCCATGAACTCATTAAAAGATGACATGGTGAGGAGGATAAGGCCCCGTAATTAAGAGGAGGGGCCCCCTGGGTGGAGCAGTATTTAAAAAGAGGATGTACAAAGCAGATTTAGTTTAGAGGGAGACAGTGGGAGAGATTTTCAGGGAGGGGGAGATACATGTATCCCAGATGTAGAGTTATGGACATGTGTCAGAAAAGAAGAGGAGGCTGAAATGACAGAATATTGTAAAACGTGTGGAGAAAGGAGGCACTTTTTAAAACAGACAGTGACAGATATCACCAAAAACACAGGTCAAGGTCTTACACGTGTACCTGGGTACCCAGCAACGCCACGTAGGTTATAGGCGAGTTATAAAAGAGAACCTACAGTCATGTTTAAAAGTTACTGCCCCCTCTTTTAACCCTATGATTTATTTTTTTAATATTTATATATACATAATAAAAACATCTGACCAAAGCGCATGTCAGTATAAGGTCAAAATAACCTTAGATAAAAAGCAACAAAAAAGAAATCATGTGGGCAACACTAAGTACCTCCACGATTCAAAGGCTTATAGATTCATCTTTTACAGCAATAGTCCGAAGTAGTCTCTTCTTGTGTGACTTTATCAGTCTATCACATATTCGTTGTGGAATTTGGACCCATTCTTTACAACATCGCTTCAGTTCACTGGTGCTTTGAGGCATCCACTTTTGGACAGATCTCTTAAGGTCCCATCACAGCGCTTGTGTGGATGTGGTCTGGACTTTGACTACGTCTTTCCAAAATCTTGATTCTTTTATTTTTTTTTAGCTTTTCTCATGTAGATTTGATGGTGTGTTTGGGATCATTGTCCTTAGACATGACATGACCAAAGGCTGACAAAGCTGCAGCTGTCACACAGATGGTTTCATATTTGTCTCCAGAATACTGGAGTATGAAATCGAGTTCATGGTTGATTCAATTACTGCAAGGTGTCCAGGTCCTGTGGCTGCAAAAAAAACCCAAAAAACAATCACCTCTCTCTTTCTGCTGTGTTTGGTTTTCAGCAAACATCTCCACTTTGGTTTCATATCTGTAGGAGATTGTTCCAGAAGTCTTGATGTTTGTTCAAATTCAGGTTTGCAAACCTCAGTTGTGCTTCCACGTTCTTTTTCAGCAAATTTCTCCTGGCAACCTTTCCAAGCAAAATGTACTTGTTCAGTCTTCAATTGCGTTGTCATGAACTGTAACAATTAACATGCTCAGTGAGGTCTTTCAGGTCTAAGATCGAGCTCTTGGGTTGTTTTGTATTTCTCTGAGCTGTGCATAGTCTGACCTTGGGGTAAATTTGCTGTGACGTACGCTCCCGGGAAGACTGCCAACCGTCTTGAAAGCTTACTACTTGTGAATAATCTTTATTCCAGCAGAGCGTTGAACTTAAAATTATTTGGAAAGGGCTTTGCAACCCCTTTACAGGTTAGTGTGCATCAAACAACTGCTTCTCTAAGACAATTACTAAAATATTTCTTTCTTTCCACTGTGAATGCTAGAGACCAGCAAACTGTCAAAACATCTGCTTTTAGGGGTCTGCACATATATTAATTATCAGTCCAACAAAGGGATTTGGTTAGCAACGCCTCACTGTTAAACCCTACAGAAGCAGTGAGGGGGGTACTTAGTATTGCCCAATTAAATGTTAGTATTGTATTTTGTTGCACAGTTGCAAGTTAAAACTGGCACTGCAAAAAGAAAAAAGAAGTCGCATGTTGTTACTGAGGGGGTACTAACGTTTGCACATGACTGTAGTTGAAGCTCTGCAACAAGAAAAAAAAAGCAGAGGCAGTCAGGTGAAAGGTGGAAGAAACTGCTGTGGTGGTTTCTAGACACATAATGAGCAGAACACTGCTCTGGCTTGTCAGTCAAGAAGCCAAGCAGCAAACAGCAACATTTCCTCTGGAGGCGGCTCAGCGAGTGAGCTCGTCGCTCTGAAGGGGCACTCCAGGGAGACGTGAAGGCATGGCTGCAGAACCCTTCTAATAAATGTCTCCCTTTAGCTTCGTTTTTCTAAAAGCAGAGATTTGCATCGCACTGTAATAAAAAGTGCACAACTAAATCAGACAAAAGATGGAGTTTCTACGCTGTTTGACAACTTTAAAAATACTTCCTCTTGTTGAGGCCGACACTGATCCCATCACAGGAAGCAGAGTTAAGATACATAAGCAGCGATATGAGGCAGTTCTGTACGGTATTAAACCTCAGCACACAAACAAGACTAACAAAACTAAACTAACCTCATGAAAACTAACTTAACCTCATGATCAAACTAAACTTTGATCATGAGGTTAAGTAGTGGGCAGCTCCAGGTCTTGCATATCTTTGACTTCCACAGTAAACCACAGTTGACATGTTAAAAAAAGAGTCCTGCGCTTTGTGATACCGTCTGACCATGAACAGGAAAGGTAGAAAGAAGAGAGAGAAAGATGGAGGGTGCTTATGACACTGGTGTCGACGGTTGATGGAGGCTCATTACCCGGAAATAGCAGTGCTAATCTCTGCCGCTCTCTCTTTCCATGGGTCTCTTACTTGTCTCCGACTCACCTTCATGAACAAGTTTAGAAATGTAACCATCAAGATTGTGTCGGTACTCACATCTGAGGCAGGTCCTTTGTCAGCACCGGGACAGGAGAATGTGACAAACTCATGGCAACGTTTGTGAACCACGAAACAACACACTGGGAGGAGGAGAAAAGAAGAGGAGAAACACCCAACTTGAGTACAAAATGTCTTTAACCGTTTCATAAATATATACATTGCATCAGAAATTACTGTTAAAAGATCACCTCGACTGCCAAAATCAAGACAATTAATAGCATTTCCCAGTTACCTTGCTGATGTTAACAGAACCCCAAAACCAGCCTGAATGCTGCTAAATGCTGAGTCATGGCAATCAAACACGAAGTCTGGCAGTCGCGAATGAGCCAGAACCAGCTCACATGGTATTAAACAGAATCATTCATCACAGTAAAAACAAATTGAACCTGGGGAACATCACTTGTTGATGCCAGACGGGTTTTACATGACAGGAAAGCAACACATCTAACATCCGTGCTGCCTTGCATCAACAGTCCAGGATGCTGCTGACAGAGGAGAGGATGCTGGTTTGGAGGATTTGGCTGACGTTAAGCCCTTTAGAATCAACTGACTATTTTATCGCCACAGCCTACCTGAGTATTGTTTCTACTGCACGACAGTGAGGTCACTCTGGTCAAATGACCTCGACTGTCACCAGATCTAAATCCAATAGAGCACATTTGCACTTGAGGTCAAATGAAATATTGGCATCAATGCTGACAAATCTGCAGCGACTTTGTGATGCTGTCATGTGAATATGGACCAATAAGTTTCCCCTACTCCTTGTTGCATCCATGTCTTGAATTTAAGGTGGCTCTCAACTCAACTCAGCTATATTTATGGCACTTTTCAATTACAGATGGGACCCAAAATGCTTTACAAAGTTAAACAAAAAGCACAAAAGATCACAATTGGCAACTCATTAAATCAAACAATATTGATAAAGTATTAAAACCAGAAAAAAAGAAAAAAAAATATATACAAAATATAAAAACAAGAATATTTAAAAAACAAAGTAAATCACTAAGAATATATATATATATATATATTTTTTTTTTTAAGTTTAACCATAATGTCTAATCCTGGAGGCGGAAAGACGGAGAAGAAAACACTCCTGTTCTGGTTGTGGAAATTTTAGGAACAATGAGATTACTGGTACAGAATGGAGCTCCGGCATTCAGGGCTTCATTTGGTTTAAGGTGGATTTTACAATTAATTCTATAGTTCACATGAATCTAAAACCGGAGGATCGTGATCCCTCCTGTCAGTACACCAGCAGCAGCGTCCAAGGAACCCGGCTAAAACGGCGCTGCCGTAATCTGACCTTTGAAGTGACAAAAAAAGCGCAGACCCCTTTTTTAGTCTCACTACGGGAAAGGCTGTTCCTGATTTTGGTTACAAGATGGTCCAATATGCTCAATGTGAAAGTTAAAAGACAGATCCTGGTAAAAAATAAAAATAGAATAACTCCAAAGTTCCCATTCAAAGTGTCTATCAGGTGAGACAGCTGATCAGGCATTTTAAGTGTAAAATCAATGACCTTTTGGCTGAAGTTAAAAGTAGGAAAATGCTGCTCATCCAGGCTTTTATGCCTCTAAGGGAACTGATTATTCTTCTCGGGCTTCATGGATAAATAGAGCTGAGTGTCATCAGCACATTTTGTGAAGTTTTCACCCTTATGCCAGCTCTCCGGCTCATACGCTTCAATAGAATCTTGTTTGCACTGAATCATTAAGCCGGGGAAACTGCTCAGTTTCAGGCAAACATGAGAAGAAATCCTAAACCAGAAAAGCTTTTCCTAAAGCAAAAATGTTCTTCCAAGATCAGAGATGCCTGCTGCCGACCCCGTGGACTTATTTTTGTTATCTAAAGTTTGTAAGCGTCTGGCTGCGGCTCACTCTCATCATCCTCTCTTTTGCTGCGTACTGTAGAACTCAGAAACCTAAATAAATTATCCCAATACCACGTCCAAATTGTTTCTAATCATGATCCATTCAGTCCTGACATTGATAAATAAATCAGCACTTGTAGTTGTTACATGATCGCTAAACAAAAAGAAATGGTATGGTATAACCATAAGTATAACATAACATAGTAACATAAAATGTAAGCCTGTCCGCTCAATATTTTACTGTACGTTCCCTTTATATGTGTATATATATATATATATATATATATATATATATATATATATATATATATATATATAGATATAGATATATAGATATATGAGATGAAGAGCATAACGTGGCTCTACTTTCTACATTGGTAGCAATCAATGGTGCAGAAACGCGTGAAGGCTTTGATGCACAACGAGCCCGTCATCTCCACCCTGATCAACGTCAGCTCCACTGCCAGGCAAGAAAAACAGAGGAGGTTAAAAATACCACAGACACATACACAGTCCTCACAACGATGCCCTGGAGTACACAGTATGAACGCTGAGTGGCGGATATAGGGGTCCAACAAATGTGCACAAAAAAAGTTTCCATGATGGCAACTAAAACCTGTTTCACAACAACTGGTTGCAGCACATTGGAAACAAAACAGCTTGACCTGTTACCGTGTTGGATTAGTGTGCCCGACGGAAAGTAACTTGTACGTGTTTCATGTGCACTTATTCAGCTACTACAGGCTGCATATATATCACTTTTAAATTCTAACCAAGTAGCCAAATAAGAAGAAGAACAGAGTGAACTGCTTCTTTCCTAAATCAATCAAGTCATTTTAATAAATTAATAAAGTATAGCTTCTGTTTTGTTTTTTTATTTACTATTGTTCCACAAATTTGACAGTTCTGACACGGCAGTATTCGCAGGAGCCCTTTTCTCATCATCTTCTTTCATCTTGTCATCCTTTTCTGCTCTTTATGTTTTGAGCCGGGAATGCAACATCATCAGCAGTCGCGCTCCAAGAGCTCTGACAACAGATTCCCGGCCACTTCCAGACTGAGGCATCGCACACTCGCAGACGCCACCAGATGGGACTAATAACTGTCCATAATTTCTCATTCACTCCTTGTTGAAGAGTTATTTTTTTTTTTTTTCACTTGCAGAACATAATGTGCCATCATCAGCTCAACTAAGATTATTCAAAATCGCTCGTCTTTCCTCTGCTCGGTCACACACAGACACTGAGACAGACGACAGAGGAACTAATGCGACCGTGACACCAAAACGAGCGAAAATGGGATCGGTCTATGATTTAGACCATACTATTACCTACATTGATCTTCTTGAATCATTTAAGATGCTTTACAGCTGCCTTTGTACAATTATCTACTACAAGTTCCTGAAAATTGAAAAAAAAAAAAACATGTTCTTGGTAATTCCACCATTAACGGTCACCTCTAGAGTGTTCTTTACATATTTAGAGATCAGTGCTTGTTTTATGAATTCTTGCAACCTGGCCAGCGTGCACTGACCAGAGGGGCTATAATTAACACAAAAACACTTTTTTTTCGACACACACATAAATCATGTGCACCTCAATGGTACTTCACTCCCACGCAATATCCTCTCTCTGGTTACACCGCCTACTCACTGCAATGATATTGTACTGAGTGCAAACGCACACGCGCACATGCACACAAGAACCACCCACTCATTCCAATGATAACGCACATTGAACACACGGAGATTGCGGGTGGAGGGATCGGAGTACAGATAGGAACTGCGTGAGCTGTATGAACATATTGCTTCAAGGCAACTGCTCTTTTGGAGTATCGCTACTGCCAAATCCCAAACCAAAACACACTCATACATACACATGAAAAGATCTGGCGCTAAAATAGTTCTATTCGCTGTTCAATGACATGACCCCGAGGCCAAAACAATCGAGGACTCTTTACAAAAATAGTGTCAGAACTAAAATATTCCCTCCTTTTCACTCTTTGACCAAGTTAATCAGCAATGACCTCCTTGATTATGTACACTTCTATTCATCCCACACTGTGCTCGTTTATGAGAGACAAAAATGATTGACTCTAAGAAAGAAAAAAAAATGAGATAGGCATGTGAACGTTGGAGACAAGTGAGGAGAAATGTTTAAAAACAGAAGTATTGTGGGTTTGAAACCTGCCTTCAGAGGTGACAGCCCAGTTTTAGTTTCTTAGGTTCAAAAAGGAAGTTTCATTTGTATTTTAACCACTTTTGGGGTGAATATATTCAGTGAAATGAAAGCGACTTAGGTGCTTCGCTGTAGTGAGATGAAGTGATATGAAAGTGACACGACGACGTGGCTGATACTGGCTGTCGGTTATCACCACCTATCATGCTCATTAAGAACTGGAGTTTAAAAAGAATAAACATACCTTCCATATTTGGAAAGTCTTGATTTAATTTTGAGAAATTGTGCAGAAATATAAAAAAAGTTGTGTATTTTCATCCAAATCCCTTTTGGATGTACAGTACATATAGTTAGATGTACTGATGTGATGTACTGATGACATCAAATTTAATTCAGGGATATAATGAATCACTGATGTTTTAATCTTATGCTTTATGTGCAATATGTCGGTTTCCCTTACAAAGAGAATAACATATGATATTATGAGTACACAGTTTGGCGTTTTGGTCTGAAAGTGTGAATTTCATACTTTCTATTCTAAATATTCAATAAAGGATAGTTTGAACTCAGAAAAAAATTGTAAATCTCCAGGGCAAAGTCAGTTTTCACCTTAGATTAATTCTTATTCAAATGTTGCAAAATGGTGCATAAAGCGAGATATGGCGTTACTCCTTGAGATCTTGATTGTGTATTTCCAGGCCCTCTAACCCGCTGTGGTTTCAGAGAAAATTTAAAAAAATTTTAAAAATAAACCATGTGAACAAGTATGACTCGTTTGGATGGATTGGCAGGAGAAAACATCTTCTGTCTAAAAACAGCAAATATACAACTGGAATGACGGAATATCGAAGAAGAGAAGCAAAGTTTTAAAGAAGCGTGGGCACCATTCCTCTCTAACAATGTGATATTGTTTCTACAAATTACTGCTATTGACTCATGAGGTGTACTTACTTTTTCATGCATTGCTTCTGTTTCATTAAATAAACAATGACACATATGCAATATGTGAAAGTGTAGATAATGAATGGATGGATGCTCGTCATCTGCTGTCATATTTACCGAATCAAAACTTGGTAAGAACAAGACTCTTTTAGTATTGTTACGCCTTGATGCATGAAGCGTTACCAGATTCCTGAGTGCATGCTTTCATGACCGTACGTGATCTCTCCCTGTGTCTTCACAACCTTCTGCTCTCCAACCCCCTTTGCTTTCGGACCTTCTCCGCCCTCTTGGTGTCCACCGTGGACAGATCACATTATGACACTTGTGCAGCTACCTCCCAGCCCATCTGCCTTCATTAAATATCCATGAAACACAATAACACCGGCAGAACAACATGCCATTTCCATTTTTCTTGTCCCACCAAGCTCTTCCTAGCTCATGTCTCTGTTACAAGCTACTGTGTGACACCGCTGTGGCTCATTTTCCTGCAAATGTCAGCAGCGCCGATATGTAATGTAGAGACTACGCAGCAACTACGCACCTACTTCGTAGCTGGACCTTATGCTTGCTTGTTATTGCATGGTGTTGCTCTGTAATTACACCACCGACCACTAGGTGATGTTGTGGGTGCTTTTATTTCCTTTGCTCACAGATCGCAATGGAGCACATGCAGCGTACTTATGTGAAGGGACTTTAACTGACCTTACAGCTAGATATGTTTCTATCTGATAAAAAAAAAAAAAACATAAGGAAGAAAATACACTAAAAACGCATAACTTAAGAATATAAAGAAAAAATTTTAATTTTAGTTAATTTAACAAGCCCGTCAGTAGTTTTAGTTTAGCTTTAGTTTTGAAAAATTGGTTAGTTTTAGTCTTAGTTTCAGTTTTTGAGGTATTGACTTACAGATGAACAAAACAAATCACCAAATAAACAAGAAACAAAACGAAAACAAAGTTAATTTACTGCAATTCAATTATGTTTTTCTTTAGTTAGTTTTACATTGTTAAATTTTAGTTTTAGTTAAATGAAAATCTTTAGCTTTTATTTTCATTTCAGTTAACTGGATTATTTTTCCACTGTTAGGTTCAGTTTTATTCGTAGTTTTTGTTAATAACGCTGTATAGCAGGAACTCACCAAAGAAAGCACTGATAATGAAATCTAAGGTCTGGTTAGTTCGGAAAAAGTAGGTGTCTCAAAAAACTCAAAAAAACCTTTCTTTGTGAAGTTCTTTTGTTAATTAAACAGCTGGAGGAAAAGCTGACTTTTCATCCCTTAAAGAGACTCGTGCATGTTTGTGAACACTAGTATTTGCAATAACAGTGAAAGTGAAACCTGACATTTATATAAAAAAATATATATAAATTTAATCAGTCAAATCATTTAAACTCTTTCTGTTACTTGTCCACAAACATAGCTTAAGCTCCAAAATTTAAGGATTCATTTGTCTTTGTTGAAACACACGAACCGACTGCTACAGGACAATCAAATCTTGTGTGATATTAAGATTAAGAGACGTGAGTTATTGTGCTGCTCGATGCAACAGTCAAGGAAGTGGAGCAGTTACAGTGATGCTGTCACGTAGGCAGCTCGTGTCTTTATATCTGCAGCATTTACACCCTTACAAACCGTATGGCGTCCAGCCCTCCACAGCTGTCATGTGATGTCTTTATGTAACAACTTGGTGTCAATCAATATCATCTTCCCGTCAGGCTCTTTGCATATCAATAATAAACCATAAAAACACGGAGGGCGCCTCCTACACTGCAGCAACGCTGTATTTGATGGACATTTTGTGAAAGATTAGTTAGAACCTACAATCGAAGAATTTACTTTAAAAAAAAAGAAGAAGAAGAAAGGGTTAAACTCTATTCTGAAAAGGGCCAAACAACCTAACTGTAGCTGATATCAACTAAAAAGACGAGTCAGTAAGACATTTTTTCATAAGCTATAAGGCTGTTTTACAATTATTTTCCAAACCCTTAACTTGCTTTTCTTTCTCGTTTCATGTTCTTCCTTTTCCTACACTCAGCTTTTTCATTAGCAGTATTTTCATCCCCCTCCACACACACATTGGCAGAACACTGACGTGTATACAGCGTTTCCCTCTAATGAGCTGCCAGCATGTGTGTGCCTGTGCATGCAAGATGTAGTGAAAGCCATGACCCAGATTCTGGAACCAGGTTGAGAGTGACAGAAACCTCTAGTAATTCATATTCATTAATCCAAAGACGTGTTAGAACGTCACCAATACATTTTCACACACTTGTGAAATGCTCCTCACTGTATCTGCACACATCTCATCACTGAATGGAAGAAGAGAACTAAAACGCTGAGTGACAGCTTGGATATCTGGTTCTTTAAAGTGTCACTATTTCATGTCTTTAGGATTTTCTGTTTACTCTTTTACAAATTAAAAATGTGCCTGGGGCTTTTGGGGAGGGGCTTCATACAGACGATCCGGCAGGGAAAAGGGGAAAGACCAGATAATACAGAATATACTCACACACTGACAGACGGTCAGAGAGTAACAAGACAATTGGTGTGGACAATTAACGCAGATATGAATTAAGTCAAACCAGAACTTATCTCTTAAGGAATTACACTTCCAGGTTCTTTGACAGGTTCCCTGGAGTAGGACCCAAAATACAAGAGACTGAGAGGCTGAAATATTAATTAATATTTCATTTCATTAAAAAAAACAAACAACATGAGAACAAAAGTCATAAAATCATAAACCCTAATAAACTACAATGAAACAAAAACAATAGTTCGAGGATACAGAGCATGAACACAGGTAGCATGATGGAGATGACCAACACAGGAGGTGCAAATGGAAAACGTTTCCAAAATAAAACAGGAAATCGATCCAAAGTCCTAGATGGCAAAGGATAAGTAAACCAAAGCTAGAACAAACAAACAAAACAAGAGAACCAAGCAGACCACAGGAAGTCAGGAATGAGCGACAACTTCCCAGTCAGGAAGGGGTTACATGATCAGGAAGAGAACGTCTGGCAGCAACAGGCTGAGACAGAGAAGCTCGGATTACAACACACGCCTGGATTGTGTCTGTTCTCTGCTAAGGAGACCATTAATATATTGATCCATCACCACAATATATCAATACTCACAATCCAACACATGGACACTTTCACATTCATATTATATTGACTGACTGACTGACTGACTTCGCTTGACTGCAAAAAAAAAGGCATGAGATCGTCTCCCTGACTGCAGCCTGGCAGACCTGGCACAGTGTTTAAACAGCGTGGAGAGAGGTCTTGGCAAGCTAGACTCCTCATGCTGTTTTGTTTTTTTGTTGGTTTTTATTTTTTTTATTGCTCTTCCTACTGTCTCAGAGAAGATAAAACGTTGTAATGACTGGAGTGGAAGACACAAAGAAGAAACTAGTGCAACAAGAGTGAGACAAGAAGACGAGTATAACATTAAATAAAAAATTTAAAAAAAATTGAAAGAAAAAAAAGTCAATAACCTCAACAAAAAGCACCACTCATACTGGGCACCTCCCCTCAAGTCTGTGTTGGGGCTTACATAAGGGGGCGAACGGCCTACGCCAATATAAAAATACCCACGCTGCCGCTGGTGGAGCAGGGAGAAGGGTCACAGTGATTCAGCACATCCATATCAGTCCACCTCTTTCTCTTTTCCATCAATGCATCATATTTTCTCTTCTACTCTCCTCCTCCATCTTCTTCTATCGTGTTTCTTATGCCGGTGCAGAAAAGCACTAAGGATTTCACTTGGCAGGCGAACGGCAGCCTGCAGCCGGCCATGACCGTAAGATACATATTGGTGTAAACAAAACAAAATATCCAGTTACACTTCTACCTAATAATCCTTAAGCTGTGATTTTCTGATGCCAAGGTTTCCAAAAAAATAAGTTGTTTATATTGAATTAATATAAAGCCACGCTTTTAGTTTGCGTATCACTTAGATAACAACTCCTTCCAATTCTTGCTCGTCTTCTTGATTAACTCCTTTAATTGTTATACATGCAAGGGACCGTTTCATTTCAACGCTGTTGGACACATGCACTTTGTATGTCACAGTTTTGTTGTTTTTTTTGTTTTGTTTTTATTGCATCACCACCACTCTGCAGATTAACCACATCCTTCTGAAACTGATCACTATCTTGTCATCCTAACAAACTGGTCATGTTAAATGGCTATCGCCAATTACTCTAACACATTCATGCTGTTATTACTCATTTGAATAAAAAATGCTTTCAGTAATTTGTCTTTTTAAACAGCAGAGAGAGCTGCATGTCGATCAAACAGAACGCTGATGCAATATCGTGTGGATGTACTTTGAATTCCGCGCTCACTTTAGATGGGGAAGTAATTAGGACTGACCGGTCTGTTTAGTTTGAAATCGTGCCTGTAGTTTATGCTGCCTTCATGAGTGACTGGTCATGCCAAGCAAACTTTGTCACTCAACCAAGACCGATCTGTCCAAGAGACTGACTGGATACTACTCTCACATTTAAAAACTCGAAACGAAATCAAAATATCCGCAGACATGTGGTAGGACTTCATCGCGCAGGCCCAAAGGGTCTTGTTTCTGGACTGAACTCTATAGCTTCACAGTCCTTCCAATAATTTAGTTATGAAAACATACAGATAGGCAAGATGATAAGTCTGCCTTTTCAGGATTCTACAGTCTGGGTGGCTTAATGCGCCGTTCAATATCTGTCTTAGCTCCGTGCCAGCGCTGTGAAAGTTCACGCGCGAGCTGCTTCCACGTGGTCCAGCTAACACCTCCACCCTTTTCATCTTTCACCTACCTTTCATTCACTGCCTCTCATTCGCTCCATCTTCTCTCCGTTTCTGCCAGTGTCTGTCTATCATTCCACTTTCTCTTCTTCACTCACTTTCGCCTCGCCTTCACTCAAATTCCACAAGCCTTTTCCTTTCTTAACATTCTGCTCCATGGTTTCTCCATCTAACACTTCATTTCATTGCACTCGTGCCAGCAATCATGCACACACAGTCTCATATTGGGCCAATCTGCTGTGGAGTGGGCGTAAAGTGGGTCTTGCATGCCTTATCAAACTCTTACGATGAGGTGGAAACCCTTCAATAAAAAATGTAAAGATCACTCAAAGCTGATAGACTTTAAAGCAGCACAAAGGACTTTTGTTCCACTCAAGATATCAATTTCAATTTCAATTAAAGTCATATTTCCTTATATGCATAGGAATTATAGCTGTAGTAGTCTCCTGTCCCTGCTGTTGGCAAAAACCAACAAAAGTAACTTCGGACTCCCATCCTGGTGGGATAACTGTCCATCCTGTACTGGACTATGTCACAGATCAACATCAATGAACTCAGCTCGAGACATTTTGGCAGACTGACTCAAGAAAGTAATAAAGGGAGGGGAAATAAGAGAGTGGTCGAACACGGGAGCCAACAAAAGTGAATCTCAGTTGGGTCGGGGTGTGGGTGAAGTTTAACCCCAGATGTGTCCTGAAGCTCTGCTCGAGTCTATTCTGGTGTTGGACCGTTGCTGACCGCTGTCAATATGCACACAGCAGATTGAACTGACAGGAAGTGAGACAGGAGAACGGCGCAGAGAATCGAGCTCAGACTCTTATATGAGCGTTAACTTGCAAAAGCGGTGGGGGAACAGTTCAGAGACTTTTACAAGAGATTTGAACCACGTGAGAGGGGAGGATCCGTTTAGAGGTCGAAGAGTTCGCTTTATTCCTTTTTATATGTATAATTCTAGACAGAAGACATGTTGAGATATACATCTTTGAATGAGCCATTATCATGTGATTCTGACATGATCTTGAAGCCTTCAGGTAAACTTGTGATCTCGCAAATCCATCTGAGGAGGCAAAACGCGAAAGCGCTCCGCTTTTGAAATGCTCACCGGGGGCGCTGCTAAAGCCAGACCGTGGCAGTGGGACTCCAGCTTAAGTGCTTAACCAACTTGGTGGGGCTCCAGCTTGTTCATAATCTTTGAATAATTTACAATCGCTGCTGGACAAATAAATAGAAATAGGCCAGATGAATAGATGAGCACTCATCAGTCAGTGTGCTAAATCAAACTATAACCTGGGTACTTGTACGATAACAGAAACCTGGCTAGAAGAAGGCAGAAGAACAGCATCACATTAATGAGTTACCTAGCAACATGCAGCTTTTTTATTTGACAGTTGTTCCTCAATACAAAGTCAGCCAGGTTTAGACTCGGTACTTCATTCTTGGCGAGTCTGACTCAGGAGAACATCCTGCAGAGGACAGGAGGATGCAGCCCCATCTTCCTGCTGCTGGAACAGCAGCGTCCTCGGTGACAACACCATGGTAACTAACTCCTTGAAGTTTCCATGAAAGGATGTTAGTGAGCAAAAGCAGGCAGTGATCACTTTCAGTGCATTACAGAAGTATTGTAACAAAATTATTCAATATTAGAAATATTAGAAATTGAAAATGAGTCTGTTACTCTGAGAAAACATGTTTCCAGAAAAGCAGGACTAACTGTTAACCAGCATGACATTTACAGTCATAATCTGCACACCGTGAAATAATGGCTTGTGTGTACGCATGCATGTGTGCGTCTGGAGGGCCCTTCATGCCCTCTCACTGCAGTACATCTACCTCCGCAACCGCTAAACGTGTTCAGCCAACATAAACACAGATATAACCCTGCAACCTCCTGTACTGTACATCAGCTTTTCCTCTGTCTCCAGCCCTTATCCTTCTCTGCCTCCACCCTTCACTGGCACTTTCTCTCAGTCTCTTTTAACTCCCCCGCAAACAGTGCCTCCTGTTTTGGGCCAGACGGCAAGAAAATAACTGAGGACTTGAAAGAATCTAGTTTGAGGAATGGAAAGCTTGATGTATACAGCATGTGTACTTTCCCTCTATTTAATTTGTCGAAAAGTAGTCATTATCCTCGTCATGGTGTTTTATGTGGCGATTAACTCATTAACTCAGCGATAGAGAGAGGGTGTGAAGAGGATGAGAGAGAAAGAGTGGGAGAGAGGACATGGAGGTGAGAGTGGAGAGCTGCACATATCTAGAGAGCCAATGAGATGTTTGAGGTCTGAATACCAAATAATGATGCTTGTATTTATTGTATAATGAAAAGCAACATTTGGAAAATAACTATCATTAAACAATACTAAAACTTGGAGTTGAAAAACAAAATGTTAAAGAGCATCGTCCTGTACTGTCTGGGGGTGCCATGAACAAAACCTTTGATTTCCACAGAGTGCTTTCCCTTCCTCTTTTGCCCTTGATATGAACATTACTGCAACTAGAGGGCGCTGCCACTTAAGCGTAAAATCGCCGTTTAGTCCATTTGCTGATGTGACTCCTGGTGCGTTACGGCACCTCTTTAACAATAGACCATGAGAATGGATCACGACAACATGCTTCCACCAAACACTGGTGGACCTGCTTTTCAGAGAACAGCGTTGGTAAGAGGGATGCTCGGAACCAGCCAAAGATGACTGGCTGATATAACAGACAGATATGTAACAGGGTTTTGTTTTTCAGCTAAGTCACCGTAATGAAAAGTTAGCGCTGTACATTTACAGGAACCGCAAATACACATGCTCAACGCTGCGGAAACAAAAGAACCTTGTATCCCTCCTAACTCCCAAGTTACAGCCGCTTTCTCCCACTGTAATGGACTGCATGGCCTTTTTTCAATTTTTTTCAAAACCAAAGTCCGCTGTTTTCTTAAGCTGAACAAAGTAGTTTGGCTTAGAAAAGAGTGTTTTTGGTGCGTAACCCTAAAAAACAGCAAGTGAAAGCAATATAAATAAAAATAAATAAAAATTAAAAAAAACCTGAGCACTGCAAACAAAATATTGATGGCAGGTATGTCTGACACTTGTGTTATCCCTCGCTGAGGGCTTCATCATTGAAATAAGCAACACCACCAAAAGAAATAACCTTCCCACTGGGTACACTGGGTGTTTGCAGGTCAATATGGAACCTGGATGGAAAAAGTGGCCCTGAACTCTACTCCTCATTTCGCCCCCATTAACAGTGGTACAGCCAACATTCAGTAGTCAATTGGTACAACTGGTACAGTGTTGGTACTTTGGGCCTTTTGGTTTCTCTGTGGATTGGGATTGCCTCCCATTTACGTTGGTATTTTTAGACTTTGGAGACCAAATTCAATTCAATTCAATTCAAAAGTCTTTATTTCAAACATGATAGCAAGTAACAGACATGCTTTTACATACTTAACAAGGAATGCAAAGGACACATTTTGTAACAGCCAAGTCTTGAAATGTTCGAAAAGGAGTAGAAAGAAGTAAAATAACTTATGAAGTCCTACCCAACTCTATACTATGCTTGTAGATGGACCCTTGTTATTATTTCATTAGGTCCATCTATATTCAACAACAAATGTAGTACTATGGGTAAAAGGAAACCCGGAGCAGAGGAGCTGCTTGAGTAGCCACTTGAATGTGCTGCTGATTGGTTGAAAGACGTAACCAAAACTTTTGAAAAGCCCAAGAGAGTTAATATGCAAATCAGAGGTTGAAACCCCCACCCAAAACTAGGAAGCAGCTCCCGTTGGCATTTCCTCTGAAAGTAACTAGTCAAAGTCAAAGTCAAGTTTATTGTCAATTGTATCACAGGTGAGGTACATACAGAGAATCGAAATTACGTAACTCTCAAACCCTCGGTGCTACACAATAAATAAACTACATTCAAACACAAAGTTTATAGTTTTAAAACCCTTCATACTGTTATTTGAAGTATGAATCTTCACGATTTCAACTGGCATATTTTGAAAAAAAAAAAAGATAAATAAATATATATAAAAAAAAGCTTTTGCTGTGAACTCACCAAACAAACACGTACATATACCCAGATATATACATACAACCTCCTATACATTTGTATATACACATATATATGTGTATCTTGGAAAAATGACCTTCTTATATTTCCTTTGAAATTGTATTAAATTTTGACTTTTTTTAGCTCCTCATTTAGCTTGTTCCATAGTTTTATGCCATTAATTTATATACAAAAGCTCTTTCTTGACATACATATGTTATGAATTCTTTAGTTTAAAACGACCCCTTAAATTATATCCCCTTTCTCTTTCAAAAAACATTTTCTGTATGTGCTCAGGTAACAATTTATTAGATGCCTTAAACAAGGAATTTATTGTGAAATACCCTTTCTACAGTTACACCCTCTATCTGGACTTTAATATGAGTTCCAAAAATCATAATCTTAGTTTTATTCAGATTTAATGATAGTTTGTTGTTGTCCAACCATATCTTTAGTTTACAGCTTTCCAAGGTGATTATAGATAGAAGTTGTTGAAAATTCTCACCGGAGACCAGAATATTTGTGTTGTCAGCAAATTACACAAATTTTGATACATTAACTACTTTACATTAAATACTTACATATGTTGTTTATATACAAATTAAATAATACTGGCCCCAGCACTGACCATTGAGTTACCCCACACACAATCTCCTAACAATCAGATTCAATATCTCCCATCTTCACAAACGACACGAATCCCACAATGTTCTAATTTATTAGATAAAATGTCATGATTTATTGTATCAAAAGCTTTCTTTAGGTCTATAAATGCCCCTATGAATACTAATTTCTAACTGTCTGTTTTATTGGTCATTTCTTCAATGAGCTCAGTCACAGCTAGTGATGTTGACTGAAAAGTTTTTAGGTAGGTGGCATATGCCAAAATAACTTTCATGTGAATGCCATGCAGGTTTTCTGAGCAGAATATTGCATTTTACTTGCATTACCAACCACAGCCACTTTGGTTCATTGGTGTGTACCACATAGTAAAGATAGAAATGGTTTCTCAATACCAAGTACACCAAATTTGGACATTCATACTTGATAGCTCATATTTTGCCAGGTCAATTTAGAAAAATATACTTTGGGGGATGTTAAAGAGGCAGTTCTGTCTGTTTGATGGAGGTACAGCTGAGATCGTAGGCCCACAAAAAAAACCTTGAACTGGAGGAATTCTTTTAAAAAAGGTTCAATCTAGACAAATCATCCACAAATGTGGATTATGAATAACTGAATTCTGTCATTATAACAACCTAAAAATACATTCAGCTACACAACGACAGTATTTCAAAGTTGTTACTCACAATTGTGACCTTTCCTTTCCACAATCTCTCCCTTATATTAATGCAAAATGCTTTGTTGGATACTTTACTGTCTCAAGTCTTGACTGCATACATCCTCGACAAACTGTCTGGGAGTAGCACACAATGGATTCTGACCGTACTTGGCTGAACTGGAACACTATTTCTGCCGCCACTGATGACATTTCACAAATACACAAGACTGCATACTGAGAAACACCAAAGAGCGTGCGTGTGCGTGTGCATGTTTTTGATTTTCTGCAGCAGGGATGGCCACGCACCAGGGGCACAAACATACAGACCTAGACAAATAAATAAAAACATTTTGAGAAGAGATCTTGCCACTCAAAATTAATTTCAAATTTCAAATTTCAAATGTGGCTGGAAATACCCCCAGTATTTGTTATAAAGATTGTTAACATGTATCTACAAAGCACAAACATGGATACGAGTTTATGGGTTATAGTCAGAGATGGAAAGATGAGAATGAGAGAAAAATGGGTGACAGCTGAGGCACACGGGGTGATTGATGGGAAGCCAGTGTCAAGGAGAAAGTCGAAGAAAAAAGCAGACAGAAAGATGGAGGGAAAGACAGAAAAAGAAGTCTGAGCTGACCGCACTCCTGTCGGCTCGTGCCCTTGTTGCTAGGTTACCATAGATAGATGGATGGGTTAAAGCATCTTAGGATAAGCAGTGACATAATTAGCTGGTCTCCATCAGAACACACCACTTTGACACATATGTAAAGAAATAGAGAAATCCAAACACTGCAGGACCGCTATTTTCATTTTTCCACTGGAGATCCAAACACAGAGAAACTCACAACCGCTCCATCCCACCTTCCAACGTGGACAGGCAACAAACAGAAAGACCAAACTTGGAGTGAATCTTTACTCTAGTGAGGTTAGGTAAAGGTCTGGAAGACTTGTTGAGACTTTTTTCATTGGCAGAGATGTCTGAAGGTTAAACACACCATAAAGCCAACTTAAAACACAGTGATTCATAATAGAAATGCCTTTGCAGGGATATTACCACCATATATCAACATTTACACCCCAACGACATTACAGCTACTTCATCGGCCTGTTAACATGTGAGCATGCTGACTTGTTGGAAATGTGATTAACTGTTTTTTCCCCAGTCTGGAACCCAACTCATCATCCAGTCGTAGCCGTGTTCAAAGAAGACTTTCAAACCCACAACTGCAACACAGCAGCCTCTCTCCCCCAGCAGTTACTAATCCAGGTGGGCCATCACACCTACACACCGTGACTCACGTTTTAGACATTTAGCTCGTCTCTTCATCAGCACCTATTTGGCCTGACTGCAATGGATGGAGTTCAATTTAGTCACCTACGCGACAGACGAGCAGGACTGAGGGGTGCATAGGTCCTGGTGAAAATGCAGGAGCCAAGTGTTGGGATAGTGAATTTTTAAAGACAGAAGGAGCGCAGGAGGCATCTGATTTGTATGGAGAGAGTAAAGTGGGTAGAACAAAGTTAAAAGCACGCCTTTGTACTGGGACTGTGTTTAAGGGTCCTTCCTTTTATAGGCTATTTTGATGAAGACTTGCAAAGTTGTTGAAGGGTAAAGAAGTGTCACAAAACTAATTCCATAATTGGCTCCAAGAAGACAAAATAGGACTTTGTTTGCATCGGAGCACATTTTTGATCGTCTGAACCGAAATCCAAATCAAAAACAAATTATATAAATTATTACCATGTCACTTTGTTTGGGGTGGCTTATGTCGATCACACGCCAGTCAGTAAGTCATTCAATCGTGGAGAGCATTGTGACATCACAAGTTCAGATCGGAGTAGTTCTCATCTGATCTCCACTTAGCCATGCTGTGTGTGTGTTCCTCTTAGTCTGGGATGTACTAGCAGTTTAAGCGTCCGGGTCTGTTCTGTCTTCTGAGCTGTACTACGCAAGCGGTACACGCGATACTGGAGGCGTACGCCGAGGGGCAGAGTGCAGCCCCAGAGTCAAAAATACAAACTAATACAATAGTGTACACTGATGGAAGTGGGAGGTGTTTATATTCTTTATAGAAATGGTTTGTACACATACATATGTATATGGATGTACATATGTATGGATATAAAACGTAGCAAAACAAATTTAAAAAATATATGAACAAAAAGAATACTAAAATTTGGGCAACCAGGAGCATATAATACAATATTAAACCATAAATTAAGGCTTAAGCGGACAGTACAAAGTTGTAACAGTGAATTCAAGAGAAACTGTCTCGTCTGAGCAGAGCTTTAAAGGGTATGGTTGAAAAGGGAGCTTTTGCTGTGGTATTTTTACCAAGATTGTTGGCACAAAAAACAGCCGAGCCACCTGAACAAGACAGACTCAAATGTTCCGAGTCAGAACAAAGTTTTGCACAATTAAATCTTCTTTGCCTTTTTATTACCAGCTTCTTTTTCTTCACATGAACTACATGAAAGACCACACAACGATGCATCATTTCAACCAGGACTATTCCTGTAGTGAACAGAGCAAGTGCAATAAAAAGATGGAATTTCACTCCGTATCCCTCTCCCTGCTTCTGCAGCTGGGAAATAGAGGTTTAGTGAATGCTAACCAAACCGTCGTGCTTTACGCTGTTTTTGAAGGTGCAGAAATGCAACAGATCTGCTCTTATGAAATGCTCTCACAAACAGCCTCACATTTTTTGCCTGGAATACTCAGCTTCAGTAAGTATAAAGAGGATCTAGCTAAGAACAATGAAAACTTTGGAGTACATATGAGCATCTTTCATTTAACACATTAATAACTGAACACAGGTGAAAAGCAAAATGAAACTACAACTAACGGAGGAGCGCAGGACCAAACCCTTCAAAATAAAACAGGTTGTGCCGAAGAAGAATAAAAAAATCAAGACATAATCAATGATTTTAAAAAATACAGGCTGGATATTTAATGACATAATTAACATGTTTATTTTGAGTGTTTTAAGTGGGGTCTAAATTTAGGTACTAGCAGAAGTTGCCCCATCTTTGTTGTTTGTGTCTACGTGTGTCTGTAACATGTCTAACTGGCCTGACCCACATTGGCTGTCTGATCCGTCTCTGATATGTCTCCAAGGTGTCACCGTAGCAACGGGTGTACTATTGCCACAAATGTCAGCAACAAGGACAACCAAGCCCTGCAGGAGATTGTCTGTCAATCTGTAACTCAAAGTGAGTACAAACACACACACACACACACACAAACAAACACACACACACACACAAACAAACACACTGTCAGCGATCAGTTCGTGGTACACACACACGCATGTGTGTGTGTGTGTGTGTGTGTGTGTGTGTGTGTGTGTGTGTGTGTGAAAGTAGATCAGAGCAAAAGGAGCTGGTCCTCGGCAGAAAGTAAAATTAGACCTTGCGTCTTACACACACACACACGCACACGCACACACACACACACACACACACACACACACACACACACACACACACACACCTGTAGAATGTCTCATAGACACAGATGCATCAGACATCTACTGGTGGGCTGATTTAAAAATACACACATATCGTACACAGAAACTATTAAGTGTATTAATTGAAGCTATTATACACACAAATCCTTCATTCGGGGATTTCATGTATCAACAGAGATAACGATAAACATCAGTATTTCTGCATTAGATATTAATAAGACTGAGCCTTATCTTTTAAACTACTGTGCAGTGCAGAATGGGAACAAGCTCTTTGGGGTGGAAGTTGGTTATGTCAGAAAAGCAGCAGGGAATGATGGAGAAATCAATGCACTATAATGCTGTAATATTTTTGGCATTGCCAATAGGTCAACTGAAGCTCGCCATCAAAGCTATACACACTAGCTCTGATAGCGAGCGGATAGTGACTAAGGATCACAGAGAGCTGTTGTATAAGGTGAACTCAAAAAATGGGGCAAATAAAGTGTTTGGAAAGCTGCTTGGATGATGTCAGAGCTCTGCTGACGGTTGTCAAGAGTCTGGCTCGCAGAACGCACATAGTTACTGTGTTTACTTTGTACCAACTTGAAAAGCACGACTTGAGCTGCTGGGTCACAAAGCTTTCGATTTTTTTATTTTTATCTATTTTGTTTTTTTCAATTGAAATTTGAAATAAAATAAAAAATATAAATGAAAGCTGCATTTGCTGCGCATCAGAAGTGGGCAGTGCAAAGCTGCAACAGCAATTTGAAGAGTCACACCCCCACGGAGCTTTTGCAATTTCTGTGGTACATGCACCAAAATGTGTCAGACATTTCATAAAGACCTCAGAAACCATCAGCAAAAAAAAAAGAGGTTGTAAAGTTTCTCCTTTGAAAAAAAAATGCTGTCTGCATTGCATGACTCACATGGCGTGACGAAAGACTGTGCAACACCTAACAAGAGTAGTACTCCAACCCGTGTCCGAATTTGGGCCTCATGTGTGCCTGAGCGCGATTCCCATACAAACACGGCATGTGTGGTGTGCACACTGGTCTCCGTAGGAGCATGAGAGTCATCGAGTGATTAACGTGAAAGAAAAGAGCCATTCAGGTGGGGAATAAAAAAACTGAAACTGAAAAAAGTCTTATCTCTTTGGCATAAATGTGTTGGGCAAACAGTTTGTTTGCCGACTTGTCTCCTGATTTAAATTGTGACACACAGGTGAGGCATTCAAAACTAAGTATTCACCTAACAAACAAAGATCTGGATTTCTGGGTATTTGGGTCCAGCCCCAGACTTCAGCAAGCTTTGAATAATAGCACTGAGCATTAAAGATTTCATATGTAGGAATTTCAATAGTTTAATTGGGATTAATCGCAATTAATCACACAAATAATTCAATGAATTCATATAAGCATATAGATTCATTCCCATTAATTGGTAAAAGGTAATGATACTGATTGATACTGATCAGGAAATGCAACGTTCAACAATGTTCCTTCCCAAACCCACCACCCTGTTGAGTATGACCGATGTTTTGAAGTTGAAAAAAAGCTGAAAATAAAGTTTATGTATGATGTTATTTTTATTTATTTAGAAGCATTATAGTTATAGTTATAACTGTAGTGGGTGCATCTCTGAAAATTCAATTGGCAGATAAAAGTTGGTGATGTCTCAATTGGAAATTGGGGCCGTTGACTAAATGACATTATTCAATTATTTATTACCTGTCAATAAACACCAAGAGAGTTCACCTGTCCGTGTCCAGTCTGCAAATGAATCAGGTATCCGTGAATCCACAGCTGGCTGATCTAAGACTGGCCCAACACCACTGAATAGTAAATAATTATAAGTATTCATCAATAATTTGAACTGATGTAGTGATAATACTAATTATTATTATTCAATGGTGCTGCACTGCCCTGCAGGATAAAGGAGGGTTGCAATTGTGACATAAAGGAAAAAAAAAATAAACAAAATAAAATAAATTTGAAGTTTTAAACATATTTAAAGAGTTTTTTCACTCTGTTTGTAATCTGTCCCATAACTTTATTCATCTCTCCTACAGCATCTGGTACAATTACACACAATGCCAAACGCCAAAACTTTCCTTACTGGAGTCGACAACGCTGGCTGATGTAAATGTAGAGCAAACCCGAAGCTTCTCAGCATTTCAGAAATCACAGTTTTTAAATATTTCAAATTGGACAGAGAATGCAGTGCTACAACAGCTTCTACTGGGAATCAGTTGGACAGAACGCACAGAGCCACTTCTTTTGGGGTTTTTTCTTTATTATGGAATACCACAAATCGGATCGGATCGGGACTCTGTATGGGTGGATACTCAAAATCAAATGTCTCAGACTCCAGAGCGAAAAGACGTGATCAATACATCACTAATAAAAGTTCAAAGTAGCATTTCTTCCAAAATGTTAATCCTCTCCCTGAACCCACTTAACATTTTCAATAATGCAATTATGACATCAAGTTCTAGTGTCTTTCTCCTTAACAACTATTTTTATACGGAGCTTCAAGGCTGAAAGTATTAGAATTGTCTGATTAGTTTGATTCGTTGTCTCAATAAACACATCTCTGTGCCTTTGTCACTTTTTAATCTTTGCCATCTTTTTCTGGTGATTTCCACTGTTCTCCCTTCACACCTACACACTCAGTCCAGCCTACAGCTCCGCCCCCCATTCATCCATCCATCCTCACATCCATCCATCTGTCATCTATCCAGCCATCCCATTTGGTGGTACTCTCAGTGGAACACTTAAGCTATTTATAAAAGCATCAAAGCCCACAGCTTCTGGTGGAGGGAAAAGTGAGGAGCTGGAGGAACGATGGAAGGAGAAGAGAAGGGGAGGCGGAGAAAATCAGAGATGTAAAGATCCCGTTAAGTTCAGATCTGATTCTAATATGCAACTCCCGAAAACCGATACGGTTTCTTACGTAAAAGTGAAGCTGCTGTTGTTTTTAAATTGAATAATTACAATAAAAGTGCAAAAACTATGACAAAATAAACATCTATATAATCCAGACCTCCGAATAAGATCAAACAATGTTTGATCAGTGTTGTCATTCCGATAACAAGCCCCCAATAGCACCGATATTGGATCAAACCAGTCCCATCTCTAGAAATTCTGGGGAAAAGGAAGATGGCAAGAGATGAGAAAAAGCAAGTAGGGGAGAAAAGAGGGAACAAACAGAAAAGAAAGAGTGGATGAGTTAAAAAAGAAGAAGTCAGTGATTCAAAGGAATGCGTTTGAAGGAAACAGCACAAAAAAAAGGAAAAAACCAACAGACTGGATCACAGTCAAATGTTTTTAACCTTTGTCTGTCATTCCAGGATCACAAAGATGCACCTTAATATCCACTCAGTGTCAGACTCTCTGCGTTGAATGCATGAAAACCCATTTTGTTCTTCTGTTTAGGATTTGATGTGTGTGTGTGTGTGTGTTTGTGTGTGTAGGAGGCAGGTTCTGTATCCTGCGACCTCCAAACCTACGCGGGTTGGAGTTGCAGAAGCACCTGAGCTGGATTCAGCACCAGCAAAGGACACCAGTGTTTGCAAATACTCGGCTGCTCATTTGAACCTGCACAAAATCATGAAGAAGCCAGAAAATGCATCACACCATTCCAAAGGAAATGTGGGCGCTGTGCCCAAACAGCAGCTGCATGGCTGGCGCAGGAGGCACCCATTTAAACTCCAACATAAAAGATGGCATGAGTCAAAGGAAGCGCGGAGAGAGCTTCTGAATGGTGCTCTTTAGAAATGTATACATTTTTTTTTTTGCTTTTTTGCTTTTGAAGAGTGCTAATAGCTGCAGCAAGCAGCAGCTTCATGGGCTTAATTTAGGCTACGCTTATACCCGCCTACACTATTTTATCTTCCCTCTTCCTCCATCTCTCACTTCTTTTCCACCTCATCTTCCCTATCCAATATCTTTTTCTGCCTGGCAAAAAAAAAAACCTCTTCAGTGAGCTCTCTGCTGGAGCGTACTCCCAACATACCTTTTTTCACTCATTTTCAACCATTAGCCTTGTTAGATTTAGTGGTTTGTCCTCTTGATGTCACCAGCACCAGCACCAGCACCAGCACCACCATCAGCACCAGCACCACCACCAGCATCAGAACCAGCACCAGCATCACCACCAGCATCAGCACCAGCATCACCACCAGCATCAGCATAAGCACCAGCTTCACCACCAGCATCACCACCAGCATCACCTCCAGCATCAGCATCAGCACCAGCACCAGCACCAGCATAAGCACCAGCACCAGCATCAGCACCAGCACCAGCACCAGGATCACCACCAACATCAGCACCAGGATCACCACCAGCATCAGCACCAGCACCGGCACCGGCATCAAGGCCTGATACGGAAGTAGTTTGGCAGTGACAGTTTTTTTTTTTTATGATTTTTGTCTTTATAAACCTCCTCAATGATCTGAAATAAAACAACCAAGAAGCGATTAAAGTGTAGACTTTTAGCTATAAGAGTAAATTATCATGTGGGAATTACAGACATTTTTAGGAAATCACTTTGATTATCTGAGGCTCAAAAGTATCTGAAAATAGACTGAAGAGAATGTAATTGGGCTGTAGTTCATTCCCTCGTTACCGTAAATGAAGTACATAAAAGGTCTGGAGTTGATATCAGGTATTGATTGGTTGTTTGACTGGAGCTGGACAGTTTGGGACATTTTCAAAAAGAAAGACAGCGCTGGTAAGCTCAGCTGCATCAAAAGACCTGGATGAGAACTAAACCAATTATTTATTAAAACTAAACCACCTCTGTTCAACCGTTTGAACAGCTCACGATCCAAAGTATGCCATAACATGTGTCAAACACGGTGGAGGCAGTGTCATGGTGTCTGGCTGTCAATGGACCCGGTTCCCTGGTGTTTGCTGCTGATGCAGACAGAAGTAGCGATATGAGGTGTGCAGGACGATAGTAGCTGAGGAATAGTGTTTCACAGTGCAGCTGGATAATGACTCTAAACATACGAGAGGAACTCAAGACTTTTTCAAGGTGAGGAAATTGAATATTCTTCAATGAACAACTCAGACACCTGATCTTAACCCATTGTCGCACGATTTTCAGTACCTGGAAATAAAACTTAACCAGAAAACACAAACAAGCAAGTGAAGGTGGCTGCAGTGAAGCTCTGGTAAAGCATCTATCTGCAGGGAGGAAACATAGATTTTGTTGATGTTCATGAGCTCCAAACTTCATTCTCTGACTTCAAACGATCAAAGTATTTCATTATTAATTAGGGATATAGTTACAACTGTGTCACTTTGTACAAATACAGTACTTGAAGCGCCTGAAAATGGAGGTACGTTGCTCAGAATTTCTAGAAATCCTAAACAGTAAATGCAAAATTTTTGTGCAACTTTTTAAATTAAAGGTGAAAGTCTACACTTTGGTCACATGTTAATTTTATTTTTTTTTCCAAATCCATTGTGGTTGCATAAATAGACAAAATCTTTAAAATAAAAAACTGTCATCATCTAAATACATCTGGGTCTATCTATACACAGCTTTTTTTTGGGAAAAGTTCATTTTGCTCTTATTTATCCTTCATCTTGCTAAATATGTTCGCTATATTTTCTTCTTACATCAGGTTTCATTAGAAACCCAAAGAGAAAATGTGCCTCCTCTCAAAGGACATGTAACATTTCTTTCATAACTGTTTTTCCCTGCACTTCACATCAGCGTCTTTCAACTTTCAAGAAAATCTCCAGCAGTCTTCCTCTTTTTTCCATTTCACATGCACTTCCCACTCATGTTCCCTCCCTTTGTCTCCTCATCCCTCTTTCAGCTTGCCTTCTTTTCCTTTTTTCCACCCTTTCCTCATCTCGCCATCTATTTAATGCATCCGCTCTCATTTGTTTTCCTCCAATAATTCTCCCTCTTGTCCCCTACTTGTGATCTTCCTCGCACTTACTACCTCTCACTGTCGCCTCCAATCCCTCTTGAGCGCTCTAAAGGGATAATTTGTCCATTAACCCAGTGAGGGGAGGACGCACCAGAGCCCGTTACAAACTAAAACCCAACTCATATTAACACGCTTGTTTTGGAACGCATGCATGTGAATCAAATCCCACCGTTGCATTTGTGTTTTACACGCAGTTGTTCAGGTATAAAAAAAAGGAACTAACCAGCTCATTTAGTGGAAGATAGAAACCAGTAAAGGTTAGGAAGGTGACTTGTTTCTTAGAAATTAACATTACATAATACAACCACAATGCCACCACCCTACAGTCCCAAAAACAAAACAAAAAAAAAAAAACAGCAGAATCCCATTGAAACACTAGTTTACTGTTTACAGAAAAACTTTGACACTGCGGGAGTCGTTTCTCCGACTTGTTTCACACGCCGGTGCACCGCGAACAAAACAGGGTCAATAATGTGTTTGCAGCACAATTCAAGCAGTTGGGTCACTTTGCTTTTCATTTTTTATGAATTGTGGGGTTTTTTTTCTGCAAAAAGGTTTAATTAATTAAAACAAAAACAAAAAAAGTCATGTGTAGAATGGCGGATAGAAATGTACCTTCCAGTCAAACCCATGTCTAGTGTGTAGTTTTCAAATTAAATCACAACAAAATGTTATTTAACAATTAGTTGCTGAATCAATTAGCTGCATGACATTGATGTCTGTTGTTGTGTTATAGTGGCTCGGTGCAGGTATTTGTTTTTGTTAGATATCTATACATATCCTGTGTATACTATATGATATACTACCTTAAACCCAATAGAAGTGCTTAAAATATTTTCAAAAATATGGCTATTATAATTAATGTGGTTCTGTGTGTATTTGACAGACTTTGCACAGCTTTTAAGTTGTAAATAATTTCCAAAGCACAAGAAGTTTGACATAATCCACTCAGATTTAATGGTTTTTGAACAGATTCAGCCTTCCTATTTATTTATTTATTCATAAAATATTTGCATGTGTACAGTTAAATGAGCAAGAAGGAGGTGGCAAATGCCAAAAGGGCAAATTTAGCTGCGAAGACTAGATACTACAGCCTGCAGGAGTGATCTGTATCTGCTCTCCCAGCGTGAGAGCGCTGCCAACGATATCTGCAGTCCAGGTGAGACACAACACTGAGAAACCACTAGTCAACAGCTGTGACAGCGCTGCTCTCCTCCCTCCTTCCTCATGAACTCTCCCAAGCCTCTCCCTCCTCTCATGAGCCTGAACCCGCCCCTTCTCAGTGATTGGCTGGAGCAACGTTTGTTCTGGTTTGAGGCGCAGTCTGTTTCCAGTTAACGTTTATAAAGCTGGAGTTGTGTTTGAGGACCAGATTTTTGTTTTTCACAGTCTAATCACGAGATGAGCAGCGAGAAAGTCACCGAACATGACAAAAAAAAAAAGTGTTTTTTGTCATGTAAGCAGTGATTCTAAATTAACTGTCAGTCCTTTCCAGCTGTTGTGTCGCCAGAAGAGGCCACGTAGGCTTAAACCCAACACAAAATTCTCGTGCCAAGCCCAGAAGAAGAAGCCCAGCTCACTGACATGAAGCGTGTGGGACCATTTCGAACTGACGGAGGTGGTACATTTAGGTACAACAGATCAACAAGTTCATTCAGCGGTGCCACATGGAGCGAGTGCATTTGCTCCACAACCTACGATCGCCGCAATGTGGGGAAGGCAAGCGTGGGATGATGGGAAAGCGATGGGCACTACTGAAAGAATGACGGAAAAAGTTTTGACGAGAAATAAAATTTGTGTGGTTTTCTATTCAGAATTTCTTCAGTTAGTTCCTAATGGTTCACTTGCAACAGATAAGCCAGTCCAACTACTTTTCATGTTAAAGTAGCCTAACTGTTTTATTTATTTCTATTAAGAATTTATTTTATTATACTACATAAATGCCATTGTCTGTACTGTCCTTAATATTACAATAAATCATTCATTAAGCAATATTACATACGTTTTTATACAGTATATAAACTATATTACCTTTCATTCTTATAGACCCCATTGAAACAGGGAAATCTATCAATTAAATATTAATTGGTCGACAAGGTCAACCAAATTAACGAATTAATCAATAATTTGCATCCCTAGATTAAAGACATTACACGTAGAATCCCTCACTGTACTTTTAATATTCAAAGAATTTAACTAAGTTTTTCTTTAAGTATTTACAAATAAGCAACAGAAGTCTAAAATGGCAAAGAATAGACATATAAAAAAAACAAAAAAAAACACCTCATCGTCTGACTGTCGAGTGGATCTTGAAATATCTGATCATGTTTGAAAAAAGGAAACTTACTACGCAACATCCTTTAAATCGCTGTGTCAAGCTGCTGCGAGTCGCCTCTGCTGTCTGAAGCGCGAGCTGCTGTCGGCGCCGTCCACGCTGCAGACCACAGCCCGTGGGACCACTTTTCAAACCTGTTTCTGACTGAGGCCGCAAAACCATGATGTGCAATAAAACACAGACGTTTAGAGGATGGCAGCTGTGGACACGAGCAAGAAACATTGTACGCAAACATTAAAAATGTTAAAAAGAAGTCTCTTACTGACCGAACACAGGAAAATCACACTTCCTATTTCAACGTCACCATGTGAATGATGCTGATTGAGCCAGACTACATCATGCTGAAAATATAAACCTCGTCTGCAGCCCTTCAGGCCGGCTACGTCAACAAACATGCACATACATCTGTATGGTTTTCTCTGCAAAGAAAGCATCACCATCTGTACAACAAACCCCTCAGTAAGTACGTTTTTCTGCATCCACACACTCTGCACATTGTCCTCTGAGAACCAGAACAACCGTGTAGAGTCAGGACGCAGATCTCTCCCAAACACCCACATCTGGTTAGTTAGTCTGTATCTATGTGACCTTGCAGGGGAATTCTTTCCTCCCTGAGCTGTGAGGAAACGATACCTTGCTCCAGATAAACAAATCGGTCAAAGAGCAACTCCGCTCATGCACACCAACACAAACACACCTGATGAACTTGAGTAAATGAAAGCGTCATTCACACACACACACACACACACACACACACACACACACACACACACACACACACACACACACACACACACACACACACACACACACACACACACCTTAAATCATGTTGGACAGACTTAACTTTACTTAAATTCCACTAATCGTGTTTTCTTGCATCAGGATACACACATGGATGAAACGCACACCTGTCTCACACCTCTTTTCCTCAGGAAGTACCGCAGTGAAACAGATGCAAACCATTGACACCTTATACACGCTCATGTGCTAATTACCGGCCAATGTGCTCGAGCGTTGAACTGCACCTCTTCCATCCTACAGCATATAGAGGGCTGCATCTGAATGTTTCACTGTTGCTAGGAGACGTTAAAATCCTTGAACATCTAACTGGCTGTTAATACAGAGGGAGGAAAAAAAAAAAAAAAACATCAACTTCAAGCAAATTGAATAACAATAAAGATGCCAAAAAGCTCCTCCACATTTTTGTAATGTTCCCATGGTGGCTTAAATAGTTTCTCATGGAAAAAGCTGCGAAGACAATGCTGAACCTGCTTCTGCAGAACAATCTGATGTAAAGGAGGATGCAGTAAATATAGAAAGGAGGAAATAAAAGAAAAGAGGTAGTCAAGTTCTTAGCTGTGTGCCCATTTCATGTTGCATTTATCTAAAATGACAATGGCAGTTTAATTCGAAAAAGAAAAAGGGAAGTTCTTCTGATAACTAAAGGGAGCTGGGTTGGAAAACCTCTAAGCACTTCATCTTTCCAGTAAGCCAATGTATTGCCAAGGTGATCCAAAGTGGGGGGGGGAAATACCTCTGAACGTATCTCCTTTTACAGGTGGAGGCAGTTGAAGTTTGAGTATCAGGCTTTACATTTTCATCACGCCTCCAATTTTCTTCTCACATATGAAGAACAGGACACGTCTCACATGTCCGAGTGGGAAGATTCACAGGAGACAATGATGAATGTTAACATCTAACATGTTAAAATGTAACAGAAACACGGTTCGTGTTATCAAAATCAGCTTTGCTTTTCCTGGCAAACTAAATGAAAATGAACTGCTGTTTTCTATACACCTGACTTCCTAAAACACAAAGCAGCTTTTTGTTTTTAAAGAGCTCAGTTTCGGAGACTGTATGCGTGAAGAAAAAAAAAAAAAAAAGGATGCATTTACAAACCCCATTTCCTGAAAGACTGAGTTTTTAATGCACTCGCCTCAAATCAGCATTTACTGTGATGCTTAGTGTATTTTGCACTTTTTCCTTTCATACCCTTTCATCATATGAGCTGCTGCTCGGTCTGGGCTGCAGCTTCAGCAGCTTCAGCAGCTTCAGCTGTCTACGACAGAAGGTCATTTCTGTCGTAGACAGCTAAACAGTCTCTAAACAGCCACAACACAAGGTGTAATAACACATTTTAAACATGATTTCTCCGCAGTTTAAATCCTTAAACATAAGCCATGCAAATGATCATTTATCCATGGTTGTCAAGACAACGGTCGCTCTACATTACAACATGGGCTAACAACTTAGCTCTTAAACATTATAAATTATTAATAAGTTGACTCCCGTGGAGTGAAGAGCTACAAATATGAAATCTGTCAGATTTTCTGTTTCACTACAGCAGCTTTCAGAGCAGCTTGTAGTAGTATGGTCGTTCTCTGATGCATAATTACTGATGCATTTTGTTGTATTTATCTTACAAGTAAAGAAGACAGAACTGAGACCAGAACTGAGACCAGAGTTTGGCTTGAACAGTGCGACTGAAACGCACTCTAAGCTAAACATACCGTAAATAACTAAATAGTCGTACATTAATACTGACTGCAACATCATTTGTCTTGCTGCTTCTCCATAATTTTGTCCCAACCAGTCTAGAACTGGCACCAATTTAGCACCAGTTCTCAACAAACAACATTGTTGGAGTCAATGACTACAAGAGCTCCAGGTCCTGTGACTAAAATCAATAACAATAACAATCCCAAACCATCACCCTTCCGCCACCATGCTTGACAGTTAGTACAGGGCGTTTGACCTGACATGCCGTGCTTGGTTTCCACCAACCGTGGCTCTGTGTATTATTACCAAAATCCTCACTTTGGTCCAAACGTTGTGTGGTTGACTCGAATCCATCTTTGCAACGCTAAGGCCTGCTACCAGGTGCTTTTTAGAGATAGGAGGTTTTCCTCCTGCAACTCTTCCAAACGAGCCACATTTGTCTTTTTCTAACTAGAAAACGAAACCTGAAATGAGCAAACACAAAACCTCTCCTCTTAGGAGCAGAACACACTTGCTGATGATCACTTAATTACGTGCATTTGATTAATAGGACATGGTTTCTACTTAAAGGTTCTAATTAGACCTTAAGAGGTTTACAGAATGCAATAGACCACTCAGGATGATTTAAACAGAAACAAATCATAGCTTTAACAGTTTTATTCCTATAGCGTCTGGAGTGCTGCAGTATTAACCTAGACAGAACGCCACAGCCCTCAAATATAATGAAAAATTAAATTAAATTTTAAAAATCACTTAATAATGTGCTTTGAAAATGCACCCCCAACCCCCGGCCTCTACATTTCAACATGTTAAATATTTACACACTGACAAAACAGCCCCTAGAGACGCGTTTTTGCAGTTGTCCAAGCAGATACTAACACTCTAAAAAAATATTTAAAAAACTTGAGAACTGGGACCACATAGGCCCGATGATCCGGTAGTGCGTGGCTGGCTTAACTCTTCATTCCTCTGGAAGCAGTGAGACTGTATTATGTATATACTGCTTCTGTATTTTGGTATTGTTTCTGTTCAATAAATAATAATAATGATAATAAAATAAAGTATCACAAGTCATATATTACTGATTGTTTGAGGTTGTAATTGGCTTTTTGAAAGACGTGATGCCAGATAGATAAAAACTGAACTGATAGTTTCAGGTGTAAACGTGCTTGTTTTTTGTTGTTTTTTTTAAACTCTGTATGCAGACACTCAACTGATTAAGTCTAAATAAAAGCTGATTTATTTGGTGTCTCAGTTCTGAACCGCAACTAAATTTAATGAATGTAAACTGGGACACAATGGGACAAAAAAAAAAAAAAAAAAAAAAAAAAAACCCATAAAAGAACTGTTCAGCTCTGTTAGTCAAGAACAGATCCTGCAGAGGTTTAACAAAAAAATTCATCACATGACCATACTTGTATGGAGATGATGAGCGAGGAGACACTGGTGCAGATGGAGCATCGCCGACTGTTTTTTAAAGTAAACATACAGTATTATGATTTTCCTGACTTTCAAATCTTCAAAATAGTCTTACACGGTCATATATCCAGTTTTCCGACTGCCTATAGGTCATTTTCAGAGCTGTGTGACTGATTAAGCCATAAATAAAAGTTTAAAGACAGCAGTCAGGAGTTTTTTCAAAGCAACTATCTGCTTATGCAAGCATTAATTGCATCTGCAGATTGGTCCTCTAAACTCCACTTGCAGCTCAAACCAACGCGTGGCCCATGTGGCGTCAGCCCTACAATTCTGACTGAACTGTGATTCAGTTCAAAAGAAGCGGCCTCCGGCTGTCTGTGTCACCGTGCCGTGTGAAAGCAGAGTGAGCGGGGAGCAGTGGGAACAGGCAGCCGAACAGGCAGCCGAACAGGCAGCCGAACAGGCAGCCGAACAGGCAGCCGAACAGGCAGCCGAACAGGCAGCCGAACAGGCAGCCGAACAGGCTGCTCACTGGGGCACACGGGAAAGTAGAGGATTTAGGCTGCACAACCAAACTGATCCGGAGCGTTTTTGTGCCACAATCTAAATAAAAATACTGTGATGCTTGATCAACAGCAGTAGGGATTACAATAGCACATTTAAACCGACCAGAAGTCGGTTTAAAAGGGATCGTCATCATGGATCGTTTACAGCAACTACAAACATTCACTTCATATGCTTTGTGCCCGTTTCATCCTACTCAGGGTCTTGAGTGGCCTGGAGCTTATTCCAGCTGTCATTGAGCAAGAAGTTCCCACTGGACAGGTCACCAGTTCACCGCGGGGTCACACAGACACTAACGAGACGACCATCCACACTCACACTCGCTCCTACTGTCAGTTCGAAAGCCCGTGCACACGGAGAAAACTCATACACAACCAGAAAAGGGAAGTGAATATTATAAAAGCTAATGTAAAAACAGAAAAAGAAATTCTGAGATTCTTTTTTTGGCATTTTTAATTCACCGTATAAGGCTTAAAGTGCTTCAAAAACACATAGAAGCACGGTCTGAAGGCTGTGTGAGCTGTGCACATTTTCATGGATCATTCTTCCTACATAAATACCAGTTTTGTTTTATGTCTGCTCAACAGTAATGCATCTGGCCTCTCGCACAGACTAGAGGGCGTCTTTTTTCTTTTCTCTTTTTTTAACCACGTCCTGAATAAAACCGTATAACTGTATTTTGAAAAGCTTTTTCTAGAAGTTTTTCCTCTATCTACACAACAATGTTGTTCTTTGTTCCAATTAAAATGAAGTGCACAGAAGGGAGGTCCAGTGACCTGTTTTAAGACTATAATTGAGCTTTGGAAACAATCTTCAATAAAACCATTAAAAAAAAAGGATTTAAGAACTCTGCTGGCCGTCTTTAAACCCTGTATTTGTCAGCGATCGGGGCAGAGCGAGAGACAGAGAGAACACATGCAGCAAAGTTCAAATTCATTCATATTCATCACCTCCAACTAGTGTGAGTGTGCTTTTAACTGACCTACCTTGACACTGGAATCCCTGTTTGCCAAAACCCCTGTGGAGAGGACAAAGAGCAAATTAAACCCAGCGTAGACACGCGGACTGACAGATTCTCAGTTTCAAGTTTTTCCTGAAGGGCCTTACGCTAAACGCTGTGACATGCGATAGAGCACACAGGGGACATTCAATTACAGTCATGTACACCCACGCATGCAGCTGTAGTGGGAAGAGGAACATTTTTGGAGCTGCTCCAGGGGGAGATGGTCAGCCACACCTAGTGGAACGGTGTGGGGAATGCTGGGATGCCTCCAGGTGTATGCACGTTCCCTTCAACACACTCAGCCTAACTCATTTTCATATTGTGGCTACAAATAGATAATCTCTACAGGTGTAAAATCTGTCAGTGCTCCCATTGTTCCTCTATTGACCCAGATAGATAGATAGATAGATAGATAGATAGATAGATAGATAGATAGATAGATAGATAGATAGATAGATAGATAGATAGATAGATAGATAGATAGATAGATAGATAGATAGATAGATAGATAGATAGATAGATAGATAGATAGATAGATAGATAGATAGATAGATAGATAGATAGATAGATAGATAGATAGATAGATAGAAGGGTGAACAGTTCTCTATTTTCGGTGTATTTACAGTCAGTGGGACCATCCCATTAGCGCAGCGAACACCTTCTTCTAGGTCAAATCATTTAGCCATTTACAAATTAAAAAAAAAAAAAAAAGCCTGTCAAAGGACTTAACCAACAGTCATTTTGGGAATAGCGCAGATAATAATAAAACAGGACAAATTAGGCCAAACTACAGTCCTAAACTCGTCTTGCAGCCTCAGAATAAACATTCGTCGCTGTCTAGTAAGAAGTGGTGGTCTGCATGGCGGCATGTCTGTACAGGTGGGACGAAGAGGAGGGAATGGAGGAGGAGGAGGAGGGCAGGAAACAGGCACTGGAGCCTGTGAAACAGTTTGCCGCCCGCCCAGGCTCTCCAGGCGGCACATGCCACATTTTCTCAGCCTCTGTTCCTACATAATGGCATCAAACAACGGTCTGCAGATATTCCTCCCATACTGGTGCAGCCCACATACTCCTCAGACTTGTTACAGATATAGCATCTCCGAGCAAGGAAAAAGGCTGGAATCGATGTTTTATATTTTAAGGAAACTGCAAACTGGGGAGCCCTCCTGATGTAACCTAATGATGCAATATTATCAAACACTGGAGTTGTGCGTTTCATCCTCTGGTGCATTCACTTGTGTCAGAGCTAAAAGCGTTCTTGCTTTTAAAGAAAACTTAAAACGTTTTTTTTTTTAATCTCCTTCTTCTATGACAACAAAAGAAAACAAAGAAATTAAAGCAGTTTCAGGTGTCTTCCCGTGGACCCTGGCCCCTCACCAGATGAAGTCGGTGCAGTGGCTGCAGAAGGTGGGCTGCTTGAAGAAGCGCGGGATGAATTTGTGGTCCTTCACTTCATGGACGTTCTTCTGCCGGAGGGCTCCCTGGCGCGCGAAGCCGCGCATTGGCTGGCTGGGTCCGTCCTCCCCGTCACTGTTTGTGGCCGCCGAGTCTGCCATTCTCCGAGTGTCCGTAAACTTGTCTGTGTAATTAATTCAACCGGCCAACGTTAAGTTGCTGACGCCAGGAAAGAAAGAGGGAAATGCAAAAATTAAGATAAATGATTTTTTTTTTTTTAAAAAGACGCTTATCTGAAGCAAAGCGGGCGTTGTTGCGACTAGTTGTGAGAGTTTCGGTGTCCGCTGAAGGTGTCCTTACTTCACTTTAGGTGGTCTTGTCTGGTCCGTCTGTGTTAGAAGCTGCTGCCGCCGCTCTGCCTTCCCTCCCTCCGCTTCCTCCTTTTCATCTGAAGCGCTCCCGGCCAATGAGCGACAGAGAGAGAGAGAGAGAGAGAGAGAGAGAGAGAGAGAGAGAGAGAGAGAGAGAGAGACAGAGAGAGAGAGAGAGAGAGAAAGACAGAGAGAGAGAGAGGAAAGCAAAAGTGGTATAGTTTATTCTGTTCCAAAAAAACAAAAACAAATCTCAATTAAAGTTCAGTTAAATTACATATATTTTCACTTTTTTTCACACGTTTCAAATTTCCGAAGGAAACGTTTATCACATGTTTGGTTAAAAAAAGGAAGAAAGAGAGCGAGAGAGAGAGAGAGATGTAGTACAAAAACTCTATTTTTATTCAGGTTATTTACAGCTCTGGTCATAGCCATGGATTTAACTTATTTACATATTTACAGGACAAACCTACAAGTTTCCTCATATTCTCAGTATCTCATAATCATAATTGTGATCCATTGTTCTTGTAGTTTGTTGTGCTGGTCTGCTTCCTCTTTTTTTCCTCTGTACATATTTGTAGGTCAGAGCTTCCAGAGCTGCATGCTGACCTGCAGTCCCACCCTCTGACCATCCCAGTATTTACCTCCACCTGTCTGTGTAGATGTATCTGTTGGATACCTGCTGACATCCTGACCTGCAGTCCCACCCTCTGACCACCTCAGTGTCTGCTGTCTACACCTGTTTATATAGTCGTCTCTGTAGATCAGCAACTAACCAGGTATCAGTCATATATCCATGGAAGTCTTAGTTCTGCTGCTGATGGATAGTTGTACTTATGTATCTGGTCTTTTGTGCCTTTGACGGTGTGTCTGTGTCTCTCCTCTCTGTTCTTCATTCTCTCTTTTCTATCTCCTCTGGCCTTCAGCAGGAAGGCCAGAGGAGATAAACTCCCCTCCTAAAGGGGAGTTTGTTTCTCGCCACTGTTTGGCTTAAGGTTTTTCTCCCACTAGGGGAGGGTTTACCTGTTGTTCATGTAATAACTACTCGAGAGTCATGTTCTGTGTCTCTTAAATGCACCTAGAGACAACTTGTGTTGTAATAGACTCTATATAAATGAAATTGAATTGAAATTAATTGAATTGATTGCAATCAATATTTCATTGCACATTTTTGTTAAATGTGTCCAAGGTTGATCGTGTAACTTTCAGCATGGTGACATCACTTTTTAACAATAATTAAAGAGGAATGGCTCTTAATCAAGTGTTAAAAGTGAACACTTCCTGAATCCTTTGGTAGGGGTCAAATGCGGATCGACTGGTCAGATGTGGTTTAAAAGGTGAACCGCACCTGAGGGTTAACAACACATGCCACCTCAGTTATGATGACATTTGTATAATTAAAAGCTATATATTTACTTTAACATTCAAAAGTGAATCCTATAAGAAACATTAACATGCTTTAACATGCTTTTGTTAAAATACCACAGATAGATGATAGCGGCTCCTTTTTGAAGCCCATCCGTACAGCTCTGTTTATAGCAGCCAGTTTGAGGGGGTGGAGTCAACCCGGGTGATCGCAGGCCAGAATGTTTAATATCCATGTTTTATGGTTTATATCCTGCATGTATGTACAGAGCAAAATTAAAAGCATATTTACAGCTGGTGTAGTGCCAATAATCCTCCACCTGTTTCAAACCCTTAGAGTCTCATTTCAGGACTGTGGCACTATAGTCCCAACTGGTTCAAACACACACACACACGCACGCACACACACACACATCTGGCTGTAAGTGACCTAGATGAAATTCATGCAGCTGCAGGACAGATAACAGCATGTGCAGTTTTGACTGGTCTCATCAATGCATTCTTTCTGTAGATGTAGGTGCTGGTTCAATAGCTTCCTTTATATTTGTCTTTTACCACACTCCCTTGTTCATACAGCTTCTAACATCAGTGAAACACCTACCTGTGTGATTGCATAATTGTCTGTCTAGACAGCCGTAACAAGAAAAAGCCTTCTTAATTTGAAACGGTGACAGGCATCAAGAGATTCCCTGTGGTGGGATACCTGCGAGTTCCCGAATTAGCCTCCGTGTTTGTATAGACTGAGCCAGTGACTCATCACTTCATATATAGACATGGGTCACATACATTTCCTCTATACTCAGAATGTGATGCAACTTTCCCTCAGGCTATTGAACCATAGAGTGCATCCATACAGGAAAACCGGCTCGGATGTTCAATAATATTGTTGATCAAAGCCAGTTCTGTCGGGCCGCAATGTCGTTGGTTGGTGGCACACTTTATCTGTGATTTAAGCTGTAGGACAACACACATTGACCTTATATACAAGCTCATGCAAAATATTATTAACAAAAGGTCATTATCTGGGTTTTATTAAGCAACTAGGCCACTAGTGAGCAGGTAGTACTTTGCCTGTTGCGGGTTACTATGCCCGCTATGTCATACGCGTAAATCATACGCTGTATAATAAGAACTGGACAGATCCTCCGCGATGTCACCTGTACGTAATAAAATCAGCTCACAGAGCTACAGTTGACATGATGTCAGCGACGTCTAAGAGTAAGTGAGTAATGATGGAAGTAAAAAGAGACTGAAGATGAGTAAATCTTGGTCAGTATAATGAACGCAACAACCACACTGCCAGGACAATTAATTATGTATATTTGTTTTGATAATGTGAACAGCCAAAACCTACATAAAGTGCAATTTTTCCAAATCAATTTACAGGAAAAGGCTTAAAATACGTCATCAGATTAACACAGATGAGTCTCAAGCCAACGCTTTTAAACTTTTGTTTCATTTAAAATGTCACATGAGCAGCGACCACATTCGCTGCAGTGACGGGGATTTCACAGCTAACCTCTGGGGACCATACACCTCGCTGTACCGACAGGCTCAGGAACTTGTGTTTAAATGAAATACATTCATTAATAATATAAAATAAAATAAAAACAGCCTTAGAATAGTACCATTTGATATCACATTCAGTATTTGTCTATCAAAGTTGTTTGAGCTCTAGTTTCCACCTTTGTAGCTTTGGTATGAGCATTGAGATTAGTCAGCAAACATGCAGCTCACAGAAGATGTAACTGATGATTAGGAATAACTTTTGGTTTTTGCCATCTGCAAATACTTTATCTGTCATGGTCTAGAGATGCGTTGCTTTACCGCTTCTAGTATGTGTTGTGGTTTCAGGGTTTATGTTTTGTTCATTGTTTTTTCCTGGTTTTGAGTTGTTTTTTGTCATCAACCAAAAGACAATTTGATCTGAATCTGGTTCTCATAAATGATCTGCTACCACTTCCGAGTTTTTCCTTTGAACCCAGTTTTTATTCATCCCTCCAAAGACTATCCTTTATTTTCTCTCTCTGCTCTTATACTGTAACTCCAAACTTTCTACACGTCTTCCTCTTCTTTTTCTCATCGTTATCCTGCACAAAGAAAGTGATTCGTTATATAAACCCAATGTTGCCGTCGTCACAGTGCAGGATACACTGACGCACAGTTTCCACAAACATGAGCACATAAACGATGCTGCTTTGCTACACCAAGTCTTTTATTTTGTTCTTTTTCTACTGCATTTACTACAAGCAATATCTTTTATCTGTTTGCCTCACTAAGTAACCTCTGTGTGTCTGATGCACTCTTCTGTATCTCCGTCTCTAATCTCCTCTGCATCTGTCTCCGTCTCGCTTAAAGAGCTGTTAAACATGGCTCAAACATCTTCGATCTGAAACCACAGCCTGCTTCTTCTGCTTTCATGCCATATTTGCATTACTGCACTTATCTCACTCGTTCTCTGTGGACATGTGCATCGAGTGTGTGCCCACATGTGTTTGTTGCACATAAATATGCCCATGCTTGAAGTTGCTGTAGTGTGTATGTGTGTGTGTGTGTGCGTGTGTGTGCGCATGTTGCTGTTTGACACCTACAGCAGCAGCAGCAGCACAGGAAGCTCTGGGGTAGATGGTCTCTACACTGTTTATCTGTGTAACAATAAGCTGTCTAATTGACTTTTCGGTGTGTATTGGCTGTGAGATAACAATTATATATCAATGCTTATACTTTAATCCTTGGGTGCTGACATGAGAAGGTAAATGTGCATCTCAAAAACCAAATATAGAAACTTTCGATGAATCACTTATTCTGTTGCATTGTTTGTCTTCTCCATATTTAGCCACCTCCCCGGCAGAGTTTATACCAAACACGTGACGCTGTTATTCTCTGACAGTTTACAGTGAATTCCTTGAACCACGTCTCCTCACAAATGTTTCAAGGGGACATTTCTGAGACTTTCTTTCACAAAGCCATAATAGCTTATGTAAGCTAAGACTTCTGCTTACAGTGTGTCTCCAAGAGGTAAACGCCATCTGCCAGAACATTTAGTTAGAAATCACACTGTCTGGCTGTTAAAAGCTGCTGATTCACGTCCAGATTTGCCCGCAGAACATCTTCACGTTGTCTCAAGGACTGTGCTGGTCGTTCAGGAAAGCTGCAATGTGTTTTGCAGAGACTTTAATATTATTTTCTGATATTCTCTGTTTTTGTTGCATTAAAACAAAAATTGTATTCAGTCTTTTGGTAAATTAAATTACTATAATGTGTGTGCAGCTGTCTATTTCATAAACCTCATGGACGACACCAAAGGATGTGTTTCATGCTTTGTGATTCTTGTCCAGAAGGGTCATTTTACAAATGTATTTCTGCTTGAGAGCATAATGGAACGATGAAAAAGAATAATGTATGATTGTATGGAAAAAGGTCATGAGGATAAAAAAAACAAAACAAACATCATAAATAAGAGAAACCCCAGTTCATTTATTAATGTCCATCCATTTCAAGACAGCAATGCTTTCATAAACACTGGCTACATAGTGCAGTAACTTAAATGAACATGAAACGTTGCTGTGCAGCATAAAAACATATATTAACCCATTAATCCCTGACATATGACATTTTTTCACACACACACACACATATATATACTATATATATATATATATATATATATATATATATATATATATATATATATATATATATATATATATACATATACATATATATATACATATATACATATATATATAGTGTATGTATATATATATATATACATACACTATATATTTAGATTGAAATCTAAAAACATCTCCAGTTTTGTTTTTAAGAATTTCTACATAACCCTTCTCATCATTAATTCAGTAGGTAATTTTATTTTGTTGTTTTTTTGTGTTTTTTTTATTTGTTGTATTTTATATAATTTTTTGTTTTTGTCTTTGTATAAAGCATTTTCTTTTACAGTACAGAGGTACAGATGTCTGAATTCCTGTATCAAATATGATACATATGGTGATTTACAGATGAGGGTCACCCCTCACCCTTATCTTATGAGACTTGTTGATAGATTTTCATTGTCTGATGGTCCGTACCAGACCCTTCCAAGCTCAGAGATGTTGTAACATGAAGTTTTAAAGTAGTAAGTAGTAAGTAGTGGGTAGTAAGTAGTAAGTAGTAGGTAGTAAGTAGTATGTAGTAAATAGTAGGTAGTAAGTAGTATGTAGTAAATAGTAGGTAGTAAGTAGTAGGTAGTAGGTAGTAAGTAATCAGTAGTAAGTAGTCAGTAGTAAGTAGTCAGTAGGAAGTAGTAAGTACTCAGTAGTAAATAGTCAGTATTACGGAGTAAGTAGTAAGTAATCAGTAGTAAGTAGTAGGTAGTAGGTAGTAGGTAGTAAGTAGTAAGTAGTAAGTAGTAAGTAATCAGTAGTAAATAGTAAGTAGTAGGTGGTAAGTAGTTAGTTTATAATTAGTACCTTAATGTATTAGGGCCATTAGTCAAAGCTGCAGCTACAGGACCAGATTAGAGCAGCTCATCTTAAACATAGCTTCGGTGTAGATATGCTGCTATAGGCCTATGCTGCAGGGGGGCACCAACATGATCCACTGACTGGTGCCCTTCACCTCCTCTGTTTCTCTTTGCCTTCCCTGTATCTTCTTCACCTCAATCCTCAGTTATTAATAGTATCCCATAAGCATAATTGTGGTCCATTGTTCTTGTAGTTAATTGTGCTTGTCTGGCCCCTCTTTTCCTCTTCTGTGCATGTCCTGCAGACCAGAGACCAGAGACAACGTGTGTTGTAATAGACGCTATATAAATAAATTGAATTGAATTGAATTGAATTGAATAGTAATTAGTAATTAGTAAGAAGTAAGTAGTAGGTAGTAAGTAGTAAGTAGTAGGTAGTAAGTAGTAAGTAGTAAGTAGATAGTAGTAAGTAGTAAGTAGTGAGTAGTAGGTAGTAAGTAGTAAGTAGTAGGTAGTAAGTAGTAAGAAGTCAGTAGAAGGTAGTAAGTAGTAAGTAGTAAGTAGTAGGTAGTAAGTAGTAGGTAGTAGGTAGTAAGAAGTCAGTAGAAGGTAGTAAGTAGTAAGTAGTAAGTAGTAAGTAGTAAGTAGTAGGTAGTAAGAAGTCAGTAGAAGGTAGTAAGTAGTTAGTAGTAAGTAGTAAGTAGTGAGTAGTAGGTAGTAAGTAGTAAGTAGTAAGTAGTAAGTAGTTAGTAGTAAGTAGTAGGTAGTAAGTAGTAAGAAGTCAGTAGAAGGTAGTAAGTAGTAAGTAGTAGGTAGTAAGTAGTAGGTAGTAGGTAGTAAGAAGTCAGTAGAAGGTAGTAAGTAGTAAGTAGTGAGTAGTAGGTAGTAAGTAGTAAGTAGTAAGTAGTAAGTAGTAGGTAGTAAGTAGTAAGAACTCAGTAGAAGGTAGTAAGTAGTAAGTAGTAGGTAGTAGGTAGTAAGAAGTCAGTAGAAGGTAGTAAGTAGTAAGTAGTAAGTAGTAGGCAGTAAGAAGTCAGTAGAAGGTAGAAAGTAGTTAGTAGTAAGTAGTAAGTAGTTAGTAGTAAGTAGTAGGTAGTAAGTAGTAAGTAGTTAGTAATAAGTAGTAAGTAGTATGTTGTTAGTGGTAAGTACTAAGTAGTAAGTAGTAAGTAGTGAGAAGTAAGTAGTAAGCCCATGCAACTGTAACATCTGGCTGGGACAATATTTTTTCCCAATTTAATACTATTTTACGTCACTTTATTTCACTTTATTGTATTCTATGTCTGATTCTGTATTTGCATTTTTAAATTCATATTTTTATTTTATCTTTTCCTGTTTTAATATTTGATTTATATTGCAACTCTTCAAGAATTACTGATGTAATGTAAGGATTTTTTTGCAATTCTTGCAACCCTTTGTAACAACACGCCTGACGAGAAAAATTAAATCAAATACTTCCATTCACTATGTTTTAATCTATATTTACAAATGCAAAATGCAATTAAAATGGCGTGTTGTTAATAAGGTGGTGGCCATTATATCAGGAGCATCGTCACACCTGAAGAAGATTTGTTTGTTCAGCAGTGGTACAAAGGAATACTTTGACTCCATTTAATATTTAAATCATTAAGTATACACTAGAATGGGGGGGAAAATGAACAAAAATCCTGAGGTATGAGGTACCACAGTTACTATACTACTATACTATAGTTATAACAATTTCTGTATGATGTCACATCAGTATAAAATGAAAAAACATGCTGCATCCTGAATTCATTGCCACACCCCCACCCCGGCCACTTCATGTGCATGAGTCCAAGCCCCACAACCCACAAAAAACTATCACAAAAGCGTTCTGTATTAGAAATCCCTTACCCTACCTTCAAATATTGATATTTAGCACCAGTAAATTGATTCTCATATTCCACAGATACGCTGACATGTTGGAATATTGATATTTTGTCCCAACCCTGCTTCATCAACTACTGATGAATAACGGTTCTCCACACTGTCTGAGGGAGCAGAGAAATCAGTTTCTACTTGCCCTTTAAGCATTGAATTTGCTCTGGATTACTTGAGCTGTTCTATGATATTACGCACAAAAGAAGGAGGATTAGGAAAATTCCCTCCAATAACTATTTTAGGATCATTGTTTTTAAACATTTCCACGTTTTCTCTGCAAATACTCAACCTTTCAATTATCTGTTGCCGTCACAGTTTAAGAAATAACATCACTATTGTCTTCTTCCCTTCCTCACAAACACTAAGTTGGCCCTATACCAGCTTTTATTAGAGTATCTTGAAGGCCTGAAAGGTCCGACTCCACCCCTTAATACTGGCTGCTAACAACAGAGCTGTAAAGAGTGTGTTTTGGAACTATATCTGTGGTATTCTGATCAAAGCAGGGCACAGACCTTTGATTAAGGCCTCGGGAAATTGTGTCAGCCTTTGCCAAATGTGCATAACCCCTCTATTTTAAAATTGTCAGTGAAGCATCAGTGAGTCTCATTTTGACCCAAGGAAGCCTTTACACAATGTTCCTGCTCTGGTGCACATGCTTCCAGCTGCTTTGATTCACCTGCTGGACTGGAGCGTCACCACGGGAATCTGCAGAGCTGTGCGCAGATGCCCTCAGTAGAAGACGGTCAGCAGGACTCACTTCAGAAGCATGAACTCCTCTGGTTTTGATGAGATACACGAGAGGATCCGTAAATACCCTGAAGATGTGCCAATCCTGTTCCAGAGTTTTCTTTATATCAACATGGAAAATTTATATTACAGTCAAAAGCAAAAAGAGGGTTATTACCTTCTTATTTTGGATGTTATTTGGAAGTTGTTTGTTTACAAACACTTATAAGCTCAATCTCATTATTAAAAAGCTACTTCTTAAACATGCATGCCAGCAACAATCACTTTATAGTATTTATCTGTGGTCCCTGAACATCAGTGAAAAAAAAAACAACCATGACACTACTTACAATACTGCTGTCTAAGAAAAAGATTGGATCTCAAGAGAACAAGAAAAGAGAATAAAAAGAGAGAAAGAGAAAAGATGGAGAAAATAGAGAGGTACGTTCTTCCTCCAGCTGGATGCTGGAGGGTGCTGGATCTCTCATCTGGTAAAACACACCCACACAACACCCTACTACGACCTGCTTCTCCATCCCTTTCTGTCTCTCGTTGCTCTGGTTCTTTTCCCTGAAGCAGGGAGGTTTGTTCAACGTTACACAGTGGTGCTCTCTAGTGGCTGCAAGCTGAGCATTTTAAGTGCTCAGCAAGAGAATCTGCTTTTCCAAGAGGCACGTGTTTCTACATACTGCACCACATGATAAATATACAATGCAAAATGCTTTAATGCATTTGCAACCTTGACATAATGCATTATATCATGGTTGTGTAGTTCCCAAGAGTGGCCAGTAGAGGGCGAAAAAGCTTCACACGTGTACTCAAAAGTCGAGCTGAAAATGAAAGCTTGGTACTGACTGACCTAGATTACACCCTAACTTTAGGACACAGCATGTAAGATAGGGTTGATCTTGTCACATTTAACAGTTGTAATATGACTAGTGCAGAGCCTTGTCAGGTGGTGCACTGATTTACAACACAGGCTCACAACTAGAAGGTTCCTGGTTTGCACCTCAGCTGGAATAGCTGGACGTTAACGGATGAATTTACAAACAAATCAATGAAAGTCTGAGCGTTTACATTCCTCAAAGAAAGATTAGAAGGGATTTGCTTATTTCTTCTTCTACGGTTCATAATATTGTTAAACTACACAGAGAAATTTCAATGCACAAACGACAAGGACAGGACACTAAACTAGACACCCTTTTTCTGATCCGGTAGACAGCACTGCATCCAGAATTGAATCAAATTTTTTTGAGCATGCCATCTGGACTGTGGCCAGGTGAGATCTTTCTGGAACAAATGGGCGCTACGAGTCTCGAGCAAAGACAAAAAGAACCATCCGGACTGTTATCAGCAACATGTCCAACACCCAGGCCTGTGATGGTATGAGGTCATATCTGTACCCCTAGAAAAGGCCATGAACACTTCTATGGTGACGAAATGAATGCAGAAAAGTACTGTTGGAGCAACATATGCTGCCGTCAAGGCCACATCCTTTCCAAGGACATCCAGGCATTTTTCAACAAAACAATAGAAAATTACATTCAGAACTGGCCCGCCGACAGTCCTGAACTCCCAACAGAGAATGCGTGGAGAATTGAGAGTAAAAAAAATTATAATTAGAAAAAATGTGACAACAATCCTGTTCTGTTGTTCGCATTCAGATTGGTTTGAATTAGTAATTAACAAAATAACAACTGAAACATTAAATTTTTTGATATCCTTAAAAGCAGAATGTCTCTTACACATTGTGAGAAGAAACAGCAACAACAGCTGGGGGTAAATGCTTTACACGTGCACACGTTTTACATTTTCTATACTTGGTTTTTCCTTTGCAGGGTCACGGGGAAGATGGATCTATATTAGAAAGTACATTTAAGTTAATGAGAACAAAGTTATGTGAAATACATTTTTACTGTCTGTTTCTTAAATTAGAACTGCTATAATCAGATTTTTTTCTTGAAAAGTGTTGAAATGTCTGATGTTAAGATGTCTGTTGTTCCACCTCCACACTTTTCACAGAAGGTCCGCCCAAATCTGTGGAAAGAAGAAGAATACTAAAAATGCTCTTGTGGGTTGCAAACCGCCGTCATTTGTTGTACTTGCGTGTCATCTTCCGCCAGGACTTCTCTAATTAAGTTGTAAAAGGCACCTCTCCCACTGGACACGCTTTTGTTTAGATGATTCATTTTTAAAAGATTTCTTCCCCTGTGAGTTTATCCGTCGACCTGTGTGATCTTTGCAAATTCACAATGAAAAGCTTCTGTCCACCATCCACCACATACTGTACATCCAACTATGTGACCAAACATGAATCTTTAGGAGACAGAAATGAGATCCTGAGATTCTGCCCATCGACTCAGACAAACAACCTCACAGTTTTATAAACTAAGCTGTCTGTTTATTTAGTAGTCAACAACCCAACTATAATCATGGTCCTCCAAATCTACATCTGGATCTTCTAGGAACTTCCAGTAAACCTGCACTCTGACAACGGAGAGCTCTATTAGGAACAAAAGGAACTATCAGGTCGTGCAAATAACACGGTACTAAGCCATTTTTGGCACGTGAATTAGTTTTTCAGCATCACTTCGGGAGAGGATGCTCCCAATCTTAATATTACGGAGGTGGAAAAACACAGTTTTACAAACCTGATTAATATGCTGTTTAAATGACAAATCCTGATTGGAAATAACACCAAGGTTTCGCACAATTGTACTGGAGGCCATTGCAAACCCTGCGGGACACCATAGCCTCCCATCATCTGTACAGGATAAACCTCATAAACATGAACAAACTGGAATCTATCACATAGATATGGTTTAAACCAACCTAAAGCTGTCCCTTTAATCCCAACAACATGCTCTAACCTGTGCAGTAAAATGCTGCGATCTACAGGATCAACATATAAATGATATTAAAGCTTGGATTTTGAAGCGAGATGATGATGGAACTGCAAGATTAAACTTTAGAATTGTGGCTGGGCAGCTAAAGGTCCAGGAAGTCCATTTTAATACCATTTTTGGAAGATTGTCATCAGAAGGGTTACTGGAACAGTCACCAGGATGCTGACTGGCCTCAGCTTATTCATCAATTCCACAAAATTCCTAAGATAAATTGCTCTTTCAATTGTTGTTTTTTGAACTGAAAGCCTTCATCTTATACTTGAAATACATATCTTGTGGTCAAAGGACCGCTTACAAGTTACTGATCATCCATGATAAATATGCACACACAGAAATTCTCCTCTCCGAGTGTTTTTTGTCTTCCTGCTCCTATAGATGACTACACATGCCTTTCACCTCTAGTCAGACCTCTGTAACAGTTAACATGTTCTAATTCTGTGTAACTGCTCCTCTTTTTCCATCTAACAACAGGCCTGCGGTTACACTTCCAGAAATTTTAGGCAAAGCAGCTAAATGGAATTCAGTTGTAGTTATCATGGGCCTTTTATTACTGTAGTGTGTATGTATAAAATTTAGCATGCTTGTGGTATCCTTATCAAATGAAACCCAGTCCATGTGAAGCATGGATAATTTATTAAGCCGACTTGTTTACATTCCCATGTTTTTGTGCTCAGTAATCCATCTGTATCGCCAGTAACCACCCAACCACACTTATACAAACAATGATGCTTATTTATCCATCATTGTCTGCTCATTGTCTCATCTGCTCTGAATGTCTGAACGTCAAAACGCAAGTGAAACTCAGAGGTTTCTTTTAAAATGTTTTAGCTTTGTTATAAAGACCATGTTTCTGCTATGTTTGCTTTGTTTGCATCTGCTTTGTTTTACTGTAAATGTTTCACAGACATCCTCTTCTTTTAAAATTCTACGGTATTAAAGTGAAGTACCATTTCCTTCTTTTCCTGTGTTTTGGCACCCAAACAAACTTCAACATAGACGTTCAGCGTGGAGAAACTAATCTCTCTGACCACAATGACAGATGTTGTTTTGGTAACGGATGCAGCTTATTCCCTTTTTTCATTAAATGACCACCGTCACTGTGCTAACCTGCCTTTCATTTCATCTTTTAATTTTTTCGAGAGTGAAAGACATATCCCAGGCCCAGAGAAAAACTGCATGTTCATTTCTTTGTAGTTGCAAAGTCTAATCAAAGTCGATCCGGAGGAATCCTGCTATCCGGGGTCATTAAAAATGGAAAGGAGAAAAAACAAACCCCAGCTCTGCAGCTCAACAGATCAGATATCAAATGGGAAAAAAAATAAACTACACTTTTTCCAAAAACATAAAAATTCTTGGACTTGATTATTTATATCTTGCGTTTATGATACTTTCAGTTCAGTAGTTGAAATTCTCTACATGTGCTTTTTTTTTTTTTTTTTGCCATTGTTTGAATTTTAACTAGGTTCCTGATGCCGCCAGTTTCATGACGTGAGCTTTGCCAGTGAGGAAGCAGGACGACCACAGACCTGTGGTTTGTTGGTGTTTTCCAGTGGGTTTGTTTAGGCGCATTTTTGTGTGTATATATCCAAACCTAACTTCCGACTGTTCGGTTGAACTCTTAGTTAAGAATGAGCACAGTTAATAAGAAATATGTAGCTCAAACTTAAAGCATACAGTACTTCTGATGACAGTGGTAATAATATTGAGGCAGTTAAGCTTATTATAGGGTCTATGTAGTACATTTTTCCTGAAGGAGCACCACACTCAGGTTTAGGAGGGTCTTCCTGCTTTTAAGTATTTCCAGTCATTTACAAACCAGCTTCACTTATTTATTCATTTGTTTATAAAATACGGACAAATCCTAGAAGGTTCTGAGGGTGTCATATGACACTTTGAGCCCTCTTGGTCATGGCGGTCCATGGTTGGACTGCATGAGATACCATCATGCCACTGCGACCAGTTTAACCACATGTACACAGGAGTTTGTTGGAAAATAGTTGACAGTCAATAAAAATGAAACTGTTACACAAGATTGAGCTTGCATTTCAACTCTGTGCAGAAACGGTTGGGTTGCACAAACACAAGCACATCTCGGGTGCAGACTGAGACAGAGGACACATGGCACATGGTCTCAGGCCTCAGTCTGCTTCAATTTTCAATTCAATTCAATTTTATTTATATAGCGTCTATTACAACACAAGTTGTCTCTAGGCGCTTTCCAGAGACCCAGAACATGACCCCCGAGCAATTATTACATAAACAGCGGCAGGTAAAAACTCCCCTAGTGGAAGAAAAACCTTAAGCCAAACAGGGGCAAGGAAAAACTCCCCTTTAAGAGGGAAGAAACCTTGAGCAGGACCTGGCTCATGAGGGGGGACCCTCCTGCTGAAGGCCAGCCGGGTAGAGCAAGAAGTAAAGAGAGAATAGAGACATAGAGACACTGTCAAAGGTACAAGATAGGATACATTAGTTACTGTCCTTGACTGTGGTTTCACAGGAACAAAGTGTTGGTGCCCGGCTGGCTGCCCTCGAGTCCACATTTATCCGCTTATGAAAACGAACATCACACCGTGAAGATGAGAAGTGGTCAAAACCACAAGCTGTTGAGCAGCTGCAATCTCGTAAGCAGTCTTATACTTAGGGTGTTTTCATACCCAAAGGAACTCTGGGCATGAGTGCAGTTCACTTGAACCATTGTGTGACACTGAAGCAGCCATAGCACGACCATAGTGGTCCTCAGACATACCACCGTGTCAAATGTTGCTCTTAATCACTTTGGCCTTGAGCCGAAACAATTTTGCCCACATACCTTTTCAGCACCATGTCATTGAAATGCATAAAAACGCAGCCCCACACACCAGCATCTACAACAGCGGACGAAACTGGAAGTGCAGGGGTGACGGGGGTGCAGAACATGCGGGTCTCAGAATTTGTGGTGTGAAGGCTCTGGAGCCCCAATTCAACCCAACTATAGGAGCTATATTCCACTTGTTTCTCATTACTGATGACTATCATGACTGTAAAGTATTCTGAAATAGCATCATAGGTTAACATTAGCTTAGCCAGCCAGGCTAAGATATCTAACTGTAAGTGAAATGAGGTGGATGTACTTCAGCTGATATCAGTGCCTTATTTGAGGAATCAGAGGCTTCAAAGGCACTATTTAGAAAACCTGTGGGTGACATCGTAGCAGTTTTGTCCAGTTCTTCTCATGGAGTCAGTGGTAGTGCATTGTGGATCGTGAAGGAGCACATAAACCAAAGTTAGGAATGGCAGCAGTTTTGGACAAAGGAGTGCCAGCTGCAGTGAATCTTCCTTTAAACACTGTGTAGTTTGCCCAGAGTTACAAATTTGAAAAATATAGTAAATAAATGAAGATGCGCTATGTTGAAATCCTTTCCAACTCTACGCATCAGGTCGGCTGACGTGGAAACAAAGATGCCCCACCAAAACCAATATTGAAGAATGACGGCACTAACCTTTGACATGTGGCTGGTTACAGAGTGAAAAAAAACAACAACTTTTGAACACGACCAGAACAAACAGAAATACAATACAATGTAATCCGGCTTGCACCAAGGCCCAGAGTGGGTGTGCACCAGCGTCCATGTGTAATTTCCTTGAAATGGTTAGTCATTTAAATTCAGCTCCACTTCCCTCATTGCTAACATTCATTTCCATTTTGTTACACACACATATTCAATTCTCACTCAAAACAGCTTTGTTATTTATTGAAATTCAAGGCCGTTTGAAATTGTTTTTATTTATTTTTAATTTTATTTGCTTAGTTTTTGCTGAATAAATGATAAAGTTTTATTATAAGTGATGTTGTACATTTAAAGCTGCATTTAACTGTTAATACTGGCCAGGAGCAGATGATTACGTATTTATTTATTTATTTATTCAAATTGAGTTGAATTGTGCATCGTGTGCCATGCAATGAATAACAACAATTATGGCAAGTATTAATAAGCCCTTGTTTTCATTTATCTTTAGCTAATTTGATTTGCCTTGTCGTTGGTTTAAAATTACATTCTCAAGGAAACAAAGAACTTCCTTTTTGTTATTTTTTTAATTTATTTTGAGCTGACAATTTCCCTAAACTACTTCACTGACAAATGTTTTTTAGTTTCTTTTCAGTTTTTAATTTTCAGTGCAAGAATTAAAACTGGTTTGACAGTTTTATTCTTCCAGACAAAGAACAATGAAAAGATGAGGAAACAAAATAGTTTCTTCATCTTCACCCAATCTTCAGTTGGAAAAGCATATGAGAAATACCACTAATATTATAAAGGTCTTCTTAATTGAAGAGAACAAAATATGCATATTAGTTTAGTATGCTGAATAAATGTTAAAGTGGGTAAACCTAAAATAGCTTCACTCATAAATCAAACTGCAAAGTAAACTTTAAAATCTATTGGCTATTCGTTGTTCGGTAGCCGGAGCCAGAAGTGGATGAGCCAATCGAAATTTGCAATCTGTGTTGCGTCATCTGTTACTATGAGGTGAGGGCGGGCCAGATGATCGCTTTCAGTTTCGTCTTCCCAGAAAAGGACCATTTTCTGCCGCAACTAAAGGTGCAGTTAAATCTATGTTTCAACTTGTATAGCTGTACAAACATCTGTCTGGATGTCTGGATAAACCTAATTAGTTGTAGTGTGTTTGCACTCACCCACTCTCACCTTTTTACCTCGCTATCAGAGAATATCATCAATCCCAGCTGTGTCCACACGTGGCAGCTGACTGAGGAACAAAAGTATTTATTGCACATCCATGTGTGCACAATGCCACGCAATTGTCCGTCATTTGTGTTTGTTAGGATGTGCAACTAAGCTAGCGCGTGTCTTTCAACTGTAAACTTGCAAAAGCCAGATTCTGGGATCCAATAAGGATGTTGTTTCCCTGACGACTTCTCAAGAAACAGCTCTGCCATAAGTGCTTCCTCATTTCCCAGAAAAAAGCAGGACATTACAAATTACCAAGACTATTAATCTTTACAAAATCACAAACTTTTCCAAATTGCAAATTGAACAGATTTCAGTTTTGTTCTGACTTGTTTTAACACGTCATCCCCAAAGCAGCCTCTGAAACAAAATCACAATGTTTTATAATTCTGCAAACAGTCTGATTTTATTTTAAATTTGTATTAAGAGTTGGATGGCTTTTCTCTTTTTTTTTTCCACCAAAGAGCAACCACAGATTTTCACCACTACGTGGCAGCTCAGGTGTTAATCAGAATCTAGAAGTTCACAAAATAGTCTGTTTTTGGTGACCAGAAATTGTGCTTCTATGTAGATGCGAGTCCAAAATACATATAAACATCAGCATTTATGGATAATGGCTTCATTCCAGCAATTACTGACCCTGGAGTTTAATTGTTTTTCTCTTCACAGCAGGCCATTTTGGCACATTATCCTGTATGGGACTGACAGTTCCAGTAATTGTAAGTTTGTATTCATCTTTCCGGTTCAAAGGGCGTAGTCAAATCAAACCAAAAGAAAAAAAAAAAGGGCAATGCGACTTCCAAACACTAGTAACAATAAAAATAATAACCTTTATTTTATTATTTATTTACAGACTTCTGCAACATAAAACAGGATTTATGACAGCATGACACTCCACAACACACTCATGTTAGCCAATAACGCAGATTCAATAACTCAAACATTTTACGTGATTTGCAGACAAACGATTCTGCAGCTCGTTATGAAGCATAAGTGGAAATGTGGAGAAAATACGGAATGCATTTAAATAAAAAAAAAATGAATAGAGCCAACATCTGAAACATACAGATCCAAATGACATGCAGTGCCTGTTTGTATAAAACTATTTCTTTCATTATTTTTTTTAACCAGAGAAACATTTATTGCAGAGGTGCACGAGCCGGCAAAGTGCAGGACTTCCTCTGAAAAGGACAGTTACCACAACCCGAATATTACAGGAGGAATTTTGTGCAAAGGGCAGAGACTAAAACACGCCGGAGCAGTTTCGAGTCAGTTTTCATGCCAGAAAAACAAACTGTCCATGTATGTCATAAATCATCGCAGTCGTAAACTGTTTGCCTTTGTCATGTCAAACAGCCATGTAATGTTTTGGTACATAATATTAGGCCTTGAACTGACAGTTCATTACGCGGCACTTGTTAGTGACAGGCTGTCAGAGATGACGCATGTCAGCTGGTGAATCAAGGACATCGGCGAGAATGCATCGGCTTTGAGGTGAAAAGGCTCCAAGTTGGGACACAATTATCTGACTTTGACATTTGTGCCACTTATCAAAAGTATGAAGACAACACTTGAACCTTCGGTTGAGAGTCTGGAAGCGACTTTAACCAAGTGTCAGGGCAGATATCTTATCTCTGCAGCGTCAGAGATTTCATTAACAGTCAACTTTTATTTTAAGCTCATAAAAATTTCAAAAACCCCACATTTACTCACAAAAAGTAAAAAGGACCAAGTGCGTAGAAATGAAAACATTCTTGAGATGTTAAGTTTCATCATTACAAAGGGGTTTCACTTCAAGTTTCCTGGTAGCTGATACAATTACCGAAGGACCATTTTGATGTTTTTGTACAATGTAGATTAGGGTCATTTACATTTGCACCACAACAAAAGCAAACACCAACTCTGCAACGTTTTGCTAAGGGATGCAGTTAACTATCTCTTAGATTCAAATTTCTCAAAAAAACACGAACGTCTCACTTCTCAAATTAACTTATAAAAGATCTGATAGCATAAATACATTAACAAAAGCACAAACAGAAAACAAATTCAAAGATGTAAAATGTTTCCATAGCCGATTTCCAAAGCAGAATGTTTCTAAATGAACATAAAACTAGTGTATTTATGTTAAGTTTATGATGAATAACTACGCTTCTTAATAGTTTATAAAGAAAGCCTTACTTAATACGAGTGTAAACATCAGTATCTACATTTATTAAGGGTTTAAATGTGCATTCAGCGACTAATCTTATTAAGTGGTTTATAATTAACAAGGGTGACAGTTTTGGTAATTTATCTGAGATTACATTGTATTAAGAGCTGCAGGCAATTATAAATCAATTCAGTTTAATTAATTTTATTGTATAGAGTCAATTTTACAACAAAGTCATCTCATGGCGCACATTTTAGTTAATAACAATACATTATATTTATTTCATAAAACCAAAGGACGCTTTACAACAAAGACATAATAGTTAAGGATATGAACATTTTGAATTAAATTGTCATTTGTTGATTCCCCATCCTGAGCAAGTACGAGGCGACAGTGGAGGGGAAAAACAAAACAAAACAAAACAACCAAAAAAAACAACAACAACAGGTTAACAGGATGCAGAAACCTCCATCAAAGCCAGACTCGCAGACGGAGGACCACAAGACCGCAGGAATGAGAGCTTGGTCCAGGTACATCTGCCTGTGAGACACAAAGGAGAAGAATAACAATTGCAGTTGCAGATGACACAGACATACATGAGAGAAGGCCACCAATGACTTCACCCCTAACTGTGAGCTTTATCTAGAAGAAAGCCGTATCTAGATGTAGAGGGCTCAGTCTCCCGTTTCCATGTAGAAACTCAAGGAACAACAAGTAAACTTGCAGTTTGAGAGTGAAGTGCCCTCTTGGGGTGACATGGACCCATGAGTCATCTAAAGCAGAACAGAAGTACTTTTGAATAAGCCTTCATATAAAACTGAAACTGCTTTTTCCTCTTTTAAAAAAGTCCATTGTTCTGCTTTAAGGTAATAAGGAGGTGGGCCCCTAAGGTTTTATATGACAGAGGAAACGTTTTCAAACCTGAATTTAACGGGATGGGAGGAAATGATCTGTCGTGTTAAAACTCTCTGCAGCCTTTCGGACCAGCTGAAGGCAGTTAGGCATAATTTTAACAGCTCCTAATAATAAGTGATACCAGTTGTGCAATTTTGAAGTAACAAATACATGAACTAGTTTTTCTGCATCACACAAAGATTGGATTATCCTTATTTTTATGAAAGGTTAAAGAAAGCGGTAGTAGGAATGTGCTTTATGTGAGATTTAAAAGACCAAACAACAACAAACGTGCCTGCAAATGGTGTCAAGCATGCTGGTCTGTTACAAGAGACGTCTTTCGATGACACGTTTTAGTCATACATGAATCAAAATGAGTTCGCTTGCAAATAGTTGAGTAAAGCGATTCCAGAAATCCCTTCAGTGCCAAAGAAGAAGAAGAAGAATTATCGGCAGCATTTAGCAGGTGATTTGAAACGTTCTTTTTTTTTTTTCATGAGAAGTTTCAAACATGTTGACTGAACATTTAACATGCAGACAGAAACTAAGACAGTGAGATATCAGAGGTGTTTTTCTACTAAATCCCCAGCTCACAGACAAGTAGTCAATGATGACTGGATTTGGCTTCAATGCTGCTTATCTGAACAATGTTTGTGTTTATCTGAACACACGTGGCACAACTGTGACCAGCGGATACTGACGACCACAACCGTCAGTCGTAAAACTGGCAGCGTGAAAGCACAACAGTGTAACGAGGACCCAGTGAATGTTGTCAGTGACTATTTCAAACTAGTTCACTCTCAGCACCGGCTGCTATCACAGCACATCACTGCAGGTGTTATTAGATCATGTGCCACATTAAATTGCATTTAAAAGCAGGAACAGTTTCATTCTGAAAAATATGTGGGGGTTTTTTGTGTTTTGCCAAGTTAATAAAAATAGGGGGAAAGACCTTTTTTATTTTAGAAATCCCTCTTCTGCAAAACGTGTTTCTAGTCGAGGAAGAACTTTAGTTTTAAATGGAGTTGAAACTGAAATGACCACGTTAATTATACAGCTAGGATGTTAAATCTCTTTGATTATTTCAAGTTGTATGACAAACATAGTTTTATGGTTCAAATTCACTGTTTCAACATTATTTTCTTCATCCCTGAAGGGAAAGTTCATATTGCAGTAACTCTGTCATCCAGTAACTGAACTAAAGGATGAATACATGTATTTCTGTGTCATGTATAAAATAGTTGATGCTATTTGCACATAATAGAGTCTCTGTTAAACCCTTTTTCTTGACCAGTGCACTTTTAGTTTTATTTGTTGATAGAAAAAAAAACACTTTTATTTGGTGTTATCTTGTCACAAAGATATGTTATTTTTTTATTGTTTTTTTTTTTTTTTATTGTTTTGTCAGAAACATCACGAGAGACATAAGCAGTTAGATTCATCACCAGCATGTTCACTTGACCTCAAACACTGAGCTTCAGACAGAGTTAGACAAGAACTGAAACTGGTGAACTCAGGTGCAGGTTGGGTGCAGAACTGGGCCATTTACTGAGAAACACACTGACAGCGAAACCAGGAGCTGAATGAGCTGGACAGACTTAACTGGAAAAGAACAAAATTAAAGATGAGACATAGTGGAGCCGACAGTCTGGCAGGTTGTCGCGCCAGCGCTGATAACAATGCTTGGTAATTGAATGAGGCACAGCTCAAGAAACCTTAAGGTGGCTTAAGGTTTTTCTCCCACTCGGGGAATTTTTACCTGTTGTTTAACTGTTGTTTCTGTAATAATTGCTCGAGGGTCATGTTCTGTTCTCTGGAAAGCGCCTAGAGACAACTTGTGTTGTATTAGACACTATAAAAAATAAAATTGAATTGAATTGAAGCCTTTTCAAACTGGCCATACCTGATGTTCATGTGATCTAACACATAATGAGGACTATAGACTGCCTCTGACCTAGAACTGACTGAAAGCCTGAGAGCGTGAGAGATAATTGGCTGCTTTTAATCACAGGGAGAAAAAACCTGAGTCATTGTGAAAATGTAAGCCAAACTAAGATGCCATGGGAAACCCTTATTTTATTCATAATAGAACATAAAGGTAAGATTTGATAGCATTTCCTGTTTTGTCTTGATTTTTTAAAGCACAGTCAGTACACAGACACCAGACTGCACCACCACTGTCTCGTCTTTCTGTTTTGCTCTTTCTATTCCTGGTCTTTTCACATTCCACACCCAGTGATTTTAGCCCTCTTTGGCAGAATATTTATACCCCTCTTCTTTTTTTCTTTTCCTTTTTCTTCTTTTTTTTCTCTCTTCTCCAAGGATCAATAAAAAGTTGTCAGACTGTTATGAGGGCTGGTGAGGTGAACACACTTGCACACACCCACGCACACATTAAAAAAAAAAAAAAAAAAAAAAAACCCTGTTGCAAGATTAAAATGCATATATATTTAGCTCCTGGGTTAATATATGTGCAAACAAGGAAGAATATAAATAAAAATAAATAAAGCACAGTCAATATACATCCAGGAACTGATCTATAAGGTTTTGTGAGAGGAACGTTGTCCCATGTTTGAGCATATGTTGCTCTAAAACCTAAACCGTGCCTGTTTTTAACACAGAGCCACACAAGATTTCCTAAAAGTAACCAAATGATGCTTCAAATGATATTGAAACTGATATTGTAACATGAACTAAGGTTCTTTGGGCCGCCTTAAAATGATGAATAATCAGCTTAAAGGTGACTCCAGGCTCAAAGACCTGACACATGCATATGAGCTTGTTTATAAAAAAAAACACAAGCTGCAGGATTTGTGAAAAGATTTACGCAGAACCCGGGTTGTGAGAACCTGTTCAATAAGGTCAATGTCTCCAGGCAGTGGGTGTGTCTTTACATAAAAGGGACTTCACTTCAAGACAATTTATGACTAAGGCTAACAGAGCTCTGCCCGTGGCATAATTTATAATGTGAGTCTGAAATAGTTACAGGCTGGTAAAGGTGAGTGTAAGAGATAGAGGTACCAGCGATTAAAATCAGGCACCACACAGCTGGAAATTCCTATAATGCTTCAACTGAAGGCGGATAAAACCTCCTGAAACCACAGCGATACGTTGGCTTGTACGTGAGCCTGGGCAATTCACTCCACGTCTCCAGTTTTTGGTGTGGACGTCTACGGCTGAATTACTGCAGTTTCTTTATTAGATCAATTCTTTCTTTTTTTTTTTTTTTGGATAGTAGACATCCTGGGAATTTCAGAAATGTGCTTGAAGTGCAGAAAAGCAGATGTTATGGCAGAGGAAACACTTTCAAAATAATAACGCAGATGAAAAAAACTAAACAAAAACGTACAAACCAAGAATAACTTATCTAAGTACAGGTTTTCCCGTAGACATTTGGAGTGTGGTGACATAAATGTCTTGAAAGTCAGCCAGGATAGGGATCTGTTGAGGGGAGGTTTTATAGGCTACCATTCCAGATCCTCTGACGCATCCCAGGCACATCAGGAATGCATGAAAAGTGATGTTTTGCCTGTATGTTTGCTGTACAGGGCATTCGCCCTGACAGTATCTAGATTTCACCACCGATACAGCACGTCACATTTCCTGCTGTGTAAACCAGAAACAGTACATGTGTCCTTTTACAGTAATCAGCAGGCATTCATTGAAACGTAGCTGGAACTCTTCTTCCACTTTCCTCCCAGAAATGACAGAATACAGGGAATGCAGGATCACAATTAAGTGCAACCACTTTAGCCAAGAGCTTTTCAAGGCCTGTCGGCTTCTGTCTTTTCTCTAATCCAACTTTTGCTTACAATAAAAAATAACAAAAGGAAGCGTGGTGCTGCAGGCAGCACGTCGCTAATGTTCATATTAAAATAGTTAGATGCGAAAGCTTGTTAATCTGGTTCCCAAAGAGGCTGCAGATAGATAATAGATAATATTTAACCGTTTCATGGTTCCTACTAATGTCCAAAGGTGTCTTTTTTTTTTAAGCCACACAGCCTTGTACCTTATTGCGTTACTCCCAGGAATGTTCATTTCCCTTCATTTGAGAAAACCACCTTACGTTTACAAATTTTAATAACACATTATAATAATATAATTTAAATTGTCTTATTATAGTGTGTACATTTTTCTTTTTTTCCAAATCTTAGTGTTTTCTTGTCATGAGCTTGAGGCACATTTTATTGCCACATTATCTGGCTCAGAGTCTGCTTGATTACTGAGCTGAGACAAACTGAAACTAGGAAAAACGGAATGAGCCAACAGCAGAGTTTTATCACACCTTTCACATACTCTCTCTCTCACTCACACACACACACACACACACACACACACACACACACACACACACACACACACACACACACAGATAGATAGATAGATAGATAGATAGATAGATAGATAGATAGATAGATAGATAGATAGATAGATAGATAGATAGATAGATAGATAGATAGATAGATAGATAGATAGATAGATAGATAGATAGATAGATAGATAGATAGATAGATAGATAGATAGATAGATAGATAGATAGATAGATAGATAGATAGATAGATAGATGTTTCCAGGAAGACTAACACGATTCCCTGTAGCAGCCGGTTATGCCTTATCACTTTACAGCTCTTAAAACAAAAACATAACAAACCAAAAGGGTTGAAAAGGGCATCAGTGTACACTAAAAACAATATTATTTTCAGGTACTCCTCATACTGAAACTGTATTCTGGTATGGAGCAAGGGTGAACGGGGGGTTGCAGTTCTCCTTACTGTAACACTCAAGACTAGTTGTAACAGCACCAAAATTCCCAGGTTAGGAAAGACTACACTGAAATGTCTGTTCACGACTGAAGGATAGAAGGGAGCGCAAACTAAATATCGACAGCATTGTTGGAAATATTAGCGAGGGTTAACTTTGTGGGTTTCCTAAAAAATGAAGAAAACTATGTAGGCTATAAAAAATTCCCATGGGGGGGAAACACAAGGAAGAGGAAATTTTTAAATGTGTTCGTGTGGAGTGAAACAGCAGCCACGCTGACGCCTCATTCGTACAAATGATTCAGGTTTCCTCAAACTCACGTCAATGTCATGCAGATTTTCATGTCTAGTTTACAATCCAATTACTCTGCTGCTGCCACACGTAAAATGTAAAGCCGGATGAAAGGCTGCAAGCTGACGCTCCAGCAGCGGAAAAGTTGCCAACATCGCTGCATGTCTGAGATGTGTAAAGATTTTACCATTGCATGCTCAAGATTCCCTTAACACACTTTCAACGGTGTTACTGATGAGGTTCCTCTGCTTTTTTAATTTTATTCGCCGGTAAAGCTTTCCAAAGTCAAGGCAGCATGGTGGCCCGTTGTTTAGCACTGTTGCCTCACAGCAAGAAGGTTCCTGGTTTGAATCCCCTCACATGTCTTTCCGTGTGGAGTTTGCTTCTTCCTGGCTTGTTTTTATCCCCGCAGTATTCTACCAACAAAACCACTTTCCCGTTTACGTAGCTGTCTTCCTCCGCTCCACGCAACCCTTGATTACAGATTAAAATGCATATATATAACTTTTGGGTCCTTCCAACTTGGTATCAACCATTAATATATGTGCAAACAAGGGCAAAAAAAAACAACCTTGCGCTGGTTCTGTTTACATCATTACCTGTTTCACAGAAATGAAACTAATGTAACGTACGGCACAAAAACAAAAAAAGTATACAGTCATGTGGTCATGTGCACACAAGACACACACCCAGCTGCAACGCATGCAGGACCTTCAACACAAACTGAACCAGCAGCAGGATACAGTATTCCTGTGTTCCAGACAAATAATCTCTCTTATTAGGCACAATGCTTCAGCTTTGTAATACTCTTGACAAAAAGAGCATTTCAGGAGGAATCCTTCTTCTACCCTGCATAAAGTCAACAAAACATTCAAGGAATCTGGAGCGATTTCAGTCAGTGTGCAGGCCTAAGATGGAAACTTGTGATCCCTGATCCCTCAGTTGGCTCTGCATCAAGCGCCATTATTCATATTTAAGGGAGTATCGTTCATAAATGCCATCTCAGTGTGCAATAAAGCAGCCCCTTGCTGACCTTGTCCAGAGGTGGGGTGAGTGTCTCGCGGCTCTGAGACATCTGGGACGGATCATCCACCCCGTGGAAATACATATTGTGGATCAACAATTCAGTATTCCTAAGCTTTTATTCTTTTGGAAAAACCGAGTGCGGTGTGCTCCAAACCAGAGATGAAAAGGACCACCCAGACACCCAGGCAAAGCCCATTTACGTCTGCAAAGTGGTACCAGCGATGCAGAAAAGTAAATTCAGATCAACATTCTGTAAACTAACTTCAAGATAACATCTTCTTCAGGGACTTGACACATTTCATTTTAAACCACACAACGCAAAACCATATCCTGCACACATTACAAAGATATGACTGAGAAATAAGAGTCCAGGTACTGAAGTGACCTGCCTGCAGTCCTGATCCATCTCCAATAGTGAATATGAGGAATTCTGCAACAAAAACAAATGCAACAAATGATGACCTTCCACTGTTGCAGATTAGTTTGAAAGATAAAACAAAAAAAATAACATGACAAGAAAAACCGCAAATATGTTGTGTTTATACTGTCTGCAAAGATACAAAGGTCAGTATAACTGCACTTTCAGACCGACGGTCGGAGGTCGTCATACACATAAATGACCACAGGACACTACAGCAGAATAACGCTGAGGAACGTTCTACTTTTAGTAACGTCATTAGTTTTCCTCTGTCTATATATAAGCGAATGTGTTGAACGTGTCATGTGTCCCCTGCACTTGTGCACCGACAAAGTCAATAATCTGCAAGCGCCTGCTGTTAGACAAAACAAACCCTCTGTTTCAGTCTGTCCCTGTTTCACAGAAATGAAACTCATGGACTTACATGCACAAGTCTAGATAAACACAGATCATATATATGCACACAAGACACATGGTCACACTGTTACAAAACTGCACTGCCCAGTAACATGAGAGCGACCTGAAGGAGCTCAGGTATATGCAGCAACAAGAACATTGAGTAGTAGGAAACGGTACTTCCAGCGCTCCAGATGAGTACGCTTTTTTTTAAACACAGTCTTTTCACTAAGTGCTACTTTGACAACAAAGAGCATAGCCAAGACCACAGGAAATCCAGCGTTCCCTGGTGTCATCCCTCCCTCTTGATTTTATTTCTGTCTGCCTTTCTGTCTCCTAATATAGATCAAGCTGCAGCAATTGCACTTTAAAGGGGAAATATAGGAGATCAAACACAAGTCCAGCCACAGACAGACTTCAAGACATGTTTTCTGAAAATTTTTTACTGAGTCACGAAGTTTCAGAGTCAACCATGAGACACGCCCACACTGAGCCCACACAGCTGGCGTTAATTACCAAATGTGTGCCTGTTACTGTTTCTTTAAACAATCTCACTGATTAGTTGCTCTCAAGGGTTTCCTTAACTTTCTGTTCATCCGACCAGCCCTTTTGTAACCTAACAACATGCCCCCATACCCCCCCCTAACTTTCGTGGCATTAAGACACTGGAGTTGAGGAAAACAAAACAGAAAACTCTGCACATTCGGAGTCTTCATCTTCACATTAGGCTACAAACACTAAACAACATGAAACTAATAAAAATGAGATAATGTCCTCTAATTTATTGAAATGGTTCTCGCAGCTGACTATAGAAAACCTGAATCATCTGACATGACTCACTGATCGCAGATAAGATCGGATACAAGGAATGCACAATGGTTCTGCATGCATGGGTGCATGTCTGCCAGTCTGCAATATCAGATTACTATGAAATGTGTGTTGCGTTGGATCTAAATTATTTGTTTCTGTGCACACGTGCATGCAGACAGAAACAGGCCGAGTGATAAATTTTAAACTTGGGATGGGTTGGCTAGGATCGTGTCTAACAGCACTTTAGTTTCAACTGCTATTGCATGCCTTAAATAGCAGTAATAAAAACAGACTAGACCTGATGGCACATGCATCAGTCTCAGTCTCACAGACAGACTACAATTAAATGTTTATAAAGTGATATCAAGCATATATAGGCACAAAGAAATACCATTCTGAAAAACAAGTTTGACTTGTGTTGGGATGTCACAATATGAAGATGCGTGAAATGAATCATACTCACCAAAACTGAGGGTTGGGTAACACATTTTCTGTAGAAGATTTTAAAATGAACTACAAAGCAGAAGTTTGGCAGAAGCAGCTGTGGTGTGACTTCATTTGTGAGACCTGAGTCAACTGATGTCTTCTCTAGTTCTTCTTTTGAGGCACGGCAAAGAAAAAGATTCAGATTGTATTTTACATCATTTCATCACATAAATGTTTTAACTGCTTCAAGGCCACAAGGTTTTTGTAACTGCCTGGCCATCATTTTAAAATGAGTTGAATCAAGAGCCTTGTCTACATGGACATTCTGCGTAGGTATAATGAATAGATATGAAAAGCATGTGTATTTGGGTGTCAAAAGTGACTACTGGATCAAGACTTCCAGCTTACAGTTGGGCAGCATAAGTCTGAAATGATGTCTTACATTTAACTGTTCAGATATGCAGGGTGTGTGACATCATGAACCCAGATCGGAACAGATCAATCACATCTTTGCATCTTTTCTTCCATTTCACACAGATGCTGCCTTATATGAAGTCACATGATGCACTGTACCTCTAAAGGACATGATGCAGGCTGGGACAGCAATTTCAAAGGTTGCACACCCTGCAGAGGAAAGGGGTTAAATCTAGTTAAGCATCTGACTCCGCCCCCTTAACCCTTTATAGGGCAGTCAATGAAATGCTTGAATTTTCAACATTTCAACGATAAAGGGAGAATATTAAAGGACCTCTACTAACATTGTAACTTTTTTTCTAATAACCACTGACTGTTTCGTGATAAATCGGCTGCAGGGTTTTCAGCCCAAGTGAGCTGTTGTACTGTTTCTTTTGTTGATTTGTGGTATATCAACCAAATAATATGACAAAAATGTCATTAGAATCTTTCATTTGTTCTCAGAAGTCAGAATCTCCAAGTTCCTATTGAGAAGGTTCAACACGAATGCCCCCTGAGGCCAGAGCTCCAACAAGGAAAATTAAAGAATCCTCACTGACTTTGCAGCTGGAATGTAGTCACCTCCGGCGTTATGTCATTCCAGGTTGTCAGTTCCAACCTCAAAGATAAGGGAATGAACGAACTCATACCTACCCTGACTTCATGATCCGACATGTTTACAACTTGCATCAATAAAATAAACACCCAGTTAATTCTAGTGTTTATGACAGTATTTTTATTCAGATTAACTTACCCACACACTTTGTATTGTCTGCTTTATATCAGTGGAAATATGTAGGTTACATATGTTAAATACCTGCGTTGTTATGAACTAGTAACAATGCAGCAGTTTGATGGTTGGTTGGAAAAGTAAATTTGTCTGATGTCTCTCATGAAACCTGTTCAGTTTGGGGTAACATCATTCCTGGTTCAGACCTCCACAATACACCAAAACTGCAGCAGCTTCAGAATGAACATGGAATTTCAGTGTTTGCAACAATTCACATTCATTCAGACACACACACAACACGTTTCACTTTTTATCAGTCGGTGTGTTTCTACATGGTTTGCATACGTTAAATGCCACATACAGGGTTAGTGTGAAGTAGTATTGCTTACAATGTCTGGGAAGATCCGTGGTTTACGGGAGACGTTGACATTCCCTGAGACCTCTGACCTCTGAGGTAAATGTAATGCTCCATTGGTGTCAACTTTTGCAAAAAAATAAAAATAAATAAAAAAAATAAAAAAATAAACAAAAAAAACGTAATCTACCTCTTTTAAACTGACTTGAATGACAATTTTTTTTCCAAAAAATCATATTCGTGCATTCTGCATTATAAATGCACATTTTCAGTATGCATATTTTTTATGCATATTAGAAGTAGAAAAAAAAAACCAACACACCAAATCCAAGTCTTAGGGAAAAAGCTCCAATTACTCGAATCCGTCACCTGTATTTCTGTAAACGCCCTGCTCTCATGTGACATTGCGGGTTTTTTTTGTTGTTTTTTTTAAATTCTCCAAACCTATCTAAGCTTCAAACGAACTGAAAGGTCTCAGACATCTGACTTTCACTTTCGTTTCTGTTTCAGAGAAACCTTTTGGGCTGCCGCTAAAGCAGCGCGAGGAGGTGGCGTGGAGCGCTCCTCCTATAAAGCGCTCCCTCTGCAGCCGTCACACACTTTTGACAGTTGACGGCTTGGCGTCTCAGCCAGCAGGCACCACAGCGCGTCCTCCGAGCTGCCTGCCCACGGCGCTGCGCTACGGACGAGCCGCAGGATCTACCGTCGCCACCGCAGCGTTGGGGCTTTGGGATTAGTCCTTAAACCGTGGCTGCCTTTGAACAAAACGGTGAGACTCCTCGTTGTGGATTTAAGCGAATTTGAGTGGAGGGGAGAGTGGGAATGCTGTTCTGTAACAACGATTCATGCGTTTTTGTTTTTTTTTGGAAAAAAAACCCCCTGTTATACAAGCCAGTGTGGAAATACAAATACACACACACACACACACACGTAATGGCAAGTTTGTGTAAAAATCAACTGATTTGCAGTCTTGCACCACTTTGCAACATTTAAGATGTGAATCTTTTATACTATTTAAAAAAACAACTTTTAGAGGATGTGATAAGCAGGGGAAAGGGCACCAAACTGCGCAAAACCTGTAAATCATTTTATTCTTTGAAATTTGCACATCTTCCCTGAACAAGTAGATCCAGTTTGAGGATATTCCCATTCCTGTAGACACGAAAAACTGACAAGACACTCTTTAAATGTGTTAAAGCTGCAAAGAGTTGACTGTCTGTCTCATCTAAACCAGTAGGTTTAAAACAGATTCCTGGGGGCGGTCATTACTTAGCAATTCAGAGTATTTTTTAACTTAAAAGCCACATGGTGTTGAGGATACCGTCACTTTGAAATACTAAAATACGTGTGAAATGTGATGCTGGCTTTGGAAAGTTTGATTTCAGTATGATGTGTAATTCATAAAAGAAGGACTGATATAAGAAAAATGCAGCAACAGGAACTATAACAGTGTGTGTGTGTGTGTGTGTGTGTGTGGCTACAGACGATGTACAGTAAATTAGATGTGGGTGACATCAGCGCTGATTGTACATCAGTCAATCCGCAAATTCCAGTCATATCAAACAAAACCACTCTGAGTGGAACTAGTTTTCTTGTCTTCCAAGCCTTACATGGTTCAAGGAAGTTAATGTTGGGTCTTATTGGGAATAATGTTGGCTGTTTAAAAGTTGAGATACGTGATGACTATATTAACTCTTTGCTCTTCTTTGTTTCTCTCAGGATGTCAGTGTGGTGGTTAGAGATGGGAGAGCGTTTAGAGCCTCTCCCCTCTGTAGGATGGTAGCCGACGGCACAGTGGAAGGCCATGACAAGACCGCCTTGTCAAGCTCATCATCCTCTTTGTCCACGGCATCATCACCACCTCGCACAGTGTCAGCGCAGCTTCAACAGCGAGCCAATCCCAATCCGAGCCTGAGATCTGCCTCTGCCCGCTCTGTGTACCTGACTCACTTCCGTACTTTCGCCTCCAAGGAAGACTGTGACATCATCACAGACACAGTAGCCAAGCTCGAGCAAAGCAGCTTCTACTGGGGCCCGCTGGGAGTGGAGGACGCTCACCTCATGCTGCAGAACGCCCCACTGGGCAGCTTCCTCATCCGTGACAGCCGCCAGAAGGACGTCTTCTTCACACTGTCCTACCACGGCAAGACCGGACCAGTCAGCGTGCGCATCGACTACAAGCGCCAAAGGTTCTCGCTGGCGGGCAACGAGCGCTCCTTCCCGACGCTCTTCGCCCTCTTGGAGCATTACATCAACTCGCCCAAGAAAAACCTGAGCATCCCGTATAGGAAATGGGAGCCGACGCTGCAGGAGCTGTGCAGGAAGCGCATCATGGAGCTGTGCGGCGGAAAGAGCCGGGTTTCAGAGCTTCCTGTCACACACGTCGTCCAAGACTTCCTCTTGGAATTCCCTTACAAACTATGACCAGCTTGCCCTATAAAGTTTTGACATTGGTATTTCTCATTTCAAGACAGCAGCTTTTACCAAGTAACATCATACTGAAGGGGTTGGTAGACCCCGTTCATCACGTCTGGGAGGTTGCGACTGCATCGCCGTGGTTACAGATAAAAGTAGCTAACTCTTATGTGCTGAAAAGCTGTGAAATGCTCCTAAAGAGACATCGCAAGCACAAAGATGTGCATTCGGCCTCCAGTAGGATACGTGTCTTGCGCAACATTTGCACAACTCCTAATTGCACACGGACAGAGCATCTTCTGGTGTTGAGGACTTACAAGAAGTTAGAAAGTGCTGCATTACCAGGAAACTACATGCATAGTGGCACCATCACGTGGATGAAGGAGCTCACGGACACATACGTGACCGTTGTCCTGGAAACTGAAGGATCAGTCACTGACCCGAAGTGCCGCCGAAGGACTTTTAGAGAATGGACTTCTAAATATCTGAGGTCATGGTGGAGGGTACGGTGGAAGCCATCACAAGAAGAAGGAGAGATTTGGTTTTGTAGCAGATTGTAATACTCTAAACATGTTCATTGTTTACATCACACCTGACTGTGTGTCTGCACTGACGACTGCAATAGCACACTTTGTTGTTAAGTCCTGTAACCCAGACAAGGGGCCGTCCGCAGGGACTGGAGACAGTGATATTTCAAACACTGTAATGTGTAGAGAGGCCTCGCTTCTCTTATTCAACTACTTCTGCTAAGCAGATACATTATTTCGTGTTTTGTTACAGAATTAGATATATTTTTTATTAAATATAATTGTATTCTATTGTTTTTTTGTTTTTTTTTTAAATAAAAAGTATTTAAAGCCACGCTGGTTGCGTGTTCGTCCCTTGACTATGGTATGGCGTGTTTCATGAGCGGTATTGTAGAAGTTTTACAGGGGTGGAAACAACTCGGTTCTTTTAAGTACTATGTCACAGATAATAGCGCAGACAGACAGACAGAAAGTGGAAGGTAGTGTACAGTATCGTCACCGCAAGTGAGTCATCTCTGTAGGGCAAAGTGACAGGTAGGTGGAGCAGCTTTGGTAGTAAATGCATTGTTACGCTTAGACACACACACACTTACCAGAAACAGGCCGTGGATGACTCGCAATGAAGTGTGTAATTGTATGAGTGTGTGTGCAGTACTTTCAATCTCATGTGGACACCGTGCAGATTTAAATTTCTCATAAGGAAGTGGGAAATTTTTTGGGTTAGTGGTTTGACAAGGTCAGAGTCAGAATTATAGATCATAGTTAATTTTAGAAGTTTGAGAAGCAGACTAACAGAGTAAATAAAAAGAACCACCAAAATGTGTGTAAAGAAGCAGAATGAAGAACAAGTATTAGAAGAAGAGGCGACCAAGCTTTGTGGAGCTCACACCGTACACGAAATAAGTCTTTCAAAGAGAGACGGCATCTGAAGAAAAGATTATTGTACCCTGTACTGCCAGAAAGATCACACTTGACACATGAATTTTGATTCTCCTGCATCACACACATAAGTGAATCTTAATTGAAAAAAATGGCTCATACATCAGATAGGATTATATATTTATAAATAAAAATCAACAGATCATCGAGGGTTTTACTATTATGCAAATTTAACCCCACAGAAACAACATACATGTTTTTTTTTCACCATGCCCTTATTTATTTAAACTAAAATGAAAGTAAAAAGAAAAAAATAATCGTGGGTAATTCTAAGCAGTTGGATGATTCAACTCCTCTTCTGCAGCCACCAACACCAATGATTTGAATAAGTCGTTTCCTGTATGACGTGATTTGTCTCTGACCTATTTGTGGAGGAATTCAGGTTTATTCCTCTTCTGCAACATGTCTTTGTTTCATTGAAACCTGAAGGCAATTATTCATTCATTCATTCATTCATTCATTCATTCATTCATTCATTCATTCACAGTTCTCTTTCAGTCGTACAAATACAAAAATATAGTATACTTGTGGGGCTCTTAAGTATCGCCCACATTTTTTTAAACATAATTTTTTCCAAATCAATATTCCTGAAAGAGTTATCTGCTCTTGATCATCTGAGATTGTGTCTAATACGAAGACCAGGTACGAATAAATGATTTTATTATGCTTTTAAACACGTCTACCTGCACACACAAACACACTGGATTAAAAGAGAAAGAGACGGTACCTACTTTCACAACTGTCACTCACAACACTTCACATGAAAAAGAAAAGAAAAGACTTCTGTCTTTCAGTTCACATGACGGGCTACTCAAGGTGGCACTTTGGGACCATGTGATCTTTTCTCAGCGTTTGACAAAGTCATTGTTTTTTTGTTTACAGACACAAGCCAGCTACTCCACAAAAAACTACTTATTGAAGGATGTTCTTTCTGACTCATGTGACTTATTTTGTCAAGAGGGCAGCGATTTAACAAGAAACTGACATGTTCTCACACAGGACCACTGTGGTCACCGGTTCAGGCTGAAACCTTCCAGCTTGGGAGCTCAATTTACACACATGATGTTTATTGTTGTCTGTTTACGAGGGATTGTAATTTCAACATAGGTCCAAGTTCGTGCGAGCAAGAACAGGTTATGATCAAATCTGATTGATCATCTGATCAAGCAGATGTGAGCAGCTCTCTAAAAGCGAGTTTTGGCAGTTCGCTGGGCTGGGGCACTCAGTTGTGTGTTAACACAATGCCAAGGAGATGAGACATCAGCAGTAATGCAAGCAAACTATTTACAGTCCCTCATTTATCCAGTGAGAAAGTTAATTTACAAATGAAAAACATTAAAGACGGTGGACAAAACTCCCAAGAGTGGATATTCCAGGAAGTCCGCTGTTAGGAGAGACCATGCACTGATCTGAAATGCTGACTTTGTCCACTTTATTCCATGTTATTCCAAGTTTCCAGTGAACATGCAGATCACAGCTGGCACTCTGCCGTTACCCTGGAAATCCTAGTTCAGATTCGGAGACAGGAAGTTGCACCCGGAACTTGGAATACCGTGGATAAGGTCAACAGTTTTCAACCTTTTTTCCTCAGAATGGGAAATAAAAATATAAACGATTGATGCCGACGATTCCAACCAGGACTCATGACCACAGTTTCAGAGGAAGAAGCTGTGACCTCGACCAGCGGAAATGACATGCCTCTTTCCTGCTGATAACTGGATCTTTGCTCATCATTGTGAAAGTAGCCGGAGCCCAAACGAGAAACCAAACCGGTTTGGTCAAAAATCAGCGAGGGAGGTCGTTGCTGTTGTTGTCGTTGAACCCAGGGGTCATCTCAGGCTGAAAACACCGTTTAGGACAACGAAAACTCAGAAGTGGCACAGCAAACTTTGTGTGGGAGCCGAGATCACGTTGTGATTCGACTGGATCTGATAATAATTGACTGTCACATGTTTTAGTCAGTTTTCTGTGAGTTAAAAAAAAAAAAAAAAAAAAGCGAGAGAAGTGTGTCAGTAAAATTTACTTCTCCACTCTTCCTTCAGTGAAACCAACACCCGCATTCGTCAGCGCGATCAGACTCTACATGGTTATCTTTTAAAAGCCTCGACATTTGTGAGAGTGTCACTTCGTCACCCGGCGTGACGTAAACCTCATTTCTTATCTGAAGTTGTAGCCTTAAAGGTCTGCCACGTTTTCTACGTCATCGGGCTTTCGGGGATTTTAGACACAGACAGGCAAGTCACACTGAATTCAAGACTCACAGCTCGATTCAAACGAAGCTCGACCAGTCAGGAGATATATTTAGAAGTGGAACCCACGCACTCACGCATCCTCTTTTTTTTTTTTTTTAAGTGAAACAAAATATTCAAACACAAAAAGATATTTATATGTGAATTCTTGTGATGAGGTGAATCATGAGTAGCAGTTTCACTCAAGTCCTGTGTCTTCCGGACATTCCAGACTATTTTGAGAAGTGAAAGGTGAAGTGAGATGTTTTGCGACTGCGACCCTGTCAGCTGATTTCGGCAGAATCCCTCATTTGGACTTTTCTTTTCTTTAAATGTACCCACACAGACTTCTGCGGAAACCAGTCGATGGCGGACACCTGCAGCCAGAGAGAGAGAAAGAGAGCGTTGTGGGAGAAAACGGGGAGGTGCTCCGTGACATTTGACATCGTTACAATGAGTTGATTCAACAATCGCTGCCTTGTTTTACTTCTTGTCAATGAAACCTGAGAAAATGGGATTCTGCAAAACTTCCTTTCTGACAGCATCAATGCTCGCTTGTGTTTTCTCTCCATTTCTGTTGACAAATGAAAAATCAGCAATTCCCTGAAGTCACCGTGAGTCATTTGCATTATTTGTTTCCTCCAATTTTCGTTTGTGGAATTTCTCAGAGTTCACGGTGTGGTTATTAAACATTCATAGGAAACACTGAGCATACAGGATAAGAGGGGCAGGTCTTAACAGCGACTTGGCCAAAGAAAGGCGGTGGGCTCCGCACACTCTCAGAAGTCACTCATCCAACACGTTTCCTTCTTCAGCAGAAACCACGCCGGGGGGTTGGGGGGGCATTTCTGCTTTCTGCCACACTTTCACCAACCGGTGTAACGACTGTTCGATCACGGCTCCAGAAATTCCTCAACTTCCAGTGAAAAAAACCTCGTCACGGTTCAAATATGCCACATTTGTTTCTTCTTTTCACAACGGTCTTGGAATATATGTGTGTGTGTATTTTCCAGAGACAGATTATTGACTAAAATTCAGATTCAATGATTAATTCAAATCTTTACATAACATTTAACACATGTCTAACTGCCAGAAATGTTCAGGGGGTAAAGGTCAAAGGTATGTATCATTTTTGTTTATATTTGATATAAAACATTAACAGAATGAGCCGGCCTGTTAACTGCCTGGACCACATCCACCGTGGCTGCTCATTTGGAGCTGGTCTGTTACCACAATTTTACACCACAACAAAATATTATTTTTAAAATAAGAATGACTATTTACTATTCGGTCGTCATTTACAGTTCAAAACAGTGTTAATCTCCAAGGAGCTAAAGTGATTAACCACAGCGCTCTGTCAACCAAAATACCACAACACTAATTATGTGACTTCATATCGTTTTATGCGATAAGGTTAATAAAACATTACCCTTTTTTTAACCAAGCTTGAAATGTTTTTTTTTTTTTTTTTTCCTATAAAGCTAGACAGTTTAATGCAGTTCAGTAAGGACCGACAGGCTTCTGGTGCCAGCCCCTGGTAGAAGAACGGCAGTTTTCTGCGGTTCCTGGTCTGCGTCAGGTCAGCTGGGTGAACATAGCCCGCCTAAAGACCCCATCCATCCATCATCTATACCCGCTTACTCCTTCTCCGGGTCACGGCGGTCTACACCCTGGACAGGTCGCCACATCTAGAGACAGACAAACACGCACACTCGCACAGTATGCATGTTTTTGGACTGTGGGAGGAAACCGGAGTACCCGGAGGGAACCCACGCAAGCACGGGGAGAACATGCAAACTCCACACAGAAAGACCTGCCGGGCCGGGAATTGAACCAGGAACCTTCTTGCTGTGAGACTAACCACTAAGCCACCGTGCTGCCCCCCCCTTAAGACTCCCTTTACCATCTTTTAGAAATGATATTATGTTTATAGGATGTTAATATTGCACAACCTCCTCCGCCGCCTCTTGCACAACGACCTTGTAGTATCATTTCCTCGAGCTTATGTCTTATCACATTCATTTTCGTCCTGTGTTGCATTACTTTTCTGTTCCGATCTTGTACTGATTAGAGAGTTGGACCACTTAGTAAAGCGCTCCTTTGGCACATTTCAAACAATCCCAACGGGGTTCACATCTGGACTCTGTGGTGGTCAATCCATGTGTGAAAATGAGGCCCTACGCTCCCTGAGCTACTCTTTCACAGTCTGAGGCTCATGAAACAGTGTTGTCATCTTGAAATTCATCAGCCTGTTGGCGGGAGGACCTGGTAATTCCGAGTATTCAGGTAATCAGCAGACTCATTTCTTTGAGCATATAACACCACTGAATCCCAGCCCAGATCGTGACACTGCCACCGCAGACACTCATCACTTCCTCCACTCTGGAGACGAGGTAAATCTGGACGCAGACAGAAGTACTTCTCCAGTGGGAAGCTCTTAAGCTTTGTGAAATCCAGGTGGGGACCTTTGTTTTGTTTTTTTTTGGGCCAGACAGTGCACGTTTGTTGTACAAGACACATTTGATGACATTATCTGTGTGTTACCAGCCAACGCTCCCAAAACGTACGGACAAACGTGGACCAGTAATTCGGATTAAACAATGACTGCTTGCAACAGAAAAACTAAATGCAGCAACTTCCTGATTAAGTATTTAAATCGCAGACTTGCGTACAGTGACACTAAAACGTGTCGCTGCCGTTCTCAGATGTAATTTGCATTGCCAAGAAAACAGGGACACACGGCGGCTGAGCAGCTTCTGTTTAGAGCTGCCACATGTGAAAACACAGCAGCGAGAACGCGTCAAAGGTGCAACTTTGAAGACTTGGAGTCAAATCTCATCTGAGATCTCTACCGTCAAAACTTCGATTAATCCTGTGACTGTGGTTTTGTACAGAGAAAACATGCACCAGTGTCGCTGCAGTACCAGGAACCTATTCACGTTTACGCATGCACAAGTCACTTCCCTGAAGAGAGGAACTGCGATAAAAGTAACACGTACAGACCACAAGCTGACTGAGGGCCCCCCCCAGCGACCACAGCCAGGTAGACGCCACGCCAGCATCTCAGCCTTTAACAGACTCTCGTATCATCTTGAAAAAACAACTGATTAACGTTTAGCTTTCTTCTAAAAAGAGGCCCATCCTTCAGCAGGTGTTTGTTTGAATAAGGAATAAAAGCTTTTACAATTACAACCAACACAACCCAGAAAATCTGCTCAGAGATGATGGTGTCTCAAAATAATAATCACATAAGACAAACAATTGAGCAAAGTTTAGATGTGTGGGGTACTGTGATATCACAGACTCTCCATCTCATCTCCACCCATTTTTGCACTCTGTAAAGTTACTTTCAAGATACTGATGGACCTCAAAAGTAGGTAGAGCTACAAAATTCCACTCTAAAAGAGGCACAGAGCAGGCGGGGGTGGGTGGGTTTAAGTGGGCCCTCCCACTTACACGACTGCTGTGAAGCCGAGGTTAAAAAGGTCGCTCTTGTGCCGTATCTCAGGGGTACTCCTGACAATAGAATATCACAGACATCATTAAGACCTCGAGAAATCAGCTTTTCCTAAACAGGTCAGTGTCACTTCTCGGGAACCCATTTCCCATTCCAACGCCAGCCTTCCAAATGTTGGACGGGAACGCTAGGAAGAGACGGCAGCATGACTGGTGTTAGGTAGAATAATTTATTGCAGTTCTTTATTTATTTCTCTTTCATTAACAATAATTACAATTTTAAAAGCCCAAGCATTTACAGAGCATACAAACACACCACACGCCCACACACACGCGCCCACACACACACAAACACACACCAACCCTACAATCAGATAGTAATGGAAGCCTGTCTTGGCATGTTTTGGTAGAGGTGTCTTGTGGTTGCTCCTAAACCACGTAATCGACTCCACAAACTGTGCCAAGCACCTCCAGGACATTGGTGATCATCACTTCGACTCTGTTGCCTTCTACAGATGGAAATATGAACAGACGGACTCATAAAAGAGAGTATTGCTCTGAATTTGTCATTTATAAACTTACTGGTTGTTAAACAGAGTGGAAAAAAGAGTGATTGAGCATTAAGACTAAATCTGTGGGATGATGGCAAAAAAAAAAAAGAGGTAGGAGTGACAGAAGGGTTAAAGGAAAGCAAATGAACTGTAGGATTTGAAGCATGTATGTGTGCTTTGTTCCTAAACGTAGGAATCAGTTCACACCAAAACACACCAATCCCATTTGCTGTTTGGAGAGAGGTTCTTTGTTACATTCACCCCTCCTCTCAACGTTTAGCTCTTTAAAAGTACTGCAGTTGTAAAGCTTTGTTCGTGTGAAGAGAAGAGCAAATCAAGAAGGGGTTTGTCTACTGAAACAGTCCTCAGGACACCGCCGACCTTCTGTCTTCGTTTCTTGGAAGTCTGAAGCGCAGCTGTGGAGCTGTGGAAGTTGTATTTCTAGGAGCAGCTTATGCAGTTTTAAGAAGACTCCTGTTCACATCACAGACACTGAACTGCGCTTACATCGGCGTCTCAGGGGAAACAACTGTTGTAGCAGTGATGAAGACCTGAAGTTGTGATGATCAGATTTGCATGTTTGAAGATGACGCTCAAATATTGACTTAAACATCTGGCAAAACTTTACAAATATGAAGCCGACTTGTATCTTCACATTCTCAAAAGTAAAGTGAACAGGGAACTGGCTTTGTACTTAACCTCTAGTCTAAATAAATCACCGATGACAACCAACTACTTAAAGGGCAGGTTTTGCTCCATTATGATCCCTCACGTCCATCATGCTATTACCAACACTGATGACTCATGATCCGCCTCCACGAATGAGCAGACCCTTCATTCTTTGAACTGAGTCTGGAATTAAAGACAGCGATGAAAAAAAGTCAACCAGATCCAACATGTTGCGTTAGTTACTTATTTAAACAAAAAAACAAAACAAAAAACGTTTTTGTACTTTGCCATTCAGAATGCGACTTGCTAATGTCAATAAAATGCTCGGTTGCCACAAAAAGAAAGGAGCGGTATGACTGAGAAGGTTTGATTACTGCTTTCGGTTTGACACCTGCTCCGTCCTCACTGATGCTGCAGATAACAGAAGTAGATAAATGGGAAAGGATTGAACTGAAGCCTGAACAGCACACACACGTCCAGCGGCAGATCAGGGTGTCGGTGCCTGCTGGTGCAGCTGACGCGCGATGATCAAAAGGCAAATGCTGCCGACCACGAGAGTGGTGAGCCGTTACGTGAACACTAAGACACAAAAGTGGGATGTGGAGAGGGTAAAAGCAGCTACACGGCTCACAGAGTTAGCGTGTGGTGTGTGAGTGTCATTGAGATGATGCACAATCAATCAGAATGAGTAAAAAACATTGCTGGTTGTGTGTGCCGACACACACGTAAAAATACGACCCGACACCCGTGAGTGCACAGAAAACTGAATGTGCTTTGAGCTGTCCTGGAGGCCGACCAGCGTCTGTTGTCCTCTGCTCCATCTGGGAGCAGGAAGAGTCTTTCTTCATGTGCAAACACAAATGATGAGATGCCTCCAAAAGCCTCTTAAGACTATGTACACGACACTCTACCTTCAGTACCAACAAGAAAATATACTGCAGCCAAAGTGGACAGACTAGCAGTCCCTCTGAACTGCTGCTTGGTTGTGAATGAGATCAGTGCGTAAATGTGACTGTCTGCATGCTCTTTAATCCAGCTCAGGTGAGTCTGGCGTTTCAGAGCGCATGTCTGCTTCTTCGGGTTTCTCTGCACACTCTGTTGTAGTCATGCCGTCTCTTTCTTGCAGCGCGTCTCTTTCAGCCTCCAGAAGCGTGTCTGCTCCCTCTGAAGCCTCATCAGTGGGTGTGACCAACTCCACTGTCTCAGTGGTTTCCTCTTTCACAGTTACATCAGTCTCTGTATCATCCACTGGAGACCCTTCATCCTCCTGCAGCCTGCCTTCCTCTTTTAGCTTCCCTCTCTCCTCCTCCTCCTCTTCCTCTGTGATGGCTTCTGGTCTCCTCAGGGAGAGAGTTGCAGCACACGGGTGCAGGTGTGGTGAGCCGGCAGGGGGAAGCAGCGTGAGGGACTCCACACTCAGAGCGTCTGCATTGCTGTCCGTGAGGAGGGAGATGGTGGGCTGGGAGGCCGGGGTGAGGCTTGGTGCCAGAGCTGGAGACGAGACTGGCGTTACGTTACTAGTGGAATCTTGCGTCACTTCGCCTCCTCCTTCACCGTCTCCACCTGAAGACGAGGCTGGGGTGTGCTCCAGGAATGTACCATCATCTACAAGAGAGTAAAGCAGAGAGTGCTCAGAGGTGGAAGTATGATGATATGAGGCACAGTGAGTCCAGGCTGATGGGGGAAAAATCCTTTGTAGAGAGCGACATGACTGCCTGAGCATGTACAACTGTACAAACAAATCACTGTGAGTGAGCAGAAAGTTGAAGGATTTTCCAGTATAACAAATTAAAGGACACTGCTGAAACTGTACAAGTTTAAAACTATGGTCTGGACAGGTCTGTCTGAAACCCAAACAGTAAGTTTGAGCCAAACAGCAGTTGAGAGACACAGTCTGCCAAGGACAGATAAGGACTTGTGCAGCACTCGTATGCTCTGTGTCTCGGAGGACGGACTGTAACCAAAACACAGTATTCTGACTTTATTTCACTCTTTATGTGGAGCTTGTATTATAAATCCTAAACAACTTTTACTTTCATTTTCTGACACTCTTATCGTGCATGTTGATTATCTTCTTGCGTTACAAATGATTAACGTGCTGACATGTTTGTTAACTTTGTTCTACCCTAACTTTGTTCACTTACAGTTTCACATACAGACCTTGATAAGTTGGGGTTGTAAAATAGATTTGACTGCTCATATTTGTAGTACATACATACATACACGTTTACACTCAACAAGCGTAAAGGCACATGTGTGTATGTACATTGCAGTGCAGATGCAGTATATTGCTGAACTCTGTTTTGAATTATTATCTTCTTTACAGTGGATTCTTCTGAAATTGTTAAATTTCATTGCAACCTCAAATCTTGACATCATTAGCAGAGTGCATGAATCTTTTGTGCAGGTCTGCATGTCTTTAGCGCCTACGGATGTCCTGTTTGTGTGAGGGTGAGTCCTACCTGTGGGGCTCTGAGCTGATGTAGTGCTTGCAGTAACAGAGTCACATCTCCCGGTGCTCCCACTCCCACTGGAGGGAGGCGAGGGAGAGGAGAGGGGTGAGGAACTGTGCTGCGGTACACAGTGAGCCACAGCAAAACCTGGAGATGATGCAGCATGGAAACACGGTTAACGTGTTGTTTAACCCGCCCGTTTCAACCCCTTAATATCATTTCAGGAACGGGTCATTTATAAAATGCTAAGCACATTTTTGGTGCCTCTGGCAAATTCTCCACTGCCTGGCTGAAACAAATAAATCAGGTTTTATTGATTTGTGCTGGAATCTCTTTAACACTGGTAATGCCACATGTGATAAAATATTACTGTAACTTGGAGTCTTGATTTTCTTTGACCAGATTCCTTTAAAACAGTTAAGTAATCTGTGATCCCAGTCAATGGAATCAAATCAAGGATTTATTCCAGCACATTCCTTTCTGAAAGATGATTGATGCTGCTTCCAGGTTGAATTTGCGCAGATCTGAACCCACTTTCAGTAGCTTCAGCACCACCTTACTTGTTCTGTTTGCTTGACTCGGATTACTTGCTAAAGACCAGCGAGCCTGATCTTTCTAAAACAGAGTCACATCTTTGCACGGTCAAATGACATGATTTTGACATGTTTTTTTTTAAAGAAACGGAAGCTCCTCACTGGATGCGTTGGGGCTAAATACTCGTCCAACAGGAGGATCTAACCTACAGGTTTAGTTCAGTCCTGGAGGTGGCTTTTGGCTGTGCACTGCATTTCTAGTTTTTTGCAGTGTTGAGGACAAAAACAGTTTTCAGATCCCCTCACCAGTCACTTTGATGATCATAGCAACACACAAAAGGTTTATTGCTTTAATACAATTATTCAGCGCATGTTAAACCGGGAGTTCTAACTCTTTTTTTTGTTGTTTGTTTGTTTTGTTTTGTTTTGTTTGTTTTGTAAGGTCATGCTAATCTGCATGTCACCTGGTACTTTGTCGACAGAGGCAAACACAGATCTGTTTGCCGTGGGGTCATTGGGAGCTCGTCGTGACTGCTCATAGAACCGGAAAGGCAGGCCGCTGGGTGAGGCGTTCGCTGTCTGACCGAAACCGAGCACCTCCGTCGTGCTGGGCTGCACTGGCAGGTCCAACAGAGCTGGATGAACGGAAAGACAGTCAGGACTGAGAGTTGCAGAAACCTGTGCTGCCGTTACATGTTACAGCACGAGAAAGAGAAAATCTGAAACTTTCTCACAACTCCAGTGGCTATTCTGGGCAGGAATTAGATCATTTTGATTATGCGCCACACTGGTATGCATTCATATTTGTTTTGACACTTTGCTGGGTCCATAAGTTCACACTATGCTCACTCAACCATGAAATATTACGTTTCCAGCAGGACGTAGACATTTATGCTATCGACTAAGATATTTTAAAGGAGCTCAAGGTGAACAAAAGCATAAAGCTAGATGCAGCTTCCAGATGCTCAACTTTACTTTTGTTCAGGGGAAAAAACACAAGTACTCTTGCAGCACCTGAAGGAATGAAGACAGGGGACTGCGCTGCAGGAAAAAGAAAAATGTCACAGTACTGATAAAGACAGAAAAGTAAGGCAGCCACTTAAATTTAGCAGAAAGATGATGTCTGATAAAATCTTAACATTAAGTACTCATGTTTCTAAGACATCATCTTTCACTTGCCGTGTACAGTAGTTTCACATGAAAAACACTTTAGTACATGAACATGTATAAAGAGGTATTTTTAACTGAAGCTGCATCTGATCTGCTTTGTGTAACGTCAGCTGGTTTCATCGTTAACTTCCACTTGAACGCGTGCTTTTTTGTTAAATTCATAGTACTGGGTAACCTCCCAGAAACGTCTGAAACACTTCTAGTCACGAACCTTCTCCTGGAACATTTTGACAATTTAAGCACAGACTGGACACTTGCAATGCCCTTCTCTCATCTCACCTGCGATTCTCTGCATCTTCATGCGTCGGGCCTGAATGCGACCTTTGGCGAGTCTCTGCTTGGCGATGATGCAACGGATGTGATCAGCAAAGATAAAGGTGGCCTGCAGGATGGGCAGGGGCTTGGCGTGGGGGTTAGAGCCAGGTTTATGAATGACAATATTTAAGGCTCTGCTGTCATCCTCAACACCAGACACCTGCATGTCCTGTTGAAAGAGAAGAAAACGTTTAAACTGCAAGACAGATCTGCAACGAGAAGTTAAAACTGGCAAAGATGAGGTACAAAGGCTTTAAAAAACGAGTCAAAAGGAAATTGATGTAAATTTGAGAATATTAAAAACAAACGGGACTTGAACTTTATCATTCACAGAGAAGATAAGACGGAGGACTTACAGTATTGTCTTAAAAAGGCTCAAAACAGGACAGGAGGCTACTTTAATACCTTTTTTTTTTTTAAATCACTTTTATGCACTTTTTATACCCATTTGACAATTGTGTACAGTCTACATTCACTTAATTTTATAAATTAACTGCAGTTCATCTTAATTTAGTCGGGGCCGTCGACACTACTGAGATTACACTGACCCCGTTTCACTGGTTCAGCTTGTCAATAATCCAAGAAAACAGTTTATATACAGTTTGCTCCTCCTTCCAGAGAAGATCTACGACAAACTCTGGAAAAAACAACAGCCAAAGCTTAGATGAGTTTAACAGAAGAGAAATAATGAGAAACAGGAAGAAAGAAATAGAAAATAACAGCGTGAGCCGAGAATGGAAAGAGATGAATCAGAAAGTCTGAGCTGACGATTAAAGCAAGACCAAGCAAACCAAAGAAAACCTCAATTAAAAATGACTGGAACTTTAAATAAATCTTTTGCTTCACGTGTGTAGATGCATGCACTGCTTTGTTCGCTGCTCACCCTCGACTCTTCAGCCACGTGTTGAAACCCTTTGAGATTTTATAAACATTTTTCCTAGCACAAAAACAAAATGAAGATACGGAAGAAAACACCCCTCTTACTTGCAAAAGCCCAGCAAACTTGACAACTCCCCATCCAAGACGCTTGGTTTCTGGCTCAACCAGACTCATCTGGTACACGTCCACAGCGAGGAACCTCTGGGCTTGGCTGCCATCTTTGCTGACCACCATACAGGCTATCAGGTCGCTGTTGTCTAAAGAAGCAAAACAACCAAAGAGGACAACAATGGGGTCAAATGTGCTGTTGGAACAATACGTGCATCCAGAAGACCAAAATAAACTCGTCATCTGAGAAAGGATGAGCACCGTTATCAATAAGGTGCCGGCTGTGTTCCTGGTTCAGACTGAGCTCATGTTTCTTGATTTTTAAAATGATGTAACCAATCACAAGCAGAGTGAGCAGGAGCAGTGGGAGGGGGAGGCCAAACCAAAGGGCTCGACGAGCATACAGGTAAAGGAGCTTTTCAGCTGCATCATCTAACAGATCCAGAACGTTTCAGCGTCATGATCAAGGTAAAACAGCTCAACTGTGGGGTTTGAGCAACGTGAATGTAGATTTCATCATACGAGACCTTTGAGAGGCGGTGGTTTGTGTTGACTCCGCATATGTATAGTCATCTGAATTCATCCCAGTCATGGATTAACAAAGACCAAATGCAAAAGCAGTATGTTGTCAAACTCATTACACTGCAAGATCAAATAGTTCATTGGACCACCATCAGCAGTTATAAGCTGAGTTTATCGTTGTCTGTGTCATGTTCACTCTTCCATAGGAGGAGGAATTTTGGCACACTCATGTTCTCATTGAGGGTTGTAGCCGTTATTTAGAGCCATCACCCTCTCTGGGCCAACGCATACCTTATTTTCAGACAGTCGTACATGTTGTAATTCTGTTGGTCTATTTGGCGTCACTGTCCTGTTGCATGAATCAATTTCAGCCAACGTCTAGGGTTCAGTCAGATGGCCTTACATCCTGTCTTTAAAATACTGATTCATTTATAATCAACTCAGTTCAGACTCTGTCGGTGTCCAGATCCAGTGCATAATGTGATGTGTTTGTATTTGCTTGTGTCTGTAGCTCAGTGAAGAATAATGGACTCCAAATTGTTTGAAAGTCACTATATAATCCTTCTCAGATTGATACGCAGCAAATATTTTGTTTCTCCAAAAGCTTTGATGATGTCTTTTCTACCTGGCACTATATTAGGACATACCTAAATGTACTAGACCAGTATAATCAGTAAGTCAATTAGCAGGTCCTGGTTTCTACCTCTTTAATCCTATGGATGTAGGAATCGTGTACTTGTTCATCCAAGGTGGCATTTATTAATTTTTTTTTTAAATGGCGTTATGACAGGAAATATTTACAACAGAGGTTGTGCTTTTGTGATTTTCTTTACAGAGTCAGGCAGAAGAAAACAGTCAAAACAGGCCAGCACATGCACATACACATACAAAGACAAAGGTGCTTTACTCCCACACGTCTAGAAGCAGCATCAACAAATGAATAAGAACTTCAGCTGCTTCTCCTCACTTCACCTCAAATGCTTCAGGACAGTGAACCTGAAATGTCAAAGTGCTGTCAACGTTTATGTTGACTCGTCACCCACTCTGACTGGCACTAAATGGAAACCAGTTTAAAAAAAAAAAAAGAAAAAAAAAATGGAAAAACCATATGCATTGTTTTTTAAATTCCCATTTCCTACTCAAAGTATTTTACCCAGCCAACATTAGACCGACAGCTATGAGCTGTGGGACATGCAGTAGCCTCAGTCCAGCATACATGTGTCCTAATAAGACATCAAAGGGGGATTGCAGGAAGTCAAGGTACCTAATGAAGCAAAGAGCAGGGAGAAGTACCTGCAACTGGAGAGGTAGTCCTCGGTTTTCCATGGTAACTGAGGACACCAACAGCTACACACTCAAAGACGTCAGGGGAAGTTCGATGGATTGAAGCCCCTGACTAGACAGGAAAAAACCTCAACATCCCCTGTGCCTTAGTTTCTGCAGAAGTTATTGAGACATTGTAAGTTAAAGGCCGATAATCACACGATCAACAGAGTGGGATGTTTAAAAGGCAACTAGGTCACTGTGCAGCCTATTTAAAAAAAAAAAAAAAAACGCTTTTAAAAACGCTCTCATTCAAATGGACACATTTCTGGAAGCACTTCTCAGACTTGGTTTTATGAAGTACAGGATGATACTTCCATCGTTTACTCAAATGCCCCCCCCCCTCTTTTGGTTTTTAAGAAGGCTTCCCCCTTCCAAGAAGAACAACGCTGTTCAAAAACACGGTTGGTTGTGTTATGATTATTTCTGATTAAAACATAGATAACTAAGTATCTTTTGGGAGAGCAAGACAAATGTTTTATTATAGAACAACATGATTATTCTGTTCTCCCAACAAATTAAGCAAATGACATCACTTGTTCAGTTAAAACGGTATTTTGTGTTAGTCAAACAGTTAGTCGTCTGTATTGCAAACTGTTTTTATGAACTATCAGGCATACACACACACACACACACACACACACACACACACACACACACACACACACATACACACACCTACAAAAACTGGAATGACAATATTAAATGGTGTGAAAACTAATACATTATAAACAAAGTGAAAATCACAATGATTGCATTTGTTCATTAAGGAATGCGAGACCCAAAATCTGTCAATATATTAAAAAGTTAATTATAAATAACTAAAATAAATAGTTGCATGTAACTAAATATATTAAAAATCAACACAAAACTCTGAACACATCACTAGAGTGTGTGATTCTAAACAAAGGCATCATGTAAAATCAAAGACGTCATTCACTTATTCATGTAATATTGCATTGCATTATATATATATATATATATATATATATATATATATATATATATATATATATATATATATATATATATATATATATATATATATATATATATATATATATATATATATCTCATTATATATCATGACCTCTCACTTGTGAGATGTCTGAACTCAAAAAATGATGCTCAGACGGTCCCGAGATGGGCTGGTTTTATCCTACTGATGATGTGTTTCTGCAGTAACAATCCTACTGAATCATAGCAGCGATGCTCTATGATTCAACAGTTATCAGATGATGTGGTAAAAGGTAGGCAGTAGCAGCCCAGTGGTCAAAAAAAAAAAAAAAAAAAAAAAGACATCTGAAGGTGGGAGGTTTAACACCCTCCACGCACACGCACACGAGGAAAAACCCTCCCTCCCACCATAATTACTCCGAGTGTGTTCTTAGTCAGCCTCCTTGCTCACAAGTAAAGTCAGCACAGGAAAGTATTTTAATCATGCTTCCATTGAATTAAAAGTAGTACAGAAAGTCATTATTACTAAACAAACTGTGTAAGATGATCTTTTCAAGTGACGCCAAATTACAGGAAGTCAAGCCAAAGCTGATATTATCTTAAAGGTTGCCGATACCCAGACCTGCTGATGTGTCTTTCCACTGGCATTTGGAGTAACTGCAATAGGCAGTCAACAACATTATCTTATGATTTATTTAATTTAAAAGAGACAAGAGACCAGTTTCAGGTGTTGCTGTTATTTATGTTTTGAGCCCTAGTCATATGTGAGCCCCTGACTCACCTGACAACTGGGAATTGTTTATCTACCTGGCCTGTGCGTGATGTTTTGATCACATGATTAAGGTGAGAATGGTTTTGAAACTGCCTGGGGAGCAGAATCAAGACTGAATTGTAAATGTTGAAGTGAAACCTGAGACCACCTCCTCCACTGAACACAATGTCTGCTTTTCCAGTTCAACATGGATATGCGTTTCCCCTCTTCTATCAAACATCTGTCTTCTCTGTCCAGAGCTTCTACGTCACTGGTCTACAAAGACTGCTCCTTATGTAGGCTGCTCATTGGTCATTTCAGGGGACTTGGCTTGATGGCTCGAACTTGATATTGCTGTTAACCAAGCTGATGGGTTTGAATCAAATTGAATATTGCTTTATTAATCCCTAAAAGGAAATTATACAATTGGGTTAAGTTTGGAACAGCCCCAAACTGTGAGTTTGGAATTTCATCCCCATATCTGAACCAGCAGCTTGATACTGTTCCCAGAAGTTCAGAAGTTGAATGTTCTGCTTTCCACTTCTTCCATGTGAAAACTGGCAAAACTGGTGAATCCAGGGCAAACACCACTTTAACGATCCACAGGAGGGGTGAGTTTGTCAGTGACTTACAAAACGACTTTAACAAAAAAAAGAAAAACATTTTGGATGGGATCCAGGAAGAGAAGTTCAGCTGTCCTCAATTACAGGATTTTGAATGATCATGACCTGAGCAATAGAGAATCTAAACAAACATAAACCAGTGTATCTAGTCCTTCAGCTTATTATGGTCAAGTATTTTTACAAAAATGTAAAAATAAAAACAAATAAATAAAGTATAACCTGAAGTAGATTGAATACCAAAACCACTGCTTGTGAAAACAGAGCAGTAACAGGGGATACTGCTGTGTCATGCATTTGTTCCATCCAGACCACACGCTTACATCATAACTTCTACTGGCTTGTTTCACAAAATACAAAATCTACAGCTGACTCAACACAGATCAAATGATAACTTGTAAAGGCCATGACTACCTACTTCCGCAACAGATATCACTTCTAGATAAACAAAACTAAAATCTATTTCTGCGTTCATAATTCCAAGAGGTGGGTTTACTGGTATTCTACCACAAAGATTAAATAAAGTATAAAAGTTCCAGTATTTTATTTTTCAATATGTTCTGCACCTAATTATGACTGGCCGAGTCCTCATAAACTCAAATTTGTGCAGATATACACTGCCAGTACTGCTGAAAATTACTGCGGTGGTCATTCAAGTCGGTCCACAGAATCGTGTGTGTGTGTGTGTGTGTGTGTGTGTGTGTGTGTGTGAGAGACATGTTAACTAAACAAAGGAGTATGCATAGGGACCTTTTTAAATTATTAATAGTACATGAAGAGATAAGCTTACAAAATAACCCAGTTTTAAAAACAAATAGTTATGCACATCCAACATCAAAGTAGTACCGAATAACCGAGTTGTTTACATCTTTCCAAGATAATCTCTCCAATGTCTGAAGAGTCAGCGTTCACTTTCCAGTAAGCAATTGGCCATTGTAATATTTTCTCAGTGTACACTCTATAGAGAAAGAGGAAGATATTATCTAAGGATATTAAGGATCGCATTTATGTAATTTGGATAATTGGAAAATGAGGCATTTGAGCAAGAAAGCATTCAATTAATTAAAACTGCTCCTGATAAGCTTGTAAGGAAACTCTTCCTTCCTGACATCAGGAAAGATTTCATGCTTCTTCTACATAAATATGAAATATTACAAAACATGGTGAAAACTAAAAGTCTGTTTTTGATCTTTGTGATTCAAACCTTCCCACAGTGTAGTTGGTTTCTAATCCTATTCCAGGTATGCAGGAAGTTCAGCTGCAAACCGGAGGCCTCTGCAGGGGAGTGCTCAGCACAGCTAGTGAAAACATCGGCGTTCCCCTCCCCCACCTGGAGGAGATCGGCAGGTCAATACTTTCCTGCATCTGTTTGACCCGCTCCCCTCTGGCAGGAGATACAGGTCAATCAAAGTCCACACAGCCAGGATGGCAAACAGCTTCTTCCCTCGGCCCATCAGAGCCGTTATCACAAACTATAATCTGGACTGTTCATTTCGTCCCCAAATTTCACAATAACACCTGTGCAGTATTGAATTTACAAGTGCAATTATACCAACAAGTAAAATATTCTGTTTATAATGTATGTGTCCTGCTCAGTTGCAACGTTCATAAGTATGTGTACATATTTAGTATATTTTGTATGCAAAATTGGATGGTACTGAAGCTTTTAAATTGTTTTTTTTTTTTTTTTAATAAATACTTTTTATTTTGTTATTTATTATTTAGATGAGCACATTCTGGAAATGCACCTTATGCAGTTGTAATTATGTGCCATAATAAAGCTTTCTATTCTATTCTTACTTGGACAGAAACAAGGCGGATCTGAACGTTTGTGTTTCATTTGCTCTGGTAGACAGCTTTACCACCACTTTCCTCCTCCCAGACTCCACAGAGAAGTA